>CM062395.1:22466030-22828530 GCA_031304145.1 Cardiospermum halicacabum
CTAATTTGATTTATTGGTATAGGCTAGCTTGAAAGAGTGGCTAATGCTAGATTGAGATTCATGTGTCTTAATGAATAGTTGCTTAGACATAAGAACTAGGAATTAAGTGATTGATGATGGGGAGCTTCATAATCTAACCTTACACTTAAGTGACATAAGTGGGGAATAAGGTAGATAAGCCACTTGTGTGGAAGCATAAGTGGTAAATTAATCTTGAGATCATTTGGTAGTAATTGATATTGTTTGGGTGACTAGTTCACATTAGCAAGGAGATAGGAACCCGCTTTAAACCAAATTTCCAACCCATTTGTTAAGACAATAGTATATTGGCCTTAAGTTTTCTCAACTTAATTAAATTTAGTTACGTGCTTTGATTGAATCAATTGATTATTGGTTTTTTGCTAACTCGCCAATCCCTGTGGATCGATTTTTATTACTTGACGACATAGTGTGCACTTGCACTAGAATACATTGGAGTTTTACCCCGTCACCAAACAATGGTGTTATCTAGCTTCAATTTCACCTTCTAAAACCATTTACACATGCGTTCTTTCCTTTAAGCAGTTCAGTAATCTCCCATGTTTGATTTACTTCTAAAGCTGTTATCTCAGCATTCATGGCCTTCTGCCAATCACTATGTTTAGAAGCTTGATTGGTGTTGTTCGTTCATTGATAGCTTTGATTTTGGACAAGAAGCAAATGTGGTCATCGGAAAAAAAAAGAATATGTAGGAGTTTATTATCTATATCAGAAATGCCTAGATAGGCAGAAATCTGGATGTTCATTACAAAATCTGAGAGCCAAGCTGATGGTTTTCTAACTCGTGTACGTGTTCTATGAGAAGTAGGAGTTAGATGAGTAATTTTCGTTCTTGATGAATGATTATGAACAATGAAGGTGTTTTGAGATAATGTATTTGAGCAAACTCATTTTGAAGAAGTGGATATTTTGATTGCCTACAGATATATTTAACTTACCAGCAGAAGTTTTTGTATTTGGATGATAATCAGCAGAATGTTGATCATCAAGAATTTCAATGAGAAAAGTATGTACTAGAGCAATTGAATCTATATCATTATCTATAGTTATTTCAATAGCTGGTAGAGGATAGATAATTGTCTTTTTTAGATTTGTTTGGTACGAAAATACATTTTCAAATATCACATTCCTACTAATGATGATCTTATGAGACCTTAAATCATAGACTTTATAAGTCTTGAATCCAGGGGTGTAACTAATGAAGACACATTGAAAGACTCTCGTTTGAAATTTTGTTTTATAGGGTTTTGTGTTGGTGGCAAAACAAAAACAACCAAATGATTTTAAAAAGGAGTATTCTAGTGGCTTATTATGTAAACATTTAAAGGAGATTTTACATTATAATATAGGTGATGGAAATTCGTTGGTAGTGAAGACAGTAGATTGGATGACATCAGCCTAAAACTTTAAGGGTGGGTAAATAAAAGCTTCTAGATAAGTTGAGTAGGTCTTTGTGTTTCATCTTAACTCTAGCATTTTGCCGAGGTTTATATGGTGTTGTTCTTTAGTGACCTATGCCATGTTTCATGAACAATAATTGATAAGACAATGTTATAAATTCAGTACCATTTTCTATTCTAAAGGTTTTTATGGTGTGGTTGTATTAAGTATGGGCAGAAGCAATGAAGCTTGTCAAATATCTAGGTAGGGTAGTTTGAGATTTTTGTTTTATAAAATAGATTCAAATTGCTCTAATTGAGTCATCCTAAGACTTCATAATGAGCATATGGTCCTCATAGATCAACATGAACAAGTTTAAAAAGTTTATCAGCCTTATCAAAATTTCTAAGAAATGGAATCCTTTACTATTTGGTTAAGTGACAAATATAACAAGGTCTACATGGATCACTATCTTTGAAAGAAATATATGGAATATCTTTTAGTACATTTGAGGAAGCATGTCCAAGCCTCTTATCAAACTCTAAAAGATAGATACATTAGTAGACTTATTACAATAGATATTAACACCAAGTGTTTTAATAGAAGATACAGGTTTTGAACAAAGAATATCATAATAATTACAAGTGCTTTGAACATCCAGAGCTATAGAGGACAACATCTTAGGAGAATGAACACTAATTTCTCTCTTAATTTTGTCAAGAACATAAAAATTTCCAATTAATGTTCTAGTAGCTATTACATGGTTAGATTGCTGGTCCTGCATTTCACAAATCAAGGAGTGAAATATGCATTTTATTTTGTTGAATTTGGTAAGTTTTTGGACAGATATAATTCTGCATTTGAATTATAGGATATAAAGGACATCTATGAGTAGTAAGTTGGTTTGAAGGGTTATATAACCTGCTTTTGCAACATCCAGAGATGTTCCATTTGGTAATAGGACATTGCAGGATGGTTGAAGATTATAAATGGTATCAAACAAGTTCAGGTTTCTAGTGATACGGCTACTGGCTTCTATATCTATAATACATGACTCATTATAAGTATTTTTGAATGCAGTTAAAGCAAAAGTTTGTATATTACCTGAAGATTCTAATAGGTTGACCATATTGGCCAGATATGAATTGAGGTTGCTCAAGTACTTCCTGCTAAATGAGTCCTGAAATCTATAAATTGTTATATGCACTATCAACAGATTTACCAGCATTAACATTTTTATCACCCGTAACCGACATATTTGCATAGATTTTGTTACCTTGAGAACTTCATTTTTTATCTCTAGCTCATTTGTACCATTCTGGATAGCCTACTAGTTTGCAACAAGATTCTTTCAAGTGTCTATTACCACCACAATAATTACATTTTCTATCAGATTTCTTATTATCCTTCCTCCTAGATGCATTTTGTCCAAAATTGTGGTCATTTATATATCTATTTCCTCAATGTGCCTAAACAAATAATGTTGCTGAGTTAATATAATTTTTTTAGAAGAACTTGCATGTCCATTTGCTTTTTAACTCCATTCACCATAGAGAAGGCTTTGTTAACACTTGGTAGTGGTTCTAAAATGAGAATTTGGTTTCTTATAGAGTAAAATATATCATGGAGCCCGTTAAAAATTCCATAAGTTAACTAAACATAACAATTCATGATAAGCTTTCGGCATTGAAACTAAACATAACAATTCATCCCAAAGCATCTTAAGCTTAATGTAATACTCAACCATTGTTAAATTTCCATATGATATGGAACGATCTCTCTCTTTAATTGATAAATCAAAGGTCCATTAGCCTCACCATGCCTTTCCTGAATTTCAGTCCACAATTGAGATTAAGATGAAGCATATAAGAAAACTTCATCAATCTCCTTTGATATTGAATTCAATATCAACCATATAATCAACATGCTTCCATCATTCAAGATTATGAGATCCTTCATTACACCTAACATAAGTTCCATCAATAAACTTTAACTTTGATTTAACCCCTAAAGTTATTTTAATAGATCTACTCCAAGCATTGAAGTTTCTTATATTAAACTGAGTTGAAACTAAAGACAAACAAGAGTGATCTTAGTTTCAAGATATAAAGGATCTCCACTTTGATAGAACTTCATGTTGATTTACCTCTCATTTTCATCGGTCGCTATTTGCTCTCTGAAATCGAAGCAACCTTCAAAAGTACTAAATCTACCACATATTCTTCACTTTCCTCGTCAATCCAAACCCTAGAAAGCAAAATAAAAATCAACAATCTTACAAGATCTGATACCATATGGAAAAACAAATCAAATCACACTTCTTTTGTGTTATTCGCTCTTTAAAAGTTTAGCAAACTAATTAACAAATAACTTTCACTATTTACAAAAATATTACTTATACACATTATAAATTAAAAAAAAATTGTACATGGTAAATAACATAACCCACGCTTACACCAACATTCATTCACCAGTACTGATGCATCAATATGCTGATTTACCACTATATATTTATATTCGATTTTTATACTTGCGAGAGAATTTTGACTAACTGCACATTTCACTTAGGTAATCTACAACCACGCGCGGAGATGACGTTTGATGCGTTGTTTGCGCTCCAACAAAAATACTAACCCACGTTGTCCAAGAAAATTTTGGCGTGTATGCTCCGCCTTGTGAATTGAGCCCACCATAAACCACGTAACAACTATTCATTTAATTATCTATCTTATCATTTTATATTTTATATTAATTACAAAATAGTCCTATATTTTTAAGAAATTAAGTTTTGAGCTTTTTTTAAACACATGCAAAAGGTACGAACACACCATATACTAGAAATATATATGGTTTATTTCCAAAAACACCCCATTTGTTTAAACGTTTCACTTTAAGCATCCGGTTTTGAAATTTTTTGGAAAACTACCCCAAAATCAAAACCACGAGTGGTTTTGGTGTTGTATGAGTGGTTTTGAAATTCTATATGTTTTAATTTGGAGATTTGAAAATTCCCTAAAATCAAAATTATTCATACAACACCAAAACCGCTCACAAAAATACCAAAACCACTAGTGGTTTTGATTTTGGGGGTGGTTTTCCAAAAGTTTTCAAAATCGGGTGCTCAAAATGAAACGTTTGAAAAAATGAGGTGTTTTTGGAAATAACCTATATATATATATACACACGCACACACTATACTATACTTTCTTGTTTGTATTTATTGGGTATAAAATTTTTTTTAAAAAATATTAATAATAAATAATTTACTATAGTTATTTAATTACAAGTAAATTACATATATTTTTAATATACAAATTATTAATAATCTTTTATAATCAATATAAAAGAATAATTGAATATAAATGCAGTTAAAAATAGAGTTAATTGCACTCACACCCCCTAAACGATGACAAATTACACATATATGAATATTTTGGTATTAATACACAATCACACCCCTTCTCTCCAGAAAAATTAGTGAAAATATAGGGTAAATTAACTTTAAATGAACATTACATAGAGATGTATTTAAAATTGTAAGTTTTATATTATATTGATCAATTTATTAATTAAACAAGGTTTAATTATTAGGTAAGGAGGTGTGAGTGTGTATTAATACCAAAATATTCATATATGTGTAATTTCAATTTGTCATCGTTCATGGGGTGTGAGTGCAATTAACTCTTGAAAATATAATGAATTATTTAATGTTATTCTGATTTGAATTTAGTTTTTCAATTAATTATTAACTTATTTAATGGTTCATTACAACTTGTATAAATTATGAGTTGGTTGATAAATATAATTAATGATTGAATTTAATATATATTTATATATATTATAAATAGATTTTTTATATTTTTAATTGTTAAAAAAAATTAATACTTAAATATAAAACAAGGTAAAGATATTACATAAATAAAAATGATATTTTTAAATATTACAACTAGCACCAAAATAAAATGCATGGTAGAAATATGTACCATGAAAACATAACGTATTTCACACATAAATCTAAAACCCATAAAAGTCATTTTTGTCATTTCCAAACCCAAAAAATGGTGGTTCGAAGAAATTTGAGGATTTGCTACCCCTTGAAATTGTTGTTCTTGTGCTATTTTTTTGGCAGATTCTCGATCATTCAATTCTCATTAACTCACGAGATGTGGGATTGTAAGTAGAATTTATGTCCATTGATAAAATTTTGTTCTCTTCATGTCACATTTTGTTCCATTCTCGTTGTTGTTTAACTTCATTTTTTCTCGCTTCATTTTTTCTCACAATAATTGAAGCAAATAGTTTTGTTGCACTTGGAGATGACCTTGTTCCATACTAATTTGACTTGCTTTGAACATCTCTATTATTTTCTTATTATCTTTTTTAAGTAATTAAAATATTTATTCATCTGATCATTTTTTTTCATCTTTTCTTTATTTATTCTAGTAGGTCTTTCTATGTGCTTACTAGCAGATCGAATTTGTTCATCATTTTCAAATTCTTTGTTTAAATCAATAGAGAATGATGGGAATATCTTCATAATTTAGAATGCTTGAACTAGATTGTCGTGACTCATCTCGATCAGAATGCTCCCTACAACTGGGATTTTGACAACTTCCTACATTAGAGTACTTCTCCATATCTTTAAATTTTGACCACACATGATCATATTTAAAACCTTTTTTATTTTTAGGGTCTTCAATGAATAATTATTTTGCTTGATTTAACTACATAAAGTGGACAATAATTTTAAAATCTGAAACAAATAGTGAGTTGATAAGTAAAATAGTCATAAATAAATTAATATAAAAATATAAAATAATATTATAACCAAACATTTTGAATACTCACAGTGTTTTATTCAGAAGCTCCACTTAGTCTTAAATTGTCCACTTGTTTAATGCAGCCTCTAACTTTTATAACTGTTGTGTTAATAACTGACCATCAAGATTGTAAGGATCGTTTCGGACGAATAATGGTTATATGACTTGGTAAAGCTTTATGGTATTCAACTTCGATGTGAGATCAAAAATCTCAAATGTTTGATTCTTACCCACTATTGGATCTTGAGATATGTCAAAATATATATGACATCAAAGTTGGTATTCCTCAATATAATAGGAAAAACTTTGAACATTTTGAATTAGTAAAGCCATTTATTTTTAGGATGAGGGTTTTATTTTATTTTATTTTATGAATATGGTACATCTTGCTTTGTAAAGGAATGCCCTCTATTTATAGACTTCATTTGTACATTTTTTTTAATATAATCAAAATTTAAAAAATTATTCAACGGTCTAGATGAAGATAATATCTAATCTAACGGCTAGGGATAAGTTTTGGAAGTTGTTTTATTCCATTGGTAAAAGTAAAAAAGTAAGGAATACTAACCTACGATTTTGATTAAAATATAATGTCATCCAATGGCTGTGATGAAGATAAGATTAGGAGTTTAAGAGATTATTGGTAAAAGTGTGATTTTGTTGGTAAAAGGTAAGGAATATCAATTGACCATTCATATTAAAATGTAATCTCATCCTACGGGTAGGACTAAGATAAGATTGATAAAAGTGAATTTATTTGAATAACATAGTATTGTTGGTAAAAGTAAAAAAAGTAAGAAAATCAATTGATGGTTCAGATTAAAATATAATCTCATCCTACGGTTAGGAATAAGATAAGATTGGTAAAAGTGAATTTGTTTGAATAAAGTAGTGTTGTTGGTAAAATTAAAAATCAAGGAATACCAATTGACGGTTAAGATTAAAACGTAATCTCATCATACAGTTAAGATTAAGATAATATTAGTAAAAGTGAATTTGTTTGAATGAAGTAGTATTGTTGATACAAAATAAAAAGTAAGGAATACCAATTGACAGCTCAGATTAAAATGTAATATCATCCTACAGTTAAGATTAAGATAAAATTGGTAAATGTGAATTTGTTTGAATAAAGTAGTGTTGTTGGTAAAAAAAAAAGGTAAGGAATATCAATCAACGGTTTAGATTAAAATGTAATCTCATCCTACGGTTAGCATTTAGAAAAGATAAAGTTGGAATAATGCAGATTTTTTTTTGGAGTAAAAGTAAAAATAAATAATACTATTAAAATAAATATTGTTAATGAAGATAAATAAGATATATAAAATATCATTAAAATGACTAACTATTATTGCTAGTAATTATCTATTTAGGAGAGATAATTGGTAGCATTGGTCATAAATCTACTTCACTAGTTAATTTCTCAAACTCATCAAAATATTATCATATCTTCTTATTCTCACCTAACTTCATCTTCAATTTCCAAAGATGACACCAATCATGATTTCAATGCATATATTGAGGCAACTAATTCTCATTTTTACAACCAACGGGGAGCATTACTACAAATGCATCAAAATAATAATCTCTTTATGTCTTATTGGTCAAACGAAGCAGCAAATAACCAACCGGTGCATGAAGGTTTTGTTCCAGATCATCGGGTGATTAGATTAATCATGGACGGGTAGAAGCTGAACGAAATTTATGGAATGACTACTTTTCAGAAAATCCATTATATGGTGATGAAATATTTTGTGATCGATTACGTATGACTCGACCTTTATATATTCGTATAGTTAATGCTATAACAAATCACGATTGCTTTTTGCAACAACCTGATGGGATCAGTAGACTTGAATTGTCAAGTTTGCAGAAGATAACAACTGCTTTTCAAATGTTGGCATATGGTGTACTGGCAGATTATACGAACAAGTATATTAAAATTGGAGAATCTATTGCTCTTGAAAGTTTGAAGCGCTTTTGTCGAGTTATGGTGGAAGTGTTTGGAGATCAATACTTGAGAATGCCTAGTACAACCGATGTTGCAAGATTGTTATACATAGGTGAGCAACATGGTTTTTCTGAAATGTAAGGAAGTGTCGATTGTATGCATTGGGAGTGGAAGAATTTTCCATCAGCTTGGGCTGGATAGTATAGTGGTCATAGTGGTTCTCCAACAATTAATTTAGCGGTTGTCGTTGTCTATGATCTTTGGATATGGCATGTATATTTTGGTTTGCTAGGCTAAAATAATGATATTAACGTGTTAGAGTCCTCTAATTTGTTTGCTAACCTTGCTGCAGGTATTACTTCTAAAGCTCACTATATAATTCAAGGAAAAGAGTATGACACTGGATATTATTTAGCTGATGGAATTTACCTTAAATGGTCTACTCTTGTTCAAACTATTCATAACCCTCGAGATCATAAAAAATAATTCTTTGCAAAGATGTAAAAGGCATGTAGAACGTGCATTTGAAGTTCTTCAGGCACGATTTTCTATAGTTGAAGGACCATCTCGTTATTGGAATAAACGAGTTTTATGAGATATTATGAGAACATGCATTATAATACATAACATGATTATTGAAAATGAACGTGATCTCGAAGCATATATCAACATTTGGGGAGAATTACGAATAACAAATGTAGATATAAATCTAACAGAAAATGTTGACTTTGAACAATCTATTACTTGATATAGGTAAATCAGAGACCGAGAAACACATTTTGACATTCGTAATGCTTTAATCGATTAGTTATAGAACAATATGAAAATTCAGAAATTTGAATAAATTTAGTTATTTATTGTAGTAGTAATTGTTTACTTAATTATTTTTAATTTTTAATGTATTATAAAAAATAACGTCTTCTGTTTTTTAATTAAAGTATATTATGATGAATGAAAACCTTATTATATTTATATAATCAATGAATTGAATTTTATCTAATAAATAAAATGAAATTTATATTTTTATTTTATAATAATTTCAAATTAAAATGATTTAGTTTTAATATAAATTATTTTTAATAGCATATAATTTTCTAATTTAAAATAGAGTAATAAGTGATTGGAGATGAATAATTTATGAAGTGAAAAAAGAAGAGAATATTATAAAGTGAAATTTAATGTGCGGTAGAAATAGTCTTATCATTACATTTTATTTAATGTAAAAAATTTCAATATTTGAATTACAAACTTTTTAATCATATATGATCATTGATTTTTATATTCAGTACTAGTTGGGCTTGTTAATAGCTATTTTTAATAAAAATATATTTAATTTAATTTTCTTTAGATATCTCTCTTTCAAGAAAATGGACTATGAAATCACTTTATATTGCTACGATAATAGCTTCTATAGATTTCATAATCATGACCAACCAAATCGATAGAATATTTTTCTATAGAATTAGAAATATAGAGCAGAAGTTTGGAGATGTAGATTCCAATTCCTGCTACAATCGAAAGTCAAAGGAAGCTTATGTTGTGGCCTGGTACTCTTCATTTTCATACCTGAACTGACCTCTCTATATCAAATCAAATCAACTTTCACATTAATGGTCATTTTGTTCCATTTCAACGCGTAGAGGTCAAGATGTCAACCCCTTCTTTACGTTTCGACATATTTTCATTCATACACTAGCACTACGTAACATTACATAATAGAAACCACAGCAGACTGCACAATAGAACCTGAGAAACATGGCACAAGACATAACAACAACAACAACATCAAGTAATGAGAACACATCTCTGGAAGAAACACCAACCTGGGCTGTCGCCACTGTTTGTTTCGTCTTAATCTTCATCTCCATTTTCATCGAATACTTCCTTCACCTTCTAGCTCAGGTTCATTTACATACACACTCACATTTATTTATCAAAATTGTACTTTACATATCTACTTTGTGCCTGATATTGCTCTGTTTCAGTATTTCTGTGAAAAGAGAAGGAGGTCGCTCATTCACGCTCTTAACAAGATTAAATCAGGTGACAAACCTTAACACAACGTAATAATCAATCATGAATATCATTTTCTGGGTATAAATACTTTTTTGTTGTGTTTAATGTAGACTTGATGCTGTTGGGGTTTATTTCACTAATGCTAACTGTGAGTGAAGAGCCAATTGCCAAAATATGTATTCAAAAGGAGTTATCTGATACTTTCCTACCGTGTGGAAGCAATGATATGATGCTTATAGTGATGAAGAGCCCATATGTCTTCAACATGTAAGCACATAATCTTATATTTATCAATAATGATGGTTTTTGCAAGAATTATGATAATGTTATTGTGATGGGCAGGACAAAGTGTCATTGCTGTCAAGAGAAGGTGTTAGAGAGCTCCAGGTCTTGATATTTGTTCTGGCTTTTTTCCATTCTTTATCATCTGTACTCACTTTCAGTCTTGGCTTAGCTAAGGTAAGTTTTTCATGTCTACTAGATTTGACTTCTATTCAATGTACAAACTATAAAAAATTTCTATACAATAGCTGCATTGGTTGAAAAAATTGGCCATCACTGATTCTTATTGGTTTTTAGCTGCTTAGTGTTGACTCTATAACCGAATTTTAGATATGCTCCTAACAATGTTGAGTGTGAACTTCTATGAATTGATTATGCAGAGATTTTCTTAAGTGTGAAGGAAATATTAATGTTTGACAAATTTTTGTTTTCCAGATGAAAAGTTGGGAGTCTTGGGAGGCAGAGACTAAGACTTTGGATTATGGATTTACAAATGGTGAGTTTTGATTGGCTATTTGGATATGTATTTAATTACATGTACAATACTTCTGTGTTTGATGTTATGTTCATATTGTCTTGGTATTATTCATCCACTTTTTAGGTTTAAACCAATGAAATAAAAAATAGATTAGTGTCAAAATCTGCTGTTGAACTTACTGTTATACTGTTATTTATGAGGAAGATCCACAAAGGTTTCAGCTTACACATCAGACATCTTTCGGAAAGCGACACCTGAGATTTTGGAGTGAAAACAACTGTCTTTATTGGCCGGTAACTAATAGTCCTTTGATCATCCATTAATAACAAACATTCAACTCTGAAATTCACATCTTAAGTTCATATTTCCATTATCTGCAGGCATGTTTTACGCGGCAATTCTACGGATCAGTCTCTAGGCCGGACTATCTAACACTCAGACATGGATTCATTACGGTACATTATCAATTGCATCGTGAAATAAACACACAACATGAGTTTCCTTTAGCTGATGTCGAAAATATTGAATGTTCTACTGTTGTGCTAGGCACATATTGCAGAAGGAAGCATCTTTGACTTTCAAAAGTACATCAAACGAGCTCTGGAAAAGGACTTCGAAATGGTTGTTGGAATTAGGTACATGTACATTATGATGTGATAAAGAGATATCTTTTTCTGCAACTATGTTATCCATTTGACTATGTTTTTGTTTGGCAGCGCCTGGATTTGGTTATTCTCAGTATTTTTCATATTCTTCAATGCAAAAGGTATATCACTACTTATGCAATATCAAATAACAACTACAATTTGCATCACATTATCAAATAAAGCTGCTTTAAACCTCTGCAGGATTTTACAATTACTTGTGGCTTCCATTTGTTCCATTACTGGTAAGAAAAGAGTACACATTATCGAATAAAATGCTAAATCAAGAAGCAAATACAATACAGATTGATATACTAATGCAGATGTTACTGGTGGTGGGGACAAAACTACAAGGCATTATAACACAAATGTGTTTGGATAGTCATGACAAGTCTCATGTTGTTAGAGGAACTCTGCTTGTCAGACCCAGTGATGAGTATTTCTGGTTCAATATGCCCAGATTGGTTTTACACCTCTTACATTTCATTCTCTTTCAGGTCATTAACTAAATTCTCATACCTTAAGATGACTTTACAAGTACTAAAAATACTATATTGTGTTTCTGCAGAATTCATTTCAGCTAGCATTTTTCACATGGACTTGGGTAAGCGAAATGTTCCCGGCTCGAATTTAATTGTAAGGATTTGATTATCATAGTTAATTATTGATTAATGTGGTTCAAAATGACAGTACAAATTCGGTTTAAGATCATGTTTCCACAGAAGAGATGAAGAAATAGTGATAAGGCTAGTGTTGGGAGTGTTGGTGCAGATTCTTTGTGGCTATGTAACACTACCTCTTTATGCTTTGGTTACACAGGTACAACATTTTCATTATCTACCATATATAGATAATAAGAACATTTTGTTGATTGTGAATGTGGTTGTGGATCAGATGGGATCAACAATGAAAGAAGCTGTGTTCACAGAGAAGGTTGTGGAGGGCCTCAAATCCTGGAAATCTAGAGCAAGAAAAAACCTGAAGAAAAGAAATCACATGAGTCACCACTCACTTGAAACATCAGCTTCTTTTACTGTTGACATTCAAGAAGGTGATTCTAGTATACGGGAAGATCACATTGCGGTTGACATTCAAGAACAGAAGAGGAAAGCTGAGGGTGAGGGAGAAGCAGAGGAAATGAATACTTTTGGAGGTTTTGATGTGCGCAAAACAGTATCATTGGATACAAAGTAGGAGTGATTTTGTTAGTGTTAGCTATTGATTGATTCATGTGTACACCATGCAGTGGTTTTTTGATGGATTGATTGATTTTGTAACATAGAGAACATGTTTGAATTCTTGGTCATTAGTTCTAGAATCTAAAACAATTATTCTCCTCATTCTTAGCCAATTTGATCGGACGTCCATTCATCTATCCATCTCACCCTGCTAGGATTCTGCATATGTATACTTGGCGCACACAAAATATCCCTAACAAATTATCTGACGTCCATTCATCTCTCCATCGGACCCGCCCGTACCTTCTTTTATAAGTTCCATCGGCAATAAGACGTGGAATTCATGGTACGGGTGATTTCAGAGAGATTTGGGAATCTGATAGAGTTGGCAATTTGGAAAAGACTTCAAAACTATTTTGGTAGTGTCATAGTTGATTCGGAATGAAATATAGTATAACCAATCTGTTTAATAGGTAAAGAATTACCATTACCAACTGACAACTAGTTTGAACCGATGTAGACAGTGCTAGTGCCTAAGTTTAGAGCATCAAGAGTCGTGTGAGTATAGGACTCTCCAGAGTCATTCCTCAACTGTCGCATTAGTATGATATTATCCGCTTTAGGCCAAGGTTGAGCCCGCACGGATTTGTTCTTGAGTACCACCACCCAAAAAGTCTCATACTCATAAAGTTTTTTGGATATATTATGTACAAGTTACTGTCCTATTGTATCCCCGATGTGGTATTGAGTTTGATATCCCAATAAATCTCCCCTTCAAACTAAGGGTCACGTCGCCTCCCTCGAGTTAATTTACCGATCCTTCAAACTAAGGATCACACATCGCATAGCCTCCCCTTAAGATAATTCACCGACTCGTCAGTCACCGGCCTTCCCTTGAGATAATCTATCGATCCGTCAAACAATCTTGTACTGCCGTCACTAACCAACGGGACCATCCGCCTAAGCACCATATTATATCAGGAAGACTTTCGATATAAGGTATATCACATATCTAAATGGGCTCAATCTTTGAAACATGCTCTGATATCACTTGTTGGACCCTCCGGAGCTGCTCCCTAACTCTCACATTAGTATGTTCATTTTAGGTCATACCCGAGCCCGCACGGATTTGTTCTTGGGTACCACTACCGAAAACGCCTCATACTAATGGGGTTCTTTAGATACTTTTTATACAAGAAATTATCCCTTTGTATTACCGATGTGGTATTGGGTTTGACACCCCATCAATCCTCCCCTTTAAACCAAGGGCCACATCGCCTCCTTTCGAGTTAGTTCATCTATCCTTCAAACCAAGAACCGCACATTGTGTAGCCTCCCCTCGAGATAATCCATTAGTCTTCCCTTGAGATAATCTACTGATCCGTCAAACCATCTTGTATCTGTCATTAACCAATGGGACCCGTCGCCTGACCACTATATTATCAGGAAGACTTTCGCCACAAGGCACACTACAGATCTAATCACGAGCTCCATCTCTGAACTAGGATCTAATACCACTTATTGGATCCCCCCTTGTAGCTTCTTTTTAACTCCTGCATTAGTATGATGTTGTCCATTTTGGGTCAAAGCCAAGCCCGTACGGAATTGTTCTTGGGTACCACCACACAAAAGGCCTCATACTAATGGAGTTCTCTAGATATATTATATACAAGTTACTATTCTCTTGTATTACTGATGTGATATTGGATTTGATACCCCAACAGTGAGCAGAGGCTCCACGACCAACAAACCAAGTGGAATCATTTGTTGCAACCTCTGATGGTACATATAATGAAGGATGTTAAGCAATATAAGCTTGTGGAGTTGTGTTATAAGATCCAAAATTTTGATTTACATTTGAATGTGACTGAGTATTGTGGTTTTGAACTTGGTGGTAGTGGTATATGGTGATGGTGTTACTCTTTTATTAGATTGATTAGATTACTGAGAAACATATCAATTTTGATCAAAATGCTTACAACATTGTCAGGCAGTATGGTTATGTTTTGATAGAGTTGGCAAAATTGTTTTCCTCCCCTACCGCCATGTCCATGACTACCACGGGTCCCTCAATAAGTTGAACTGCCACCATATTGAAGTTATCTATTGGTTTAGAAATTTGCACAAAGTTTGCAGTTGGTGAAGTAACATGTATTTATACCTCTGAATTGAGTAACTCAAATTGTGATTCATGCATCACGAATGTGTATTGAGCATCTTGCAGTGTTGAAAATATTTGTGTGTTTGTTAGGAGAATAACAACATAATCACCTAAGCCACTTAAGGCACTCAATATGGTTTCTTGTTTAGAAACTGGGTGCTCTGCTACTTGTAAAACATCACCAATGATTTTAATTTTTAGCATATAATCTAAAATGCTATTGGATCATTTCTTAATTAAGGATAGTTGTTGCTTTAGCTGCGAGATACTTACAAGAGAGATCTGCACATATAATATTCCAAAGTTAACAATACTTTAAGAGAAATTTTTGATTGATTAACTAATCCAATGACATCTTCACCAATTGTTGACAAGAGCCAGCAAAGAAGGAGTTGGTTAGATCTGCGCCAACTTTAAAGGCTGGATTAGGAGTTGAACGTATTGTTGAACCTATGGCTGTATTTTCTGTTTCATGAACTGAGAGAAACGAATTTGATGGTAAAGCTTTAGGTGAGATGTAGTTTTCTAGTTCAAGCACTCTAATAGCTGCAACAACTTGAGCTTTCCCGTTGATATAATTTTCTTATCTAGTTTAATTGGTAAGTTGAAGTTCAAATTTTTTACTAATGAAACAAAATTCATTGTATTTGCAGATTGATATTAGTTTAATTGATAAGTTGAAGTTTAAAGTTTTTGCTAATGAAGCAAAATTTATTATATCTGGAAATTGAATATCAACTGAAGTCATGACTATAAGTCACTAGGGCTCTAATACCATAAAAATAATGAATTTATGTAAGAAAGATATATGTTTTTTCATTAAATTATATTTTATACAGTACAATGAACCTATATAGCAATACAACAAAATAATTTGTTTGTATTCACTACACATCTAGAGTTGTGAATGGGATGTACAAAATTCGATATTACCTACTAAAGAATTTTGGAATAATTTAACTTGAACTAATTTAATTTGTTACAAAATCCATGACACCAAGTCTAAATATCGGGATCGTCACCAGATTGTAGGGCCTGTGCTCCTTGCATATCGAGACTTTAATTTTAAAAACTACTTAATTTTTTAATATAAAAAATAATAAATTTATATAACAAATACCTGATAAATAACATAAAAATCATTCTTTTTTCGAAAAGTTGAAATGAAGAAAATCAACACGATGAGATTGAAAGTTGGAATGAAGCAAATCAACACGATGAGATTGAGAGTTCAGATAGGGAAGATGCATAGACAAACACGAAAAGAGAAAAAATAGTGTTGTTTATGTTTACTTACCATTTTTATTAATATATTTATTTTACTATTAATACATATATTTAAAATTAAAATTTTGGGCCCCGTTGATTTGGGAGCTTGTTCCGATGAACAATTTGCTTGTCCAAATAAACTTTTAGCAACCCAATTCACCATTTTATCTGACAACGCCATCTTCTAGTTTACAGACATACTTTACAGATTTGTCTCTAAATTAAATGGAGTAAGTTGTGTTCTGAACATATCAAAAGGTTAATATATACCACATAACATGAAACATCTTCCAGTTGTTGAGGTGTCAAACTCAATGCCATATCAGTAATACAATACCATATCAGTAATACAATACCATATCAGTAATACAAGATGATAATAACTTGTATATAAAGCACCTCCAGAAAACTTCATTAGTATGAGGTCTTTTGAAGGAAGGTATCCATAAACAAATCAGTGCGGGCTCGATCCTATCACAAAACGGCGGTTTCAAAAAATCCTGCACAAACATTAGACCTCCCATCTATAAAGCTGCTGCTCCATTCAATCTTCTTATCAATTTAATTAGTCACCCTATAATATAGTCCACTCAATCAAGAATTTAGTCTACACGTTTAAATTAATTAATCAAAGACATTCATAAAATTATTTGATTCCAAATCATTTACTCTATGGACGAAATGAGGAGAAATTCAAAAATGTTTTTGTTGGTGTTAGTATGTTTCACGTGGAATAAGAAAACGCTTAAAGTGAATATGATTTGGCAATGGCATGTTCAAACACATGAATGACTTGTGGCTCAAACGGAATCATAAGGTCAAAAATGGTGGGTTCATAAAAATAGTAGGTAAAAGACAGATCAAGATGGTTAGACATTCATTTTTCTTCTTTCACGTTATACATAAAATATATGGTGCTATAATTGTGTTTGGTTCTTCTATTCTGATTGGGGGCATGCATGTGTACGATTAAATTTTACAAGAAAAGTAGTCTATATAATGTGAATGTATACATGTACTTCACTTCTAAAATTACTTGCTTTCTTGTGTCATGGTCAAATAATGCATTATTATGCTGAGAAAATGATCTGACGATTGTTAGATTTATCCATTCTTCATCATCATCTTCACAGGTCCGAAAAATCGAAATCAATAACTATTAAAAAAAATGTAAAAGGTTAAATTATCAAAATAATTTTATTAAAACTAAATAAAAAATATATTAACTAACTATAAAATATAATTATAAATTATATTATATTTGTGGTGCCAAATAAATCACAGTCAAATATCAAGCTAAAATTGCTTGAGAAAAATAGCTTAACAGCTTACAAAGGTGATTTCACAGAGTTTTGCTCTAATGAAAAATTTCGGATCCTCCTCTAATCATCCCTACCCCCTATTTATAGGAGGTGTTTGGGTCCTGTTTCTATTTGAATTGGGACTCCTTATTCTCCTTGGGTTTGGTCTCCTTTTCGGACTTGGTCTTTCATTGGGCTTGACTCCCTTTTTGGGCTTGATCTCCTTCTAGGGCTTGGATTCCTTCTTGGACTTGGATTCCTTCTTGGACTTGATTTCTTTCTTGGACTTGGTTTCCTCTCTGGGCTTGTTAGTGCCATCCGGGTCTGTGTCGGGTTCTTCGGCCGCAGAGGTGTGTTCGACCGCAGGTTCAGTAAGCCCATTTCGGCCGAAGGGGCATTGGTCTTCTTCGGCCAAAGGCTTTGGCTGTGTTTATGACTTAGGTTTATTTTTTAATTTGTTGAGGGTCCGCAGCTTTCTGAGACCGTAAGTTGTTTTCCCACCACAGTAATACCCCTATTGCCATTACTTGGCTTTTTCAAGTGTGGCAATAAGTTGGTGGCCTATTTTGGTCGAAGAAGTCTCCTTTCATTAGGGTCCTTTCGACCGAGAGGTCATCTTTTATGCTGGGTGTGTCGCCAGCTAGGATTCCACTAGTTAGCCAATTTTTTCCTTTTGCCTTCCACGTCAGTGTTTGCATATCAAATCTTTTAAATTTG
Organism: Cardiospermum halicacabum; assembly: GCA_031304145.1. Classification (NCBI taxonomy): domain Eukaryota; kingdom Viridiplantae; phylum Streptophyta; class Magnoliopsida; order Sapindales; family Sapindaceae; genus Cardiospermum; species Cardiospermum halicacabum. The sequence continues at coordinate 22,484,264 of CM062395.1, forward strand.
ACGGCTCCTCGACTGCTGTGCCTTAAAAGTGAAATCATTACCTCTCTATTTAAGTGCTGGTTTGCTTCTCTCTCTTTTTTATCTTTTCAAATTCATTTCTCAGTCTCTCTCTCTAAGACGAAGCTCAACCGCCATCGTCTCTTCCGGTGAAGCTTTTGGTTCTAGTTTTCGGTTCTTCTTCCTCGCATTCTCAATGTTAGCTTCTGTCGCTTCTTTTCTTTAGTTTTCCAGTTGCTTTTACTGCTTTAGTTTTGCCGGTTTTGGCCTTGTTGCTGCCTGTTTTGTGAATTTTTTATTTCGCCGTTGGGTTTGCTGTGGTTTTCCGGCAATCTGCCGATCTTGTTTGGTTAATGGTTAGGTTTCCAATCGATTTCTCTTCTGCTGACTGGGTTTTGATTTTGTCTTTTCGTATTTTTGCCGCTTTTCCTTTCCTTTTATTTTATTTTCCATGTGTACACGTGTCCGCGACTTCATAGTGCTGCCTTTTGTGTATCGGTGTTTGTGTTGCCCTAACTTCGGTCGAAGACCATTAACCTGCTTTTTTCGGTCGAGTGTAGATGTCGTCTTTTAACTCATTGGATACGTCCACTTTTGCTGGCCTCACCTGTGATTTTTCGGCCGAAGAAGATAATGCCGAGTGTTCGTCCGCCCGTAATCCTCCGGCCAAATCTAGGCCGCAAGGTATTCTCCCTCCTTGGCTTAACGTTCGAAGTACTATGATGAGGGGAGAGCTGGAGGCTATGCGTTTTAGTTGCAAGTTTCCTGATTGGGTCGAGACTAGGCTTCCCAATGATAATGAGAAGGTTGACGATGTTTTGGCCGAGGGATGGGAGCCTTATTATCTTAGGCATTTCGAGATTGGTCTCAGGTTTCCCATCATGGGTCTAGTTGAGGAATTATGCACTTGGTGCCAGATCCATCCTAGCCAGTTGACTCCGCTCGCTATCCGTATATTGCTGAGCGTGGACCGCTTGAAAGAGAAGTATAATTTATCATTTTCGGCCGAAGACTTCTTCTATTCTTACTTTATTAAACGCGAAAAACCGGATACTGGTAGATATGTCTTGAACGCTCGGCCTCATGGAAAGACACTGATTCTTGGTTTCAAGTCTAACGAACGCCGGTGGAAAGACAAGTATTTCTTTGTCAGAGGCGCCACTCGCTTGGCAAGGGCCCGAGCTACCCGTTGTGTTGGATGGATTCACGTAGTCTTCTTGTGACTTGTCTTACATTTTGTCGGTTCTTGTTCGGTCGTTTTGTATTGACTGGTTTTCGTTATGGTTACAGTTAAACACGGTGCCAAGAATTGTAAGTCGACTCCTCGGGCGCGTGCAAGGAGCGAGGCTATTCTCGCGCTTCCTGATAAGAAACGCGGTCACAAGAGGTTGCTGCACGAGCTATGCACAAGCCGTTTTTGGGCTTTCACCAGGACAAGTAGGTGGATTCTGATTTTCTCTAGTTTTCCAAGTATTTTCATGCGGTCGAATTAACGTGTTTTGGATTTGTAGAAATCGCTGATTACGTGATGTCGAAGCCGTCGGGTCAGCGGGCGCTAGCCATGCGCGCCATCATGCGTTTAATCCAGGCGGAGCAAGAGAAGGCCTTTGCCTTTGGTCAAGGAAGTATTTCGACCGAAGAGAGGCAGGGGTCGTCGGCCGACAATGCTCGTTCAAGTCGAGCGCCATCTGATTGAGAGGGTCCCCATGAGGCTGAGGGGGTTAATATGGCTGAGCAGCAGCCTTCGATCGAAGAGGATAGGAGTCATGTTGCTCTTATTGACAAGGAAAAGAGGCCGGGGGAGGAAAATGAGGAAGAGGAGGAGCTTGTGCGCCCGCGTAGATGGGTTAAACACACTGGTAGGAAGCCCGCTTTGGGGGGAGTGGCCTCTTCCTCGAATTTCCCGGCGATTCTTCCACTCGAAGGGTAACGACCGGGATGGTGAAGGCCGCAGATGGTTTTTTCTTTCCTCAGGATGAGGAATGGTTGAACTCTCTGTCCTTCACCCAGTTCAACGAGATGGCCGTTGGTGGCTTGTACAGGGTAGGTTCCTGAAACTTTACCTTGTATTGATTTCTTTCGTCTTGTTTTGATGGTTTGGTCTTCTTTCAGGCACTTCAAGGTGCGGTGGGGATGCGTCGCCATTTTTCGGCCGTTATGCGTGATCGGGGAGAGATGGAGGCGAGCGTCAGCAAGGCTTCGGCCGAACTTAAAGCCGCCCAAGATGACTTGGGGAAGGTAACGGATCAGTGCGTTGAGGCCGTTAGACGCTCTGAGGCGTTGCAGGCTCATAACTTAAGCCTCGAGTCCTCTTGCAAGGTGAAGGACGCTGAGCTCAACAGGCAGGCCAAAGAAATAGAAGAGCTGAAAGCTTTCAAGTCTGCGGCCGAGGGGAAGATAAAAGACTTGGAGGGTCAAGTGGAGGTCTTGACCGAGGAGGCTGCCCAGGCCGAGGTCATCACTAGAACCTATGCCCTCGAGCAAGTCATCAAGGGGTCATTGACTCCGGAATCGGCGAAGAAGGAGCTTGATGCTAAGGTCGCGTTGCGAGAGGGCGCTGGTTTATAAATTTTCATTTCTTGTAATGCTATCTGAATGTAATCTTTATTAATCAATGAAAAGATATTTTGCAATTTTTCCTGTGTTTTCTTTATCTTTTCTTTTCGATCAGGGAACCAATCCCCCAATTTATGTTGACTTTTCGGAGTTCTTGGGCAATGTGTCTTCTCCCGAGACCTTCTGAATTTACCAGAGGCTTGCCCTTTGGCAATTTTTTCGGGTTGCCCTTTGGCAATGTATCTTCGCCCGAGACCTTCTGGATTTACCAGAGGCTTGCCCTTTGGCAATTTTTTCGGGTTGCCCTTTGGCAATGTATCTTCGCCCGAGACCTTCAGGATTTACCAGAGGCTTGCCCTTTGGAAATGTGCAAGATATAAAAGAGAGTTAAGGGGTGAGATGAAAAGCTTCGTTTTAATGCTTTAAGGTGGGGCCTCGTTAAGAACCCTTCTTCGGGAAAAGTGAGTGCTCGTTATTACAGTTGGTGCTATATTCAAAATTGGTACCTTTTGAGGTGATGTATGTTCCAGCTATGCTCTATCTCCTTCCCTTCTTTTGTGAGCAGCTTGTAGGACCCTTTTCCGGATGCTCGTTCCATTTGGTATGGTCCTTCCCAGCTTTCGGCTAGTTTTCCATGAGCTTGGTTTCTCGTGCTTTGGAATACCCTTCTGAGTACCCAATCTCCAGGTTGGAAGGCTCAGGCCTTGTCTTTTTTGTTGTACTGCCTTGCTATCCCCATTTGGTATTCGGCTATTCTTGGTTGTGCGTTTTCCCTTTTTTCGTCCGAAGTATCTCTTTCAAAGGCTAGGACATGTTCATTAGCCCTTCCATTTAGCCTTTCTTGAGGTGATAGGATTTCTGTTGGGAGTACTGCTTCCGTTCCGTAGACAATCGAGAAGGGGGTTTGCAGTGTTGAGGTTCTGGGGGTGGTTCTGAACGCCCAGAGAACTTCGGGAAGGGCTTCGAGCCACAGTCCTTTGGCTCCCTCCAGTTTTTCTTGAGGGAGTCTACCACCGCCTTGTTGGATGCTTGGCTTGTCCATTGGCTTGGGGGTATCTCGGGGTTGAGTATGTGAGTTTTATGTTCAACTGGTTGCAGAAGTCTTTCAGTGTTTGCGCTATGAATTGGGGGCCGTTGTCAGTGATTATTTCTCGTGGTATGCCGAATCTACAGACGATGTGCTTCCAGATAAATTTCTGCACTTCTTGCTCTCTGACATTTTCTAACGCTTCAGCTTCTATCCATTTCGTGAAGTAGTCAGTTACCATCAGTATATATCTTTTTCGACCCTGTGAGGATATTGGGAAATGCCAGATGATGTCCATCCCCCATTTGTCAAACGGCCATGGAGAGGTGATGCTGTGTAGGCTTCCGGCGGGGAGGTTGGAGTAGTTGGCGTGCCTTTGGCATTTATCGTATTTTTTTACGAGTTCGGCTGCATCTGTCTTCATGGTTGGCCAGTAGTATCCGGCTCTATGCGCTCTGAATGCCAGGCTTCTACCTCCGGAATGGTTCCCGATTGATCCTTCATGGAGTTCTTTCAACACCAGTTCGGCCTCGGGGAGGGAGATGCAGTTTAGGAAGGGACCGCCTATGGACCTTTTAAAAAGTATTCCTCCGATGATACAGAATCTGGCAGCCTGGGCTCGTAGTTTTCTCGCCTCTGCCTTGTCTTCAGGCACTTGACCATGGTTGATGTATCTGATGATGGGGGCTCTCCAGTCGCTCTGTTCTATGGCCAAGGTTTCTTTATACTCGATGGCTGCTTTGGGAAGGAAGACGTATACAATTGGCCCTGTTGGCTCGTCTTTTTGCATTGAGGCCCTGAGGTTTGCCATAGCATCGGCCCTTTCATTTTTTTCCCTTGGGATCTGCTTTATTGCGGCCCTTTGGAAGCGCTTCATGAGATCTTTGGCTATCTTCAAGTATTTGGCCATCTTTTCGTTTCGGGCCTGGTATGCGCCGTTTATTTGATTCACCACCAATTGGAAGTCGCATTTGATCGTTAAGTTGTGCGCTCCACTTTCTTTTACCACTCTTAACCCTGCAATCAGGGCTTCGTATTCGGCCTCATTGTTGGTGGCTGGGAATTCACATTGGATTGCTTGAAGTATTGGGGGCAAATTTGGGGGCCGGAGACATACGCCCAGGCCGCTGCCACTTTGTCTCCTGGCTCCGTCTACTTCTAGTACCCATTCTTCGGTTGCAGAAGTTACTAGCTGATTTACTTCGACCTCTGTTATTTCCGTGGACAGGTTTTCTTTGAAGTCTGTTAAAAAATCTGCGAGGGCTTGGGATTTGATGGCCTTTTTCCCTTCAAACGAGATGTCGTGTTCGCTGAGTTCTAGGGCCCACTTCATTAGTCTTCCGGATTTCTCTGGGGAGTGCAACACGCTTCGCAAAGGCAACGAAGTTATTACCACGATTGGGTGTCTTTGGAAGTATACCCGGAGTTTTCTTGCAGCAAACACTAGGCTCAGGATCGCTTTTTCTAAGACTGGATATCTTGTCTCTGCCGAGGTTAGAGTCTTACTAGCGAAGTATACCGGTTGCTGTTTCCCCCCGACTTCTTTTACCAGGACTGTACTTACCGCAATTTGTGAATGTGAAAGATACAGATATAACTTTTCATTAGCTTCTGGTTTAGCTAAGAGTGGAGGTCTGGTCAAGAAGTCTTTGATGTCTGCTAGTGCTTTTCTGCAGTTTTCGGTCCATTCAAATTCTTTGGACTTTTTAAGTGCCTCAAAAAATGGCTGAAACTTTTCCGATGCCTTCGGGATGAACCTAGTCAGGGCCGCCAATCTTCCAGTGAGCTTTTGCACGTATTTCTTGTTTTGAGGCTCTGCTATGTTTAGGATCGGCTTGATTTGGTCCGGGTTGGCCTTAATTCCTTTCTTCGTAACTAGGTACCCCAAGAATTTTCCCGCTTTGACCCCGAATTGATATTTGGTGGGGTTCAACTTCATGTTGTACTTTCGGAGGGTTTCGAATGCTTGACTTAGATGGTGGACATGCTGGCTCGTTTGTTCCGACTTTACTAACATATCGTCAATGTACACCTCCATGGTCTTTCCCAGTTTATCAGCGAACATTTTGTTCATGAGTCTTTGATAGGTGGAGCCCGCATTCTTTAGCCCGAAGGGCATTACTTTGTAGCAATAGATGCCCCGTTCCGTGATGAAAGCGGTTTTTTCTTGGTCGCCGGGTGCATTAGTATCTGATTGTACCCGGAGTATGCATCCATGAAGCTCAGCATCTCGTATCCTGCGGTCGCATCGATGGTGAGGTCTATGTGCAGCAGTGGGAACGGACCTTTCGGGCACACTTTATTTAGATCGGTGAAGTCAATGCACACCCTCCATTTCCCATTCTTCTTTTTTACGACCACCACATTCGCGAGCCATTCGGGGTATTGGACCTCCCTGATTGACCCATTTGCAAGGAGTTTCTCCACTTCTTCTTTGATGATTTCATTCCGCTCTTGGGCAAACCTTCTGCGCTTTTGCCTTACTGGTTTCACCCCCTCTTTCACATTCAGATTGTGGGTAATGACTGCTGCGTCGATTCCAGTCATATCTGTGTGTGACCAGGCGAAGCAATCTTGGTTGTCCCTAAGGAAGTCTATCAATTCTTCCTTCTCTCTTCTCTCTAGCATGGCCCCGATTTTCACTGTTTTCCCATTGTCCAGTGATATTTCGTCCACTTCGTGATCGGCCGGCTCAAGGGGTGCCTCCGGCCGCGTCTGTGATTGCTATACTTATGCCGCTTTTTGCTTCAGGCAATTGGCGTAGCATTCTTTGGACGCATTTTGTTCTCCTTTTATTTGCTTGATCCCGTGTGGAGTCGGGAATTCAATTAGCTGATGATATGTTGAGGGTATGGCTTTCATCTCGTGAATCCAGGGTCTTTCTAAAATCACGTTATAAGCAGAATTGAAACTTATTATCAGGAAGGTGGTGTGGAGGTTTATTCCTTCTGCGTATACCGGTAACTCGATTTCTCCAAGGGTAGAGGTGGCTTTTTCGTCGAAGCCTACGAGGGAGATAGCCTTCCTGCGCATCGCTCTTTCGTCCAGCTGCATGTTTCTGAACGTCTCCAGGAATAGGATATTGGCTGAGCTGCCGTTGTCGACTAGTACCCTCTTTACCGTCAGGTTTGCTATGGAATTTTGATCACCAAAGCGTCATGGTGAGGTGCGTTTATTTCTCCGGCTTCTCCATCGGTGAAAGTGATAGAGTAATGGTTGTTCGTGTTTTCACTCCTAATGCTGTATATGCTCTGAGTTTCTCTGAGCTCTCTTCGCGGCCGAGCTTGTTAGTCCGCATATATCGGATCCCCCAGCTATCATGTTAATCACCATTTCTTCTGCATTTGCTATTGGAGTTGGGTTCATCGGCTGTCGGTTTTTATCGGCTTCGGCCGCAATGTCCTTCCCTTTCTCGGTTAAGTATTCTCGTAGGTGTCCTGTTTTAATAATCTGCCACCTCTCTTTTCAGGGTCCAGCATTCATCGGTGTTGTGGCCATGGTCTCCGTGGAAATGACAGTACCGGGACATATCTTTCTTCGCAGAGGGGTTTTTAGATTTCTCGGGCCACCTGACTCTGTCCCCTAAGGTTTTGAGTACTGTCAGAGCCTCCCTCGTGGGTATGGTAAGGGGGTACGGAAGCAGTTCTTTCTCCCTGCGTATAGGATCGGGGCCGGTATAACTTGGCCTGGAGGGACTGCTGCGGTCGAAGTCTCTCTGGTTTCTTCTATGATCCTCGCTTCGTCCACTGTTATTGCGGTCGTTTCGTCCTCGTTGATTCGAGGCGTTTTGCGGCCCCCTAGTATTCCGAGGTTGGAATTCTTCTTCGTACTCCATCGCATCCTCTGCTCTTTCTAGGACGTCTTCGAAGGTCCTTGGTTTTATCAGTTTGAGGCTTTCGTAAAATTTTGACGTTTTTACAAGCCCCTTTATGAAGGCCTTCATGGCGCTTTTATCCCTGCAACCCGGGATGGCCATCTTGGTTTTTTTGAACTTTTTCACATATTGCCTAAGGCTTTCATTGACCCCTTGTCTTAGGTCGTAAAGATCATCCACATCTTTCTCTTTTTTCCGGCTATCGGAGAAGTGGTTGACGAACTTCGTGGCTAGTGAGGAGAAGGATCTGATGCTTTTCCCGGGGAGGGAAGAATACCATCTCTGGGCGGTTCCGATTAAGGTGGAACCAAAGGCTTTACACATTATGGCCTCCATATCTTCTTCTGGGATATTGCACGTCCCCATACGAGTCTTGTATTCAGCGATGTGGTCCTCAGGGTCCGTGGTTCCTTCGTAGGGCTTCATGCTAGGAGTGGAGAATCTCTTAGGCATTCTGGTGTCCAGGATCCAGGACGCGAATGGTGTGTCGGAATAGCGCGTAGTTGAAGAGCGCATCGTTATTCTTCTTCACGAGGCTCGTTGTACCAGGTCCTTGAGTTCTCTGATTTCATGGTCACGGCGTTTTTCACGACTTCTTTTGGACGATGTTGGCCTCGTCTATTCATCATTAGAACTGCTTGAGCTGTTCAGATCTAGAGTTTTGTGACTTTCTGTTGATCCATCGCTTTCTTCAAACCCTTTGTCGGAGCCTTCCTCAAAGTTAAGTCTCTTCTTGTGAGGGGTGAATATCTCCGGCTTGATCGCTTTGGTCTTCCCTTAGAGGAGATTTTTCTGGATTCTGCTTCTTTTTTCCATAGTTCTTTTTCTTCCTCTACTTTCTTGAGCATCTCCGTTAATATGGCGAGTTGCTCCTCTGGCGTCTTTGGAGTCTGGTCTTCTACGATGATGGTGTTGGGATTTGCTGGTGCCATGTTTGACGAGGATGGAATGGAGCTGGGTTAATTGGGAATTGGATTTTGTTATTTCTTTCAGATCTCAGCCTTGTGTGTGAGGTTTCGTTGCCCCACGGTGGGCGCCAAACTGTGGTGCCAAATAAACCACAGCCAAATATCATGCTAAGATTCCTTGAGAAAAATAGCTTAACAGCTTACAAAGGTGATTTCACAGAGTTTTGCTCTAATGAAAAAATTTCGGATCCTCTCTAATCATCCCTACCCCTTATTTATAGGAGGTGTTTGGGTCCTGTTTCTATTTGGATTGGGACTCCTTATTCTCCCTGGGTTCGGTCTCCTTTTTGGACTTGGTCTTTCATTGGGCTTGACTCCCTTTTTGGGCTTGATCTCCTTCTAGGGCTTGGATTCCTTCTTGGACTTGGATTCCTTCTTGGACTTGATTTCCTTCTTGGACTTGGTTTCCTCTCTGGGCTTGTTAGTGCCATCCGGGTCTGTGTCGGGTTCTTCGGCCGCAGAGGTGTGTTCGGCCGCATGTTCAGTAAGCCTATTTCGGCCGAAGGGGCATTGGTCTTCTTCGGCCGAAGGCTTTGGCTGTGTTTATGACTTAGGTTTATTTTTCAATTTGTTGAGGGTCCGCAGCTTTCTGAGACCGTAAGTTGTTTTCCCACGACAATATTTATAAAAATTTTGAAATATATTTAAAATATATATATTCATTTTTCTAAAATTATAAATAGTAAAATAATATATTTATATTGATTCAAATAGAAAAATAAATAGTTCGATTTAAAAGGAGAATACCTCATCGAGTTTGGATAGTGAAACGTGAAATAAACATCTAATCGAATATCACGTTAATTAAGTACTCAACACCAATAAAATAATAGTAATTATTATTATTTTTATTAAAAACATTTTTATTTAAAAAATATATTTTAAATAGAAATTGTTTAATAAATAAATTATTAAAAAATAATTTATATTAATATAATATTTTAAAAAATAGTAGTCATTTTTAATGTATATTACAATATTTTTCCAAAAAGAAAAAACACACCAAAAAAAAATCAAAATATTATAGTCACCCAAAAAAATTCTATAAACCTACCTTACAACCGATCCAATAATACAACCTAAAGACTTAATTTATAGAATCTCTTACGGATTTCTTAAAAATTTGTCAAAGATATCCACAGTTTTCTACCTAAAGAAACTTCTTCTCATTTTCTGGTACGACTAACAAAATTAATTGTGGCAGATTCATTACATGTTTCTCTCTACTCGGCTCCACATAAAGTGGATTGTTATTCACTCTAATTTCAAAGTGTACTATTATATACCACTACACACTTATGGAGAATCTCTCTTGTTTTGGTTAAACTACTCTTTGTCGCCACTTCTTTTTCCTAATTCCTTTTTCTCTTTATTCAATTTTCAAAGTCTTCTTCTTTGTAGTAGCTTGAAAACAACCACCGAATCGAGTCCACTTTAATAAAACATTCTTATGATGATGGTGATGATGATTTTCTTATATAACCAACCTCATTACAAGGTCTAGCTCACGCTTAGTGTGTTATATAGATACAGCATTATAATTGTGTTCCAATCATGTTTTAAGCACTTTAAGAATTAGTTTATAGATCCCTTTTTACTAACCATGATTATGGAAGCTATGTTTTGGACAATTTTTATTTTCATTGGTAAAGTAGTTATTTTGAGTTTAAGAAATATATTCGAATCATAAAATCATTAAATAAACCAATACGGATGGTTCTACCACTTTATGGATAATTTAATCAATATTTGACATGTAAACCTTCCTTAATAATTTTATTATTTTCATGATCAGTTAATCTGACTTTTTAAATGAAAAAAAAAAAATAGTGAATTAGATTATGTATATTTGAGGAGAGATTTTATTTGATTATAAATTTATAATTTTATTTTAAAAATACGAATATAATTGTCAGCTCAAAACTAAAGATATTACAATAATTAAAATAATCAAAATAATCGTACATATTGAAAAATAATAATTTGAAAATTTGATTAAAAAAACTAATCTAAAAAAATAAATATATTCATATACCTATATATCAAATAAAATTATATTAATGTAGAAATTAAATCAATAACATTTAATTTAATTTTTAATAATTCAAATAATTGATATAATCTGATTTGCTTGATTTTATTAAAACATAAAAAGGTGGGTCGTTCAAGCAATTTACATGCTTGCATCTCCATTAGAATCTTATCCTTTCAGAAATTATATCTGACGTAATATTCAAATTTTTTTAACAAACTTAAAATTATTAATAATAAATAGAGTGGCCATATGACCACCCGAAAAGCCAACTTTATTACGTAGCTACATACAAACAAACCAGTTGGAAGGAATTCATAGATAACACCGAATTGAATCTAATCTAAACACTGTCTTAGTTTGATTGGCAAAAATAAATGCATTACATACATTACATAACATAACTCGAAAACAAAACAAACCACATGACGAGGGTTAAGTCGGCAGCAATAGCACATGGATCAGATGACACGTCACATCCAAACTTCTAAACATAACTTCGTGTCGTTTACATATACGTGTGTGTTCAACCAATACGGTAACAAACACCGCACCAAAACTCTCATCACCAGACACTGTATATAACTAACATCCACGTCATCGGGTGGGTCCTTCATTTCCTATCTGATATCACTCACATGTCATTGATTACATACAGTGTAGAGATAAGATTCATAGACATGTTGTACACGTGGTCGATGTTGACAGCTCGGATTGCCACCGGAGGAGGGAGGATAGGGTGATCGATTTTCCATCCACGTGGCGGGGAAGACCGTGAGTGAGTTGTTTAGGGTGTGATGTCATTGGTTTTTGTTTTCTTCTGTTGATGACGTGTTTGCTTCCCACCGTCTACGAACGGCTCTTGTCTGTAAGAAATCATCTAATGTAAGATTGTCCAGATTTTTATTTTGATCTTTAGCAACAAATTATTGGTCATGTGTAACGTCAATCTTTTAAGTGTATGTTTGGTTGAGTTTGTCTACCGTCTGAAAGTGCTTTTTTAATTTTTTGGTTGTTTGACAGAAATGACAGTAGATCTTTTAAGAGTTTAAAAAAGTAGAAAACCATCTACCGATAATGCTTCTTCGAGTAGATCTTTTTTAGTTTGTTTTAAAAAAATACAAAATATCTTTTATACCCTTATAATATATATATATATTTATATAACTTATACACTTATAATATATGATATATAACTCATGAACCCATACTTTATTTTACTTATTTTATATATAAATACTATTATTTTGAGAAATACAAAATTATGATAGGTTAAAATTTTAAATCGATAATCGAAATTTTTATATAAGTTTGTGAAATCTTTATATAAAAAAGATTTATAAGATTTTATAAAACTTTATCTTCTATTATTATTATAATTATTATTACAATTGTAACTTGAATTTTTTTCTTTTTAATTTAGTTTAATATATATATATATAATATTCATATTTGAATTGGTTTCATGCCAAAAAAAAAAAATCGAACAAAAAAATATATAGTAGCTACATATATTTTTTACATGTAGATATTATTTTATATTTCAATATTCAACTCTCAAATTGCATTTTAAATTTAAACCAAAATTTAAATTTAAAGCAAATTTTCTGAATTCCTAGATGAGAAAAATCAATCAATAAATATATTCCAATATTAACAAATAAGTGAATATTTATATCTAATACTCTTTAAGTAATTATAATGTTTTCAAATACTTTTAAAAGTGATATTTCCAAACAATTTGAAATTGATAAATGCTTTTTTAATTGATAACTAAACACCTAAAATTTTATTCTTCGAAACTCTTTTTCCAAAAGATCTATTATTAAAATATCTACCGCTAAAAGATCTATTTATAAAAGTCGTACCAAACAGGCATTAAGTACATAGATAAATGTACTGAAGTAAAAGAATTACCATATCTAAATTATATTCTAACAAAATTATAAATTGGTATTTATATTATTTGAATATAAAATAATTTATTGTAAAAAATCCATAAATAGATTTAGATTTGAGATTATTATTAATTACTTAAACATTGATATTTGAAAAAGAAAAAAAAAAGGTTAAATTTGAATTAATAGCTGATTTTGGAAGAAAAAATAGGTAGATAATTAATTAATGAGATATACTATTCAGCTATCAAATCTAGAAACACGACAACAAGATATTTTATCAACCTAATTCCAAAATTAATCACTCTAACTGAAATTTGACTTTATCCTTATCATGTACACACCCCTCCCAAATTTGCCAATTGTTGCAAACATCAGAAACCCTCAATCAACCTCCCATATTGCCATTCCTCGTCACTACACTACACTAACCACCACCCACGCCACGAGCTGTGTCATATTTCGTGTCATAAACAACCACTTCCCAAAAGTCAGTCATTAGCTGTTTCTATTCAACACCACTTAATAATAAAATTAAATCAATCAATCAATATAAAAACATTCCAAACTTAATGAGTTACAGTACAGGCAGAGGTCATGATCATCTCGTGCGACGTAGCAACTTGTGTTAAGAATCAGTCTAAACACAACACATGACGTGTGATGACGTCATGCACAGTCCCTCTGACGTATAAGAGTGCGTAGTTTCCGTTGACGTTGTAGTCTTCTACACATTTTTATCTACACATAAATACCATTAACAACCTTCAATTCCCAAAACACATAACACAAACCCCATCTCTCTCTCTCTCTCTCTCTCTCTCTCTCTCTCTGTCTCACAAAATGCAAGAAGCCATCCCTTACAGAACATATCTCCACCAATCCTCCACTTCCTCCTCCTCCGCCGTCGTGAGGATAGAGAACAGCAGCGTGACCGAAGTGGGCAAAACGGTGTCGGAGAATGCCGTGGTCGTGTTTGGAAGACAAGGGTGTTGTATGAGTCATGTCGTGAAAACGTTGCTTTTAGGCCACGGAGTCAATCCTGCCGTTTTTGAAGTTACCGAGGTCGATGAAAGTGACGTCGTCGCTGAATTGGTCAGAATTAATGGCCGGAAAGAGGATTCCGGTGGTGTTTTCCAATTTCCGGCAGTCTTTGTCGGTGGGAAATTGTTTGGTGGGTTGGATCAGGTAATGGCCACTCATATCTCCGGTGAATTGGTGCCTATACTTAAAGACGTTGGTGCTTTATGGTTATGATGATTGATCTGTTAATTAATTAAATATATGATTTGTATGATCCGATTTATTTGGATGTTTTTTATATATTATAATTAGATTAAGATTTAAAGTTTTATTTTTATTTTTTTTAGAAGAAGAATTATAGATATGAGTTTGTAGATCGTGTAATTGATGGATCTATTATGACGATGTTTGAAGAAATAGAATGAGTTTCTTCAATGGGAGGAAAATTCATTGTTTGGTGTTGGAAACACATGCTGTGCACGTGGTTTTCCTTGATTTTATTATTATATTTTTACCAACCGGTAATTATGTTGATGGTTTTGGTCTAGAAATGGAATGGTTATATGTTGCCAAACTTAGGTAGTTTTAGGATTTGACAGAAACCGACCAAATGGTAGATAGATGCATGCGGGTAATAGTGATTTCTCAACGTCTGCTAGTATTTGGAATTATGATAGTTTGGTAAAGATAATGAAATTTGCATTATTCTCTGTGTGGTGGAATTAGTTCATAAGATGGAGGATTTATGATGTAAGAAAGAGAGTTGATGAGAGATTAAGAAATCATATATCTACTATCTTCACCCCTACAAAACAAATATTATAAGGAAGATGACCTCACGCCTGATTAATTGACTGAATGATACACAGTGTATAATGTATTACTTTTTTATTTATTGCCAAAAGACCCTTCTTTTGACAAATATTATCACTTTTAATTCCTTCTTATATTCTTTGTGTATTTTATTTGTTGGGGGTGTATTTTGTTCATAGCCAATCAAAATTTTCCCTATTTATTCTCAGAGTTCAACCCCTGTACCTGGGAGACTTAAATAACAACTACAGCAACACCTAAGTTTTTTTTTTTTTTTTTTTTTTATGAATCACTTAAACTACAAATATGATGTTTGTAGCAACCCACTCAAAATAGCAATCCCATCATTGTATAATACTTTTTTACATGAATTATTAGAAAAATCTATTAATAAAATACATTTCTATACAACTATTAGAATAACAATCATAATTTCTCAAAATATTTACTCTCTCGTACCTTTCTTACTTTAACATTCATCCAACTTGTTTTTGTCATTATTTTTTAAAATATATATGTATATATATATAAAATGTTTTTTGGACCATAAAAAATTTAATATAAAATTATAGATATATTTTAAAAAGTTTGCAAACCTAAATTTTAATTTTCACTCCATAAACTATTCATACATTGTGACCGTAATTCATAAACTGTGACGGTAATTCACAGAATTTGTAAATTATAAAAATTCAGGAGTACTTTTGGAAATTCAACTTAAAAAAGTGAAAAGCAAATTTTTAAAAATTTACTTTTGTATGATTTTCAAAATAGACCTTTTTAACTTTAAAAAATCCATTTTTAAATGTTCACCCAAAGAAATATAAACTCCAATAATAAAATTTCATTATGGACTTTTTTCTCCAATTTAAATTTCGTAAGAAATCAATTTAAACCACAAATATTCACAATGATATAACTGTAATTAAAATCGAAAATCAAAAAGAAAATTGAAAAGGGAGTTGAATGGAAGTGATTTTTGTCTCTTCTATTGATTGAATAAATCTTAAAAAAATGCTCGACTCCTCGCATTTCTTCTCTGTAATTCATAGATTTTCCTTTACCCCTGACACTTTCTTTCTATGAGGGGATTCATTGAGGAAGATGAAAAAGAAAAGAGAAATTCTTTCTCTTTTTTTTTTAACAAAAAGTCCATCTTTTCTAGTGCCCGTCCCCCGTCTATATAGTGCAAAATGTGTCTCTTCTTTATTTCCGTTGCTCTTTTTTTTTTCTATTTTTTTTACTAGTCTCTTCCCTGCTAGTGTTGCTTTGTGATAAATCGTGTTTCTAACTTTGACTTTCTTGATTTCACTGTAAGTATGTCTTTCTTTTCTCTACATCATAAGTTGCATGGTTATGCTTATGGAAGCAATGAATTCAATAATAGTCTATGTGCCTGTATTTCGGTGTAGGGCTCGAGCCCGGTTTTCCACTCTAATTATTCTTTCTGCATCACGTTTTTGACTTTGGTCTTCAATCCTCTTTTGTGATCTTTCGTATTTTATTTTTATAGCTTATTTTATCACTTGATTGATTTTCTTGATACTCCCGTGTGTGTTGGATCTATTACTTTGGACTTATCTTGTTAATTATCCCTCAACAAAATCCATTAAAAATTAGCCCTTAATTCATTTTTCACAGAAGTTTTTCTTTCATAAATAATTTGTTAAACTCATGAAAGAACAAAGAGTTAGATTTTACATCATGAGAAGATGTTTAACTTAATAATTTGTTGCCATGATTATAATAATTTTTAAATTTATAAGGAAATCGAAAGAGAGGTCTATAGACCTTGAACTAGAATGACAATATCATAAGCAGGATCTGAAGACTAAGAGAAATTAACAATAAAAATTTTAATGAATATAATATTTTCTTCTTTTCATCTTCTAATAATTTTGGAATTTAAAAATATTGAGTAGCTTATGATAGATAAGAAATATAAAGAAGAAAAAGACGAGAACTGTGAGTGCGTATGAAAAAATAAACCATATTATCAATTTTAATATTGTATAAAGAATCATTGGTAATCGGTCACTTCTTTATGAAAAAATGGAAAAAAAAAAAAAAGAAAAAGAAAAAGAGGCAAAGTGACAAAATTTGCCAAGATGATGAATAAGAAATGTTGTTTGATCTTTGAAGTATGACATAATTCAATTAATAATGAAATATAACCTCGTGTTCTATTAGTACTTTTCATTTTTGGAGAAAAGAATACATGAAGCAAGAGCATGTGTCACCTAATTTCCTTAATAAGGAATGTAGTGATATATACAAATTCCACCTTCTAAATAAAATTTTGTAATAAATATATATATATATTTATTTATTTATTTATGTGTGTGTAAATTCAGTAAGGACGATTTCAAAATTAACTCAATTACAAATTATTTGGACATTTACTTCAATCAAATCAAGTTTGATGCTATGGATCTAGATCTATCCACACCTACCAGTTAAAGCTATGATTAAAGTGGTTGAAGAAATTCTCTGGAATTAAAGAAATTCTTGGTGAAGAAAAGTTGAATTCATGCATGAACCTTCAAGAACCAAGCTCAAGACCGAAGATCCATTATATTTATCCCTAGTTCTCTCTTATCCTTAACTCATTTCATTTCATTCCTGAGTTTTGTTATTGATATGTCTTTGATTTGTGATTATATTTCTCTAGTTACAGTAGGCTAGACTTTATATGGTTGAACTTCTATAAATCCAAGTAAATCTTGTGATTTTAGAGTTTTTGAAGTGCTTTAATGGTGAACTCATGAATATTGCATGTATTTATATTTAATTGCTAAATTCAATTGATAAATTGATTGATACAATGATTAAATCTTAACTGTTACTAGACACCGTGAGGTTAAGGTTAGATTCAAGAAATTAAGTGATTAACTTGAGACTAGACACCGTGATAATTGATCATCTCTTTTCATGAAATTGTGTTAAATTTATCTCTTTACTCATGTTATGACCATATAAATAGTTAATTAAAGATAAAAATTAATATACTTTCTTTTACATAACATTATATTAATGCATAATTGAATGCTTTGCTTATCATGTTTTGCTTATATTGTTAAAATGCTCTAGAATATGATCAATATTAGTGGTATATGAGTTTAAATAAAATTTCTTCATCAACATGTGTTAAGTCCTAATTTTAGTCCAGAAAACTTGTTGGTTTACTTTTAGTTGTCATTCTTGATAAGAATCATGATTAATTCATACTTTAAATATAATTAATTTCATTTGAACTCATTATTTTTGCCATCAAAATCTCTAGGGTTTGATAACCGTAACACTATGTTACAATAAATAAAATAGCTTAGGAACTTATGTATATTGAATTTTTAAGTGTTAGTTTTTATACTATCAATCACCTCAAATTCCAAATAATAAACCTCTAAAAGTGCAACAAACACACTCTATTCATCAAATGCAAACTCATTCAAATAGTAGTATATATTTAAACCCAAAACATATAATGTTACCTTACATTCAAACCTAAACACAGTACTAGTTACTATTTCTTAGACTTTGCGAAATTCTATATTGACACGTGCAATGAATTAGGAATTTTCTGTTCATATTCAAAATAATACTTGACAACTAGTTCCATTTGAAACCCATATGAATATTCTTGGTTTAAAATGAGTGTTTAGAACTAAATTCAACCTAGATGAGTCACTTGCAAAACATAAAGCTCACTTAGTTGCAAAGGGGTTTCATCAAACTCCTGACATTGATGTTTCTAAAACTTTTAGCCTAGTAGTGAAAGGCTAAAAAAATTAAGATCATGTTGTCACTAGTTATCTCACATAATTAGGATATTCAGCAAGTTGATATTAACAAAACTTTTCTAAATGACAATCTATAAGAAAAAATGTACATAATAGTAGGGATTTGAAAATGTACAAAAACCTAATCATGTTTAAAAATTGGTCAAGATACTTTGTGATTTAAAGCAAACTCCTTGAGCTTGGTTTATAAAAGGATAAATTACACATATGGGCAGTGAGGTTTAGTATAATTACACCTGGAGCGAGGTTTTATTTTTTGCGCACAAAATATGCACGAGTTTTGAATAATGTTGCTGGCAGGGTTAATGGCGTCGGGTCAACGCGTTGACCCCGTTAACTGCCACGTCAGTGATTGTGTGGAGCTTATGTGGTTAATTGTTAGTGCTTATGTGTCGGGGCGTTTTAGTAAATTCGCATGAAAAATTTTAAAAAACAAAAGAGATGATTTCACTCGTACAACTGTCCTCTTTCTCTTCCCTCACACACTGAGCACCGACTCACCGGGCAGTGTAAACTGAAAATCAACTTGACATCGCCGGTGAGCACCAAAAAACTTGATTGTTGTGCGCCGTTTCGCGCCAAATTGATTCTCGAGTATCACAACACCATTGGATTGTGTGTCTCAAATCTCGGTTATTATAAAGTTCAGGGCATGGCTTCAGCTTTTCGTGTGAACAGAAGATAAAAAGGTGCTTCCAAGGTCAGAATTTGTGATTGGTAAGTCTTATTTCTCTAATGAAATTTGTTAACTTAGTTTCCATGAGTAATTTGCGCTAAATTTATAGTGTGACTGGTTTG
Organism: Cardiospermum halicacabum; assembly: GCA_031304145.1. Classification (NCBI taxonomy): domain Eukaryota; kingdom Viridiplantae; phylum Streptophyta; class Magnoliopsida; order Sapindales; family Sapindaceae; genus Cardiospermum; species Cardiospermum halicacabum. The sequence goes on from CM062395.1 coordinate 22,503,050, forward strand.
TTTGCTGACTCAGTTGGCTTCTTTTCTCATTTGTTTTTTTTCTTGTAATAACATCTATTATGTTGCCCACCTCCTGTGTGATTGGTTATGTGATGTTCTGTGTTAATATACCATGCTCTATTTTTGTGAGGATTTGTGAGTGGTTTCTTCACCATTGCTTTGACTTCTTTTTTCATCTGCTAATTGTACATCTATTTTGCTGTCTACTTTCACTATGATGGATTATACGATGTTAAATTGGTTTTGTGTCTGGGTATCGTGCTTTATTTTAGGCAAGATGTTGGACTTAAAATATGTACATTGTTACTGTCTTTGTTGTATGTGAATCAGTATCAGGATGCTTTGTAAGCATCAGGATATTTTCGATCACTTTTATTATGTGTTAAGAGCGAATGATGTTTATCAATGTTCATTCTAAGTTTACAAGCTGACTCCGTGCTTTATAGGATTATAGTTTACTGATTGTGTATGTTTCTTGTTTGCTAATGTGTATTGAATTCAAAGTTGGGTTAAGGGTTTAGGGTATAAAACTAAAAAAGATGTTCGATAATATATATCCCCTGTTACATCGAAGCTTCTGAAATGCATTTCCTGATGTGTTGAATATTTATGTAGTTTATTTATTTTCATATTCGATGTTAATGACTAATACATGTAGAAGTTTTCAATTGTTGGTATACTGCAGCTTCATGGGTATAAACTAACATAATTTATTGATTCCACTGTTGTTCCAGATACAATGGGGAAGCTAGATTTATGGGTCAGATTCGGTAGCACAAAGTTCAAGTACATTGTCTATGATGCCCAATCCTTCACCTTGGAAGCGCTAAAGATCTCTGTACACGTACACTTCAACCACGGTCGGACAGATATTCTCGAGCAGCCTAGTACCATGGAAGTGTTCTTACCGTGGGACGAAACGACGATAAAGATAGAGACAAATATGGAGTTTCAGTCCATGCTTGAGGAGTTCATGCGTAGGGCTGAAAAGATGTGTTTCATTACCTTACATCCAATCCCCTGGGCCGTGATTCCTCCTGATGACCACTTCATACCTCTCAGAGATAATACAGTGGCAGGGGGGATACTTGGGCAACAGTTTCTTATAGTGTTAACCAGATATTGGGTCCAGATCAGCAGAGGCATAGCGACGATGTCACCATTCCCTATCGTTATAATGGTCTTGATTATTACCCTAGTAGGAGTACCTCTATGCCTCAGGTTATGAAGATTAGCACTGATGAAGAAGAATCAACTGATGACATTGTAGATGAAGAAGATTATGATGCAAATGTTGGAGTTAATGCAAATGTTGGAAATTCAAATGATGAAGTAGAGAACCAATATGCTGCTGGTGATGTCCACCTTTCAGAAGATGAGGATCTTATGGAAAATGATGCAGCAGATGGTTTAATATCAGAAGATTATGATGAATACCAAAAAGCAGTACCTCCCAGTGGATTAGATGAACTTATTGGTGAAATTATTGCAGGGTTGGATTCTGTTAATCCAAACATTGTCGGTGCTGAATCCGGGGAAGAAGAGCACAAACTGTCGACAGAACTAGTACCTACTGAGAAAGGTGGAGGATCTTGTGATGACCATACTGCCTCACTCCATGAAGAACAATATGTTCACCATCCTCCTTCAACTGTCAGTCCAGCACCTTATCATCGAGCGAAGAAGACTCCAACATTAATTGAGAAAAACCACACCCAACCTGAAATGGGTCAAAATGTGCACTACTGTTCGTGTCCAGCAAATGGTACTTCTCAAGAACAGCCTACAAGGATTGAAATAGTTGATGATGATTTGCAAACACAAGATCACAGAAATGAACCTAACCTTGCAGAAGGTTATGATGCACCTGTACATGCACATGTCTCTGATGAGGACATAGCCCATTTAAGCGAAGACTTAGAGTGTAGTAACAGCTGGACCCAAGAGGTTGAAGATAATGTTGTATCAACAAGTGAAGATGTAGATTCTGAGGACCCAACCTTTATCATGGATGATGAAGCTGCAGTAGATAAAGACACCGAAAATACTAGGTCCGAAGACAACATAAGCTCATCTGGAAACGTTGGTTTACAAACACGGTCTCAAGCTATATTATTTTATGCAAGAGTAGGGGTTGAATAAGAAAATCCACAAAGTGAACATGAAGGAGGTTATGGAGTTTATGATGGTTCGGACAGTGAAATAGACTTTGATGATGCTGCCACATATAAAGGCGATCCAAATCTACCGCCCCGCTCATACAGTTCCAGTGATGAAGAGGATAATGTTCACTTAGCTTCTAATGATGGGTTCTGTTTTGATGACCAGTATGATGGAAAAATACAAGTCAAGAAGGGCCACTTATTCAGAACTAAGGAACATTTCAAGACAGTTCTTAAAGACTACATGATACAATAAGGCTTTGAGGTGAGCAGAACCCACAACAAGCTCAGACTATTTTCAGCACGATACAAGATTCTTGGCTGTCCCTGGAAGATCACAGCCAGTCCACCTACCAGTGGTGTCGGCTTCCAAATAAAGATGCTGACTGATGTGCACCATTGTCGAAAACTGCACCGCAACGTAGAAACAGATGCCAAGTGGGTAGCTTCGAAGCTGCAAAAGGACATATTGAACAATCCAAATATAGATGTTCCAACAATGAGAAGCTTGTTGAAGAATGTTTATGGGATAAGAGTCAGGAGACACACGTTGTACAAGGCTCGAAAATTGGCCCTGTTATCCAACAGAATGGAGTTCGAAGACAGCTATGACAAACTTTACACTTATGTTACAAAAATATATAGTCGAAATCCTGGTTCTAGAGCAGTCCTACAGTGCTTAGCCCCTGCAGTTGATGTACCTTCAAGATTTTAAAGATTCTTTGTGAGTTTCAGTGCACAGAAGAGAGGCTTCTTGAAGGGGTGTAGACCATTCATTAGAGTTGATGGATGTCACTTGAAGGGGAAATATAAAGGAGTGCTTCTGAGTGCTGTCTCTATGGATGCTAACAGTGGAATTTTCCCTATAGCATTTGCTATTGTTGAATCTGAAAATGAAGAAAGCTGGACTTGGTTTTTGAAGATCATGAAGGACTACATTGGTGTATGCATGGTTTAATATATGGTATTATACTGTTAACAAGACCTTTATTCCAAACTAGTTTATTCTTTTTTGTTATTTGTTGTAGGTGAAGATGAAGTAAGGAGACTTACATTCATGAGTGATCGCCAGAAGGGTGTGCTGAAGGCATTGACTGATGTGTGGCCATCCAGTTCATCAAGATACTGTGTTAGGCATATCATTGCCAATGTTAAGAAGAAATTTGCTGGGACAATTTCAGGTTTGTACTACTTTTTTGCCCGAGAAACCTGCATATATTTGAAGTATCTTATCATATTTACTTGGCAAAAAATGTAGATCATGGTTTAAAGTATAGTTTTAAGAATTAGTGGTTTAGCTGAGACTGTATTGTTGCTTTCAGAAGCTGGTAGTGTTATGCATTTGTGAAATGGCTTATTTAGAAATTGCAGCCTATTTAAATAACTTTATAAATTTGATTATTTTTTAAATATTAATCACAATCAGTAGCATTGAGATATGACCCGAATATAGTATACTGTGTAGAATTTACTTTTTTCTAGTTTTACTGCTTGATAATGTATTGGTCACCAGTAATACTGATTTTACAAAGCGAAATACTGATTTTTAATGATGAATTTACAGATTCATGATATACTCTGACAATTAAATTATTGACTTTCATTATGTTGTAGGTGATTTAATTTGGTCTACTGCAAAGGCTACCAGTAACTCTGAATTTAAGATATCCATGAAAAAGCTACAGTACTCTGATTTCCAAGCATATGAATACATGTGTGGGGTGGATGTCAGGCATTGGGCAAGACATGCATTTGACCACCATGTGAAATCAGACCATGTTACCAACAACATTTCAGAGTCGACCAATAATTGGGTAAATAAACTTCGAGAGCAGCCTATCCTACAGTTATGTGAGAATCTACATCGTAGAACCATGAAGCTGATGAGAAAACGCCTGGAGTTTGCTAAGCTTTTGCGTACAAGGATAACACCAAATGCTTTGAAGGAGGTTGAGGGCAATATACAAAGAGGAAGGTATGTTAATGTTCTTGCCTCTTCACAAACTGAATTTGAGGTTAGGGATGGGAGTGGGTATAAACTTGTGAATCTGGACACCAAGAGTTGTGACTGCAATGCTTGGATTATAAGTGGGATACCTTGTAAACATGCAATGGCAGCCCTTACAACAACTAGACTGGATCCTGTTGATTAGGTGGATGGTTACCTTACAAAACAAGCAATGATTGAAGCATATCATGAAGGTATCCACCCAATACCCAATGCATCTAATTGGTCTGATGCTGAACATTAACAAGTGCTGCCACCAATGTTCAAAAGGAAAGCGGGTAGGCCTAAGAAGGTCAGGACTAGAGATCTTGTTACAGAAGGTCCTCAGACACCCAAAAGATCTGGCAGAGGCCGCTGTTCTAGATGCTTGAAGGTAGGCACAACATTCGCAGATGTCAGGCTGATGCACCAACTGTTGTCAGTGCCAAAACCATCACCAGAAGACCTCCCAGAACTAGACAAACCACCAAACCAAACGGAAAGACTGTAAGTTTTTTTAATACATATATATATATATATGAAATTATTTATATGCATTTTAGGGTCTTTTATATATCATAAGATGATGGTTCATGTGTATGCAGCCTATGACAGAAGGAGTAACGAGTACCAGAAACCCTCCTCGACCAAAGACTTTTCAGAAAAGCAAGTTTGAGGTAAGAAATTTGTCACACTACAAGGGTTTAATGATGATGAAGATTAGTATTGATGGTGCTAGCCTATAAGGACTAGTCATTCATTGCTATTGCTGCAGATTAGTAATGCTTCGCGACCAACACCTATGAAGAAAGACCCAAATCCACACAAGAAGCCGAAAGTAAACAAAGACAATGGGCTAGAGGAGTCAGCAGCAAGATCAATGTTAACTCCAGATATTCAAAACACCTCCCAACCAAGAACAAAAATGGCACAACTCTTCTCCAGCGTCAGCTCTTATGAACCAAGTTGTGGCCGCTCCAATCCAGCTGAAGGCTTTGACCACTTCAGTTTCTCTATTACACTATAAAGTTAATCTAGTAAACATCAAAACTTGAAACTATTTTTTAAAAATGTTTTCTTCATGCAGCGACAATAGCTGGACTTGACATGGATTGGGCGCCATTTTTCAAGTAAGTGCTAATAGAAAACACTTATGCAAATGCTGGGAAAAATAATATGTTTCTTAATTACCCCAGCTGCTTTTGGTTGTGTATAAGACTGGTACTTAAGTATGTAGGATATAGTTATTATTTTACGGCTTCAGTTTGATACTTTTTGTTTGTCATGGGTAATTTAAGTGCCAAGTAACTTGATACAACTATTTTGAACTCACTATTTTGGTTTACATGCGAATTAGATGTATTTTGGATTTTGTGTTCTTTGGCATAGATTCCCTTGACAACCAAAGGGTATTTACAGTTAGCTTGTAAAGGTACTCTGATTTACAAATATCAGAGATTGATATTGCTGTATTTACTTGTTAATGAAGCTGCCTTTGTTTTGTTGTTATATTGTCTCTATATTATGTTATTTTTTATTTTGTGTGCTGTTGTATTTACTTATTAATAAAGCTGTCTTGTTATATTGTTATATAGTCTCTGTATTTTGTTATTTTTTTCTTTTTCCATGTCAGTATTGACTTAAGACTGGTGATGAAGTTTTGTGTGGATTTAATGTCAGATTTAGATGCAACATATAGACCAGGTACATGAAGTAAGATTGACTACATGCATCAACTTTTATTACATTCAAATAATTTTAAATTTAGTGCATACCTAGCTAACTTGGCGTCCTTGTTGCTATTTCTACAAATGTAGAAAATAAATAGCAAAACAATGAAAGATATGATACATATATTTTGGATCATAACTTGATCTTTCATTCTCAATATGCTGGTTTCAATAGTTGTTATGTTGCAAGAGGAAGGTTGTGAGTCTTGGCAATGTCCTACACTGCTTTACTTTTCTGTGTGTACCTTACTTCTTCCAACATTACATGTCCGAGCATTGCTAGTCTTTGAGATTGCTTGTAGTTCTCTCATGTAGATTTCATCTTCTTCTGGTTCCCAAAATGTATAAAAGTTACATTTTTCTTTCTCACAATAAAAATATAACTTGCCTGGATTAGTAGACGATTCTGAAATGCCGATGGCAGCTTTTCGATAGTACCGGCATCGTCGGTTGCGAAATTGAATAACATGACCATTAATATCACTATATCGCTGTGACATTTTCTGTCAATAACTGAAATATTACAACAAGGGTGGATGTCAATAACACGAAGACCATTACCCATACTATTATACAAGTCTGTTGTGTATGTTTCGAAAAAAAAAACTAAATTATTACCACACAATTATATGCAATTACTTTTCCGGTTGCTTACCTAGGTCAAGTCCTTGGACATGGAAGAATAACAGCTTCAACTGACTGCTACAGGGATGAACAACAACTTCAAATACTGAAGAACATAGTAGAGAGGTGGTTTCAAATTGTGGAGAACATAGTAGAGAGGTGGTGGTCTGTGGAGATTTTAAATACACACCCAGTGTGGTGATGATAGGTGAATGAAATAATTAAAAAGTGTTTAAAAACTGAAAAAAAAAATCTAAAATTACCGTTGTGAGCAACGGTCACTTGATCTTTCAGCTTTATGTATTTAATTTTCCTTATTTTTTAAGTGTTTAATGTAACTAAAATAATAATATGTACAATGTAATGATTGAAGAATCATTAAAAATGGTTAACCATGGGGTAAAAACTACCATATATCCATTAGACAAACAATTTGAGATTACATAACAGCAGTTGTGAGGGCAAAATGGTCTTTGCAATTACTAACGTGGCGATTAACGGGGTCAACATGTTGACCCGACGCCGTTAATCCTGCCAGCAACATTATCTAAAACTTGTGCATGCTTTATGTGAAGAAAATAAAACCTCATTCCAGGTGTAATTATGTCAAACCTCACTGACCCTCTGTGTAATTTACCCTTTATAAAACTAAAAGGCATTATGTTCTAGTGGGGGTTCACTAATTCCAAATTAGATACTTCACTCTTATAATCAAATAAAAATGGTGAGCTTACTATACTACTTGTGTATGTGGACGCCATTTTAATTACAGGTAATACACAAAGCATCATTGATACAATCATTGAGTAGCTTAATTCATAGTTTTCCTCAAATACATTAAGAAGTACTAATTACTTTTTGGGTTTTAAAGCTTTCCGAAATAGCTTTGGTTTGCATTTGTCTTATAGTCATTATATTCATGGTCTTCTAAATCTCTTGAAATCTTGTTCAACTTCAGTTTTAGTTAGTATTAAACTCTTTCTCCATGATGGAAATCTTCTAAAGAATCCAACTATTTATCACAATATAATTGGAACTATACGATATTTGTGCATCACAAAAACCATATATTAGTTTTATTGTGAATAAATTTAATCAGTTACTCTTAAATCCACTAAGCACTCATTGGATTGCAAGTAAACAAGTGCTACATTATTTAAAATGAACTCAATTTCTATGACTACTATTACTCCCTTCATCATTTTTGCTATCTATTCATGCCTTTAGTGCCTCTGGCTGGGTAAGCTCCATCCACAATCGAAAATCCACCACTGGCAGTTGTGGTTTTTTTTTTTTTTTTTAAGAAAAACTTGGTCTTATAAAGCATAAAGAAGCAATTCACGATTGCTCGATCGAGTACTAAAGCAAAGTATCTCCACTTCGTCAAGTTTAAACAGAGATTATTTAGTTATCATCTCTTCTCTTAGAAATGAGATTTAAACTTCCTTCCATAGTAATTGTGATAACAACGAAGCAAAATAATTAGCACATAATCTATTTTTTTATTCTCAAATAAAATATACTTGAAGTTGACGTGCATTTCATCAGAGACAAAAATAAAAGCTCTGTAACTTGATATTAGGTATGTGAGTTCAACAAATTACTTACTGACCTCTAAGCTGAACCTTTTACATCCGTGTATTTTAATTATCTCCTTACCAAACTAAACTTTATCCAAAATATACCATATATTTTGAGTAGAGGTAGAGATGATAATTAATCATCTCTATGTCAAGTTGAACTTGGATTAGATCTGAAACACAACACAATATTGAACTAAGGGAGTGTTTGTTCCCATTTAATGGGACTCAAAATCTGAATGATTCAAATTTTAACCTATTAAGTGCATTTGATTTATAATTTCAAAAAATATGAAAAGCTCTTAACTCATCCGAATGGCTAATACTTTTATTAGAATCTTATTCATGTTAATATGTTACTTATGTTGTGATGGATTTCCACCTCCTACTTGTATATGTCATACATGTAACATTTCTTTGCATGCAGGACGACACCTGTCCACCAAATTGTTGTATATATATGTTTGTTCATGGTGTTAATAACTGACACAATCACAATTGTTCTCTGCTTCAATTTTCTTCATTGCTTCTTTTCTTCTTCTTTGTTTCTGCCGTCAAGTTTGGGTATAATTATTTTGTTAATAAGTTTCTGGATCCAATCCAAGATTACCAGGTATTTTCTGATCCGAATTTATTTTCCAATTGTTATTAAACTGTTATTCTTCTACCCCACTTCTATTTTATTTTTACAACACGTTATCAGCACGAGTATGCTCTCTGGGTGCCGCTTTGCCGGATCTTCCAGATCAGAAAGTGTCTGGTGATGATGTTTTATTTCTTCTGTGTGTTCAAGGAAATTTTGGAAATTATGATGGATTTGGAATTTTTTGGAAAAATACCATTATTCACCTGAGTTGAATAAATGGTGGATTTGGAAAGTTTGAAATGATAATATTATTCACCCGTGTTGAATAATTGAATTCTGGAAATTTGGAAATTTAAAGAAAGTGTTCTTGGTTTGTAGAAAATGAAACGATACAAATTTGAGCCATTGTTGGTTTCTGAAGCGAATTATATGAGATGGTTGAGTGATTGTGGGATAAGGTTGAAATTCAAAAACCTGTACGGGACTCTGGATAAAAATAATGAAATAACTGAGCAACAAAAGAATAAAGCTTTGATTATAATTCGAACCCATCTGAATGATGATTTACAGAATCAGTATATGACTGTCACTGATCCTGCAGATCTGTGGCAAGCATTGATTTCTAGATACAATCGCCAAAATGAAATCATGTTGTTTGAAACACGTGATGAGTGGGCCAATTTAAGGTTTCAAGATTTTAAAAGCGTGAGTGAATACAACTCAGCCATGTATTTGATTGTGAATAAGCTGAAAATGTGTGGGGAAACAAAATCTGACCATGAAATGTTAAATAAGTCATTTACCACATTCCATCCTTCCCAAACAATTTTACAACAGTAGTATCGGGAAATGAAATTCCAAAAATATGATGATTTGATTAGACATTTGGATATTGCTGAAAAACACAACCAGTTATTGTTGAAAAATAGTGAAAGGCGCCCTGTTGGCACCCAAGCATTCCCAGAAGTGAATGCACATTATAATGAAAATCCAGGCCGTGGTCGTGGTTACCGTGGTCGTGGCCGTAATTCCGAACGTTGGATAGATTATAGAAATAGTCGTGGTAATGGCCGAGGTGGTCGAGGTTCTGGAAATGGTCAGGGACGTGGTCGTAATAGGGATTATGGATATCCATATCATAATCCAAATACTCCCCAGAAGTTGAATAATAATAATGCTAGTTCCAGCAAAGGGAAAGAAGTTATGGAACCACCGAAGTTCAATCGTGGTCCATATTGTAGATGTGGTTCCCCCACTTGTTATTCGAGAACTTGTCGCGCTCCCAAACATGTAGTTGGAGCTTATCAGAAGCTGAGGCGTGAACAAGAAAAAGAAAAGAATAATGAAGCGAATATGACTGATGTTTTTGGCGATGGTGATATTGGTCCTGTCGACATATCAAATCTTGAAACTGCTGATTTCTTTGAAAATCCTGATGGGAAGATAGATCACCTGATTGGTGATGGAACTGTTAATTACAAGTGAATGTACTTTCTTGTTTTTTGAATGTAAATATAATGGAATGTAATTTTAGTTTTAATTGTAAATATTTGTAAATAGTTATGAATATTACATTTCCATTCAATTAATGTTATGTTTCATTTTATTAAAGGTTATGGGTTCGAATCAAGAGTTAGTTATACCTGGAGATATATGTTTAGCCGATAGCGCTACAACCCATACGATTTTGAGAGATACAAAATATTTTCTGGAATTGATTCCAATTCAAGTTAAGGTGAATACCATATCAGATCCAGTAGATCTGATCGAAGGCTATGGAAGAGCTCCAATTGTGTTACCAAATAACACTAAATTGGAAATTGAAAATGCGTTATACTCTCACAAATCCAGAAGAAATTTGCTCAGTTTCAAAGATATAAGAATGAATGAATATCATATTGAAACAGTTGATGAAAAGGGTGTCGAATATTTGTGTATTGTTTTGAACAAATCAGGCCACAAGCTTGTGATTGAAAAGTTACCTATTTCATCATTTGGATTATATTATACAACCATCAGGCATATTGAAACCCATGCTATCGAGAACCAGAAGTTCTCTGATCTTAAAATATTCCAACTTTGGCATGATAGATTTGGGCATCCGTTATCCACAATGATGCGAAGAATAATAGCGAATTCAGAAGGGCATCCACTAAGGAATTATAAAATCCTACTAAATGATAGGGACCTGTGTATCCCATGTTCCCAAGGGAAATTGATAACGAAACCATCGTTTACGAAAGTAGGTTTTGAATCTCCATCGTTTTTACAGAGAATTCAAGGAGATATATGTGGACCCATTCATCCACCTAGTGGACCATTTCGCTACTTTATGGTATTGATAGACGTATCTGCAAGATGGTCCCATGTATGCTTGTTATCCACTCGTAATGTTGCTTTTGCTAAGTTGCTAGCACAGATTACTCGATTACGAGCTCATTTTTCAGATTACCCGATTAAGAGTATAAGACTTGATAATGCTGGAGAATTTACATTGAAAGCATTTGATGAATACTGTCAAGTATCTGGGATTGATGTTGAACATCCAGTGCCACATGTTCATACCCAAAATGGATTAGCTGAATCATTAATTAAGCGCCATCAGATAATTGCGCGAACTATATTAATGCGCTCGAAATTACCAGTAACTGTTTGGGGAAATGCTATATTGCATGCTGCTGCATTGATTCGTATTCGCCCAACGGCTTATAACCAATATTCCCCATTACTGTTAGTATTTGGGCATCCTCCTAACGTCTCGCACTTGAGAACATTTGGGTGTGTTGTATATGTACCCATTACCCAACTCAGAAAACAAAAATGGGACCCCAAAGACGTTTAGGAATATATGTGGGTTTTGATTCTCCATTAATTATTAGATATTTGGAACCATTGACAGGAGATTTGTTTACAGCTAGATTCGCTGACTGTCAATTTGATGAAAGTAATTTTCTGTCACTTGGAAAAGAAAAGTTTTCTCCTGAAGAGAAACTTGAATTAGCATGGAAAGTTCCCACATTGGCGCATATGGATCCTCGTACTCCACAATATGAACTAGAAGTTCAAAGGATCCTACATTTACAAATTATAGCTAATCGAATGCTTGATGCATTTAATGATACTTCGAAAATAACCAAGTCTTATATTGAAGCTGCTAATGTACCGGCAAGGGTAAATGTCCCAGAAGGACGATCTCAAAAGACAATAGCAAGTGAAACTCCAATTCCCCGCCAGAAGCATGGTAGACCCCCTGGTTCAAAAAATACAATTCCATGAAAAAGAAATAAAAATGATCAGGATCCTAAAACCACATCTGATGAAATCCCAAAAGTTGATGAGATTCCTGAAAATAGCCTCCTAGAAGGAGAAAATAATACGGAAATACCAGAATAAAAAAATGAAGAAATTTCCATAGACTTCATCCAAGAGACTTGGAATCGAAATGAAACAATTATTGATGATTTATTTTCATATTCAGTGGCAGTTAGTATTTTATATGATGATTATGAGCCACGTGATATCCAAGAATGTAAAAGTAGGCATGATTGGAAAAAATGGGAAGAAGCAATCCGGGCAAAATTAAATTCGTTGAATAAACGAAAAGTTTTTGGACCCATAGTTCAAATACCTGAAGATGTTCAACCAGTTGGTTACAAATGGGTATTCGTTCGAAAACGAAATGAAAGAAATGAAATTGTGAGATACAAAGCACGTTTGGTTGCGCAAGAGTTCTCCCAAAGATCTGGAATCGATTACGATGAAACGTATTCCCCAGTCATGGATACAATCACATTTCGATTTCTGTTAAGTCTTACAGTTGCTGAAAAACTGGAAATGTGTTTAATGGATGTAGTTACCGCGTATTTGTATGGATCACTTGATTATGATATTTACATGAAGCTCCCAGAAGGACTGAAATTACCTGAATCTCATCGATCAAAATCTCGAAACTTGTATTCCATAAAGTTACAAAAATCCCTGTATGGATTGAAACAATCTGGGAGAATGTGGTATAACCGCCTGAGCGAGTATTTGGTTAAGGAACGATACCAGAATAATACAATATGTCCATGTATCTTCATTAAGAAATCAGGGTCTGGGTTTGCAATTATAGCCGTTTATGTGGATGATATGAATATCATTAGGACTCCAAAAGAGATTCAACAAACTGCTGAATATTTGAAAAATGAGTTTGAAATGAAAGATTTGGGAAAAACGAAATATTGTCTTGGTCTGGAAATTGAACATAAATCAAATGGAATATTGATTTATCAATCAGCATACATTGAAAGCTTCTAAAAAAGGTTTAATATGGATAATGCCCATCCGTTAAGTACACACATGGTTGTAAGAACACTTGATCCCAAAATGGATCCATTCCGACCGAAAGATGATGATGAACAATTACTTGGTCCTGAAGTACCATATCTGAGTGCGATTGGTGCGTTGTTATATTTGGCACAATGTACGAGACCCGATATCTCGTTTGTTGTAAATTTATTAGCAAGATATAGTTATGCACCAACCCGTCGTCATTAGAATGGAATCAAACCTATTTTGCGTTACCTGAAGGGTATGAAAGATTTGAGATTATTTTATACGAATTCTGATAAATTTCTGGGTTTGACTGGTTATGCCAATGCTGGATACCTTTCGGATCCGCATAAAGGAAGTTCTCAAACTGGCTATATTTTCACGTATAATGGTACTGCGATCTCCTGGAGATCTACGAAATAAACTTTAGTAGCCAAGTCCTCGAATCATGCTGAAATTTTGGCATTACACGAAACCAGTCGAGAGTGTATTTGGTTGAGATCAATGATCCAACATATCTAGAATTCATGTGGTATCTCCGAAACTATGAATGGGCCAACTGTCATTTTTGAAGATAAAGTCGCATGCATCGCCCAAGTTCGGGGAGGTTACATCAAAGGTGATAGAACCAAACACATTTCCCCAAAATTCTTCTACACCCATGAGCTTTAGAATACGGGTCAAATCGACGTGAAGCAAATTCGGTCTTCCAATAATCTCGCCGATCTATTGACGAAATCGTTACCGACATCAACATTTGAAAAACTAGTTTACGAGATCGGAATGCGAAAGCTCTTTAGATTAGTAGATTAGATTATGGGTGTAATTAACAGGGGGAGTTTTTGTAATTGGATTTCACCAACTGTACTCTTTTTCCTTCGTCCAGTTTTTGTCCCACTGGGTTTTTCTGGCAAGGTTTTAACGAGGCAGTCAATAGGTGGAATCCAAGGGGGAATGTTGTGAACATGGTGGATTTCCACCTCCTACTTGTATGTGTCATACATGCAACATTTCTTTGCATGCAGGACGACACCTGTCCACCAAATTGTTGTATATATATATATGTTTGTTCATGGTGTTAATAACTGACACAATCACAGTTGTTCTCTGCTTCCATTTTCTTCGTTGCTTCTTTTATTCTTCTTTGTTTCTGCTGTCAAGTTTGGATATAATTATTTTGTTGATAAGTTTCTGGATCCAATCCAAGATTACCAGGTGTTTTCTGATCCAAATTTATTTTCTAGTTGTTATTAAATTGTTATTCTTCTACCCCACTTCTATTTTATTTTTACAACAACTTATTGAATTATCTTCTACTTTTTAATCAAGACTTATTATTAATATTTATATTATATTGTTTTTTAATATTATTTATATCATATTGTTAATATTTGTTTTATATGGTATTTTATTAATTTTTTTAAAATTATGAGTTATTATAAATATTATTAAAATTTATACTATCATAATACTAATATTTATTTCAATTTAATTTAACTATATCATTATTTTATTTAAAAATTATATAAAATTTTCAAAATATTCAAATGTTAAAAATCAAACAGTCTTAATTATTCAATATTCAAACAAAAACATTTTAAAATTTAAATTAATTAAATCCAAACATCATTTAAAAAAATAATAAAATAAAATAAACAACATGTAACATCAGCCCGGAAGCCTTCCTGCAATCTAAATCAAGAGCAGGAAAACCACCAAATTAATCATGAACCTGCTACTCGATGGTAACAAACACTCAAACGTCGATTAGCTGTCCACTCTACTCTTACTGTTGCATCAAGGCAGCAGAAAATTCACGGTGAAATTTGAATTTTGTTTAGAGTCCACTGGATTTTTAGGCCATGAAAAGTTTACTATATAATTATAGGTTATTTTTGAAAAGTTTGCAAAATTAAAGTTTGATTTTCACTCAATCACAGCTGTGAGCGTAATTTACAGACTGTGAGCATAATTCACAGTATCTGTGAATTGTAAAGTTTCAAAGATATTTTGGGAAATTTAGCCTATAAAGTAAAAACTAAACTTTTAAAAATTTATTTTTATAAATTTTTCAAAACAAATCTATAATTATATTTTAAATTTTAAAAAACTCATTTTTTATAATTTTCAGTTTTGTTTATGCATATAATGATACGTCTTATTAAAATAAAATGTCTTTTATCACATTATATACATTTCGTGTGCCACCAAGAGCAGCCCATATTTATCATTTCTTTCTACAACAATCAGATTTATCAATCCCCACTCTCTTTTGACCCGTACAAATAACTCCACGTACCTTCCTATTAAAAGCTAATTAATTAGAAACGCAAGAGGCCACCACAAAAACGTGTTCATAGGTCAAAAATAAACTACCACTGCATCAACAAATGGAAAGATGACAAGGATGATAATCAGTTTATAGAAACTTTATTTTATATTTCTAATCATTGACCATATGTTTAAATTTGCTAAATATTCTAATGAAGCCATCTCATGATAATATATTATATATCAATATATGAAAATAGCCATCACATACTCCATTAGATTATATCGTATGCTTTTGACTTTGTTTTGTTGGATTGAGTAGTGGGTGTATGAATTTTGGAAGTCAGCTCAGGTTGATTAAGTTGGATGATAACATGCATGAAGTGAATTTATCACCACCTCATATTTTTATATTTATATTTGTAGTCTTTTCTTTTTTCATTTTGGTCGGTAATGGATGATACCACTGAGAAGCCATCATTCTTTAGATCCCACTTTCATGTATGGCAACATTAAAATAAAAGGTTCAGTAAAAAATACTATAAGATATTCATTTTAAAAGTATTTTTAATATCTATTTTTTTATTTAAAAATATATTTTAAAACAAAATCATATTTAAAAAATAATTACTATAAAAAATAATTTAACATTCGTGTATCTTGATTGATAGATGAAGGTTGATTTCTTTATATACACATTAATATGCTTACATACACGTTCAAGAAATACAAATATCTGTATATATATCAACCATGTAACAGGAATGTAAAGAAGGAAGGAAGTAAGAATTTCATTACTGATCAACTTCTGCGGTCGGGAAAAATCACAAATGGATGAATTCCTCTTCTCACCAACTAAGAGCGATCCAATAGAGTTCATTTTTTTCAGAGTGTTTTCCTTTTTCAGAGTGTTTTGTTTGTCTCGTACACACACCTTCAAGTAACTGAACATGTTCTGATATTATCTCTGAATATCAGGAGGCAGTTTACCCATGTTGGGTAACTGTCCATCACACGTGTCTTGTACACGTTGACAATCTTTGGGTGTAAATTCAACATTCTCTCACTCACACAAAGAAGCAATATACTGGATTTATACTCGCAAATAGTCAATGTGACCAAAAAGAAATGAATCAGTTTCCTGAAAGTCAAAACTTGACATAAATTCATTTTCAATCCTAGACTACAGACATATATTCACATCAGACACGTTCGGTCGCGTCGAACCAGTGTTCTGATCTCAGGAGTGCTCCTCAATCACTACCGTGTTCCTAAGAACCACAGTTTCATTGCTAGTGTGTGGTAATCATGAATACAGTTAGCGTCTTCCAATCTACTCTAAATCCAAAAGTCGATGAAAGTAACCGACATCACAGACATGCCACATAGACCGAATTGTCATGATCATAAAAAGACATGCTAATGATATAGTCATTACCCCTAATACTCCAGATATAAGAGTGACCGTACTAAGGATCAATAAGATATGGTACTTACACGATAGGGAGTTGGGACATACTCAATACTTATCTTCCATCAGGTCAACTTAAAAGCGCGCACGATATAAAACATGTGCAACAATGAACCTTGCCATTTAAAACGGCGTGTATGTCAATATATAGTTTATGTTCATTGTACGGACTATGACACCATATCGTCTCATGAACTTGATCGCTCCCACAGACTAAGTTGAGCGACTCAAAAGTTTAGCCCGGCTTGTCAGGTCTTATGAAATTAGAATCTCATAAGCGATCCTTCAATGTGTTTTAGAAGAATCTCATTTTAACAACATGTCAAAGCGACATACCGTACACTTACATGAGTTCTGGAATATCCAATTCACAAAACAAAAATGTACAAGTCTCATCCCGCATTATCCTTAGATAACCGAGGCGGCTGTGAGTGCAAGTCCACCAGCCTCCAACACCTGAGACATACTTTCGGATGACAAGAAACATACTGTATATTTATGCTATAATCAAACACAGCACTGAAAATATGAATCACACTCGAAAATAGATAAGTAAACAAATATATAAGGTTCACAACCTACGTAGACCCAACGACCTGGTGTGCTTTGCAAACACGTCTCTAGTCACAGCTTTAGTAAGATGGTCTACTATCATATCATGCGTTGATATGTATCTAATAGTTACATTCTTCTTAGCCACTATGTCTCTGACAAAGTGATACTTAGTCTCTATGTGTTTAGACTTACTGTGATACTTAGCATCTCGGGTATAGGTAATTGCTGCCTGACTATCACAGTACACAGTAATAGGCTTAGGCTCACTCTCATCTAAGTTTAAATATTCTAAAAACCTCTTTAGCCAAACAGCTTCTTGCACAGCCACCGAGCAGGCAACAAATTCTGCTTCCATGGTGGACAGGGCTATGCAAGTTTGCTTTTTGCTACTCCAGGAAATCGCTCCTTGACTTAAAATAAAAGCTTATCCAGAAGTAGACTTTCTTTCATCCAAATCACCACCCCAATCTGCATCTGTGTATCCAACTAGGCGATCATTACTGCCTTGATAACATAGAGCATAATCAGCGGTACCTTTTAGATAAGCTAGGATTCTTTTCACTGCTATCTAATGTTTCTATCCTGGATTTGACTGATATCTGCTTACTAGTCCAACTGCATAACAAATATCTGGTCTTGTACACATCATTGCATACATCAAGCTTCCAATGGCATTTGCATATAGCACTCTTTGCATTTTCTCACGCTCTTGCGGAGTTTTTGGGCACATTTCTAGACTCAATGTCTGACCTTTTACGATAGGTGTGTCCATTGGCTTGCAATTTGCCATATGGAACCTCTCAAGGATCTTATGAATGTATGGCTCTTGAGATAAGGCCAAAAGTCTTTGACTTCGATCCCTTGATATTTTGACTCCTAAAATATAGACAGCCTCACCCATATCTTTCATTTCAAAAACCGTTGATAACCAGTCCTTCGTGGCAAGAAGAAGGATTTTGTTATTACACGCCAAAGTATGTCGTCAACATATAAGGACAGTAAAATGAAACCGTCACTGGACTTTTTCAAATAAACACAACGGTCCTCTTCTGTCATTTGAAATCCATATGACATAATCGACTCATGGAATCGAAGGTACCATTGTCTGGAGGATTGTTTGAGTCCATAGATGGACCTCAAGAGTTTACAAACTTTTCTCTCTTTGCCTTTAGTAATAAAACTTTCAGGCTGTTCCATATAAATCTCTTCCTCCAGCCCTCCATTGAGAAAAGCGGTCTTAACATCCATTTGATGTAATTCCAAGTCCATATGTGCGACTAAGGCTAATATGAGGCGTATCGAAGCAAATCTCACCACAGGGGAGAATGTTTCTTCATAGTCTATACCCTCTTATTGAGTATAACCTTTCTCCACCAATCTAGCCTTATATCTCTCAATCGAACCATCTGCCTTCCGTTTAACGCGAAGGACCCATTTATTTCCGATGACTTTTCTACTTGGCGGTAGGTCAACTAAATCCCAAACTTGGTTACTTTTCATTGAATCCATTTCCTCTTCCATGGCCTTTATCCATAAATCTTTTGCCGGTGAATCGAGAGCTTCTTTTACATTCTTTGGCTCATCACCATCATGGGAAGCCAACATGAATGCTTCTCCTTCAATCTCAAAATATCGCCGGGGAATTCGAATTCTTCTACCCCTCCGAGTTGACATTTCTGGAATTGAAGTATCAGGAACAACGTCACTCCCACTGCGATTTAGCTGTGGAGTTGGTTCGTCAGGCACTTGTTCACTCCCACTGGGAACAACATCCCTATGCACGGAATTTAAGTCCTATGATTCATTTTGCTCAAATAAATTAGACTCTCTCTCTACTTCACCTCTCCGCGGAAATTCAATTTCCAAGAACACAACATCTCGTGATTCAATCTCAGATAAAGTCTCATCTGAGTTTTCCCCTATCAGTACATATCCTTTCGATTGCTCAGGGTAACGAATGAAAATACATTTCTTTCCCCTAGCACCCAATTTTCCAAATGGGCTATTGAGATCATGTATGTAACAAGCATACCCCCAGGGCCGCAAGTATGATAAACTAGGTTTTCTACTTGTCCATAATTCATATAGGGGTCGTAGTCACGGACTTGGTGGGAACCCTATTCAATATATAAGTAGCCGTAAGAAGTGCATCTCCCCAATATGAAATTGGAAGATTGGCTTGTGCCATCATAGATCTAACAATCTCCAATAGAGTTATGTTTCTCTTTCTGTGACACCATTCTATTGAGGAGTTCTTGGAATGGTTAATTGTCTTACAATACCTTTCTCTTGACACCGTGTCTTAAACTGGTCAGATAGATATTCTCGTTCTCGGTCAGTGCGTAACACTTTGACGGTCCTATCCAATTGATTCTCCACCAATGCCAAAAACCGTTCAAAATAGTCTAAAGCTTCAAACTTATGGGAGATCAGATAGACTTGACCAAAACGAGTGAAATCATCTATAAAGGTAATGAAATATGACGCAACACTTCTAGCTCTAACGCTAATGGGTCCACATATATCAGAATGAATTAATTCTAACGGAGAATTAGCCCTAGTAGCCTTTCCAAAAAGTTTTCTAGTGGCTTTACCAGCTAGACAATGATTACAGGTCGGCAACTCTATCTTACCATAGGAACCTAAAATCCCCTCTTTTGCCAACATGTTCATCCTATCTTGTCCTATATGACCAAGTCTAGCATGCCAAGTCGAAATACTTGTATCAGAAGAGGTAATCAACGAAAAACTATCATTTGAAAATAAAGTAGGGTTTTCATAACATTCAATATTAAGTACCACAAATCCATCAACTAGTTGTCCTAACCCAATACAGACAGAATTATAAAATATTTGTAGACTAACAGCATAGAATACCAACTTATAATCATAAGACAATAAAACAGGAACAGTGACAAGATTGCGCCTAATTTTGGAGCGAACAAGACATCATGTAGGAGCAATGTGTGGTCGCTCTGCATTCTGAGTTTGCAAGTGCCAATGCCTTTAACTTCTACGCGTGAGTTGTTACCCACATATATCCATCGAGTAACTCGTGGGATCCGACGGTACTCGACAAACGCTCATCTATCTCTAGCTACGTGGTCCGTGGCGCCGGAGTCTATAATCCATATAGGGTAAGCCTCTAGGCGCTCGTCCTCTAATTCAACATGACGAGATATGTCATCAAAACTCTTGATGTTGTCATTATGAGTCATGTTAATCTTCATATTTTCGCAGCTGTTGGGGAGAGACCTTATTATCGCTTGCACTTGTTGTTCATCTGAGAGGACATGGCCGGCCAACATTAACTCCCGAATCATGTTAGCCATCTCTCTGAGATGCTGGCGCATAGAGTGATCATTGCGCTTCCGGTAAGTGTCAAACTTGATAGTCAGTCGCTGAAGCTTGGTGGTGGAAGTTCCACCAAATTTGTCTTTCAAAGCAACCCACATGTCCCGTGCCGTGTCAAAATCCTCATACGAGCACATCAGATCGTCAGCCATACTGGATAGAATAGTGATCCTTGCAATACTGTTCTTCCGCTTCCAAGCCAGGTAAGCTTCCATGTCTCGCTTAGCTTGAGCACTCGTGCCAGGTGCTGATTCGATCATGGTGTTGGTCAGCGTTTTAGAATATACTGGATCTTACGATGCCAGATATCATAGTTGTCCCCGTTCAGCTTGTCTCCCTTGTTGAGTTCAGCAACAATGTTCTTGGATGAAGAAGCCTTTACCGTAAACATAATTCGAAGACATTTAAGACTATCTATGTTCAATGATTCGATAAGAAACTTAGAATGCACCAACCAAGTCAATAAAAAAACATGTTGATCCAATCAAAGGAGAAATCGGAAAAAATAGTCAATCTATCTAATCACCATCCTTGATCTTCAATCGAATCAACACATTAAATCATGAGGTGTGCAAACAATGTTCATAATATCATAAAAATCTAAAACACAACCAATCGTGTATAGATGATATAATACGCAAAAAATAATAATAAAATGTGCAAAATAGTGATATAATGAACATATGAACATAAACGATGCATAAAAAATGATGCATATGGATCAGAAAAAAAAAAACAGCATCAGGGTCCTGTAGACATCCTCAGTCATTATGCTGGACATCACTAGCCGAAGCGTTCACTTCCTCCAACCATGGACCATCAGGAATATATTCTTCAAAACTAATCTCACTGTCGCCATCCTTAGCCTGATCCTGAACAATCGGATCAGCTATGATCGGATCATCCCAACCATCCGTAATCTCTAGAACTAGATCATCAGGGTCGAAGTCATCCTCAATATTAGCGACATGTCCCTCGCCATCAATGAAGGGGACCTCCTGATCAGGCTCTCCCTCATCAGCTAAAAGATCCTCCATAAGATCATTTTCAATAGGCAATGTAACCTCTAAAAAATCATCCTCAGCATCCAAGGGATCCTCCCAAAACTCATCCTCAACAGGTAAGGGATCCTCAACATGGAAGGGATCCTCAGCAGGCTCGTCCTCATTAGCCAAAGGATCCATGTCAGCAGCAGCTAATTGATCATCAGCATCATCAGCCACAGGAATAACTGCATCGTCACCAATTGCATTAGGAACCTCCTCGGGATCAAGTACTGGAGCTACAGGAGTTACTACAGGAGCAACCGGATGCTACTCGGGAGGAGGTGGTGGACGAGGATGATAGTGATGGAAAACAGGTACTATCACTCTCGGAAGTGGTCGAGCTATGATCCTGGACACCAAAGGTGCATGCATAGGAAATGGACCGAATCCCGGTGGACCGACAACTGGAGCGATCAAAGGCGCATGCGGAAGTGGTGGTACTGGAGGGTGAAACTGTGCCCTCAATGGGTGATCCATCCCTGGTGGCTGTGGGAATAGGAGGGTAGGGGCCAGCTGACGAGGATGGTAATATACAACCCTCTGATATGGGATCCAATGGCGATCCTCTTCTAAGAACCCGAGCCAATAATCACGTTGTTCCATAATCTGCAAAACAAAATGAATGTATGCCAACAATGCATGCATATGACATCAAGAAAGCATTCATATAAGACTAATTAAATGTCAATGAAATAATCAATAAAACAATCGACTATTTCCTAAGCATACAAATAAGTAAATCAATTTACTAAAACATAATAGTAAACTAACTTAATAAACGAAAAAATAAAAAAAAATCGATTAATAACAAACATAATTAAATAAAAAAATCCCATTTTCTTTAAAAAAATTTTCCGGCCGCCAGAGACGGTGGCAGAGGGTGGAGGACGCGCTAACGCGCCGGCAACATGTGGCGTGCTAAGGCGCAGCCACGCGTCGCTGGAGTGTCAGCGCGCACAGTCAGCCCCTCTGCTGATGTGGCGGTCTGGCAAGCGGCTACGTCAGTGCTGACTGTGCACGTACCTGGGAACAGGCTGCGTCACGCGCCCAGGCCGCGCGTGCACTCCACGCACCGTCTTCGCGGCGGCCGACGGTGGTCGGACCGGTGGCCGTGGACTCGTCTCGGCGTCCTGGTTCCGGTGGTGCCCTCCGTTCTCCGGTTTCGCCTGGTGGTCGTTGGCGGTGGAGTTCAAACTCCGAGTCTGCGAGTGGGGAAAATAAAGTATCAAAATTCTTTAAAAAGAAATAAAAGAAATCTGATACTTTTATATCTGATTAATTTTTTTTTTTAAAAATAGACTTCCGATGACCATAACGATCACAATTTCCATCCAAAAAATTCAAACAATATGTCATCGGATTCGTATAAAAAAACGAATCCAACAACAGGCACTTTAACATACTTTAAACAATCACAGAATTCTATAAAGAACCGATTAATCATACCAAATTAATGTCTCCAAAAATATTCAGTAATTTAAAAAAAAAAACACCGATGGACAAACATCAAATCCAATCATGAATTCTGTGCATTATCCTTCAGTTTGAAAACTAAACAAAAACATGCACCAATAGAAAAACATGCACCAGACAGATTTTTTTAACAACCCTGTTTGTTAATTCAATAATGGTTAAAATCATGTTTCTTCAAGAACTCTGAGTTTTAAAACAAAACGAATACAATATATCTTAAAATACTTTGAAGCAATCAGTATACAGTTGCTCTGATACCATTTGAAGGTTGATTTCGTATATACACATTAACATGCTTACATACACATTCAAGAAATACAAATATCTGTATATATATCAACCATGTAACAGGAATGTAAAGAAGGAAGGAAGTAAGAGTTCCATTACTGATCAACTTCTGCGGTCAGGAAAAATCACAGATGGATGAATTCCTCTTCTCATAAACTAAGAGCGATCCAGTAGAGTTCTTCTTTTTCAAAGTGTTTTCTTTTTTCAGAGTGTTTTGTTTGTCTCGAACACACACCTTCAAGTAACTGAACATGTTTTGATATTATCTCTGAATATCAGGAGGCAGTTTACCCATGTTGGGTAACTATCCATCACACGTGTCTTGTACACATTGACAATCTTTGGGTGTAAATCCAACAATAGAATATAAAATATTCTTTATATGATTTTTAAAAATACTATTCTTTTTTATAGTTAAGTTAGTTAGTTGTATGACTATAAATAAAAAATGATTTTAAAGTTTCGATCCATTTGCTTTTATGGTATTAGAGCCCAAATTGATATCATCTCTATTCTTCTTCTTCGTTTCTCTGTTCTTTTATTCCTTTTTTTTCTTCTTCCTAATTTACTTCTCAAAAGTTCTGATGACGGATAAAATTCATCCAACAACCACCATCATGAATATCAAATTGGCTATTCCCTTAACCCTAGATTACGAATCTGCTCAATACAGTAAGTGAGCTACTCTGTTTAAGATTCATGCCAAAGCTATCACCCATGATCATATCTCTCCTTCCACGAGTAGCGTAACTCGAACGGCTGATGAATCTGCTCAGGGGACTCGTATTGACAACATTGTGCGCCAATGGATTTATGGTACTATCTCTAATGATCTTCTCAATACCATCATTAATCCAAAGGATATTGCACTTGATGCCTAGAATCACCTTGCTGAATATTTCTAAGATAACTGACTCATATGATGGTTTCGTCACGGTTACTCAGAATAAATTACCCATACCTACTTTTACTCAGGTGCGTTATATGCTTCTTTTAGAGGAGACTAATAAGGCTGAATGTGTCAAATTTGAAGCAGCAAATAATATTGTCATGCTTATACGCACTACCACTCCCTCCATTTTACCTAAAGATTCATCTCTTCCATGCTCCTCTAGTTCTAGAGGCAAATAGCAACAAGGTAAACAACAGGGAGGCCATTAGTGCAGGAATCAATTTAATTCAAATTATGATAGTGGCAGAGGGACTCTGCAAAATTCACAGCAATACTATTCTCCGCAGCAACCATCTTTCATGCCTTCATCTGGATGGTAGTTTCCTCCTTGGTTTGGCTGGTATCCTTAACCGCAACAATGGATGACACCACGATGTCACCATCCTACTACTCCATGGTCTCCTCATCCACAACGAGTACTACAATAAGGGGTTTTAGGAACTCATTTGTCCTAATAACAATCTTTCTACGATAACACTGCTCCTCCATCGGCTGATTATGCTCGACTGAGATTGAACAAGCCATGCACACCTTATCTTTGAAGTCACAAGAGGAGCAATAGTACATGAATTCAGCTACTATCTCACATGACAGCAAATTCAGGTATGCTCATTTCTTATTCTAAATTGAGTCAGGAAAATGATATTGCTATTGGCAATGGTCATATAATTTCTATTCAAGGTCGTGGTAAGTTTCAGTTTCCTCAATTTAATCTTTCATTAAACCTTCGTAATGTGTTGTATGCCCCTCATATGATTAAGAACCTAATTTCAGTTTGTAAGTTCACCACTGACAATTGGATTTTTGTGGAATTTGATCATTTTGGATTTTCTGTGAAGGTTTTTCCAATGGGGAACCAAATTCTGAGGCGTGAGAGTTCTGGGGAGTTATATCTGTTCACTGTTCCTCCTTCTCATCTAGAGTCTTATTGTGTTATTGTTTCGCCAAATCTTTGGCATGCTCGTTTGGGTCATCTTGGCAAAGTCGTTCTTCAATCTCCTAGGTAAAATTATTATTGATTACAATAAAGACAATTTTGAATTTTGTAATTCGTGTCCTCTTGGGAAATATGTTTGATTTCCATTTAAGGATTCTCTTAATACTATTATTCAACCTTTTGACATAATTTATAGTGATTTATAGAGTTTATCAGTTCTTAGTTCTTCCGGGCATAAATATTATTTGTTGTTTCTTGATGATTTTTCGAATTTTCTGTGGGTTTTTCCTCTTGCACAAAAGTCCGAGGTTACTGGTAAATTTATTCAGTTTCATTCATTTGTTCAAACATAATTCCAAACCTCTATAAAACAGTTACAGTGTGACAATGGAAAAGAATATGATAATCACCACTTGCGTCAATTTTGTGTCAAACATGGAATAACCTTCCATTTTTCTTGTCCCTATACCTCTTCACAAATGGTAAAGCTGAAAGAAAAATTCGAACGATTAATAATATCATTTAAACGTTTTTTTCTCACTTATCTACACCATTTTCGTTTTGGCATCGTGCCCTTCTCTATGCTTTCTATATTCATAATATTTTACCCACTTAACTGTTGGATTTTCGGTCACAAACTAAAGTCCTGTAGAACAAAACTCCTTCTTATACCAACATTTAGGTGTTCGGTTGTCTCTGTTTTCCGATGCTCCCTGCTTCTACAGTTCATAAGTTACAATCTCGATCCCTTCCATGTTTAAAATGTTAAATAACAGATTGTACTTGTATAAGTTTTTCAATTAGTCACCAGTACCTAATTTGTTTTATTTGCTCTATAAATAAATTTAGGGATAAATAATACATGACCCCCTGTACTTGTATAAGTTTTTCAATTACCCCCTGTATAAATTGTTGTCTCAGTTAGCCCCCTGCACTCGTGATTTTATCTCAGTTAGTCTCTCAGTGCTGACATAGCGCATGACGTGGTCATTGCATGTGTGGTGCGGACTGCCACATAC
This sequence comes from Cardiospermum halicacabum, assembly GCA_031304145.1. Lineage (NCBI taxonomy): Eukaryota > Viridiplantae > Streptophyta > Magnoliopsida > Sapindales > Sapindaceae > Cardiospermum > Cardiospermum halicacabum. The sequence goes on from CM062395.1 coordinate 22,529,399, forward strand.
CGTCAATATCGCACATCAAACGACCACGTCAAGCACCACATCTGCACTGAGAGGCTAACTAATACAAAATGACAAGTACAGGGGGCTAATTGAGACGACAATTTGTACAAGGGACTAATTGAGAAATTTTAAAAATACATAAATAAAATTAATTTTAAAATAAAAATATTTGAATAATTATATATTATAACTTATAATCTATCTGATTCACCTAACTATCTATTTTAAATACTTTAAATAATCATCTTTTAAAAAAAGAGAGAGTAATTAACCTCATTCAAATTAGGATTAAAACAAAGTTGATGCAAGAAAAAAATATTACTCGTCTTAACGAGTCACATTATCATTATAAAAAATATTACAAACATAAATTTTTTTAATGGAATAGTTAAAAGAAATTAAATAGATTAAACAAAAATTTAAATGAAATTCTTTAAAATGGTTGTTTTGAAATAGATTTAAAATGATGATTTATTTATTTAAAATAGATTATTAGACGAATTAAATCGAAAAAAAAGTTATAATATTTAATTATAATTATATATTTTTAAAATCATTTTTATTTACATATTTATAAACTTATAAATTTTCCTAATTAGCTACTTGTACAAATTGTCGTCTCAGTTAGCCCTTATACTTGTGATTTTGTTTCAGTTAGCCCCTCACTACTGACGTGGCGTCTGATGTGGTCATTTGATGTGTGACCTTGATGACACATGACCTTCCACGTCACACATCAAATGACTACATCATGTATCACGTCAGCAGTGAGGGGCTAATTGAAATAAAATTACAAGTATAGGGAGTTAACTGAGACGACAATTTGTATAGAGTGCTAATTGAAAAACTTATACAAGTATAAGGTACCATGTATTATTTATCCCATAAATTTATAGTAAAATTGATAGGTAATGAAGACTAAATTTGGGAATTCAAGTAGCTATCTCCATTTATTCTGGTTTTTATATTATAAAGGAAATAGATATGTATATTTAAATATATATATATTAATATTATTTTTTATTTAGAAAAAAAACATAAAAATACCTTTTAAACATATTATTAATTTAAAAAATAGAAAATAATCCCGGATCAACTTTAGACTGACTATTTTGCATATGGTATAAGCCCAAAATCTCGGCGTGCAATGTCCGTTTTTAATTTAACCCAATATCAATGTCTACCTAAAAGCCCACAGTTAAGCCCAATACAGAATTGGGCCTTTTCCATTTGATTGGTTTTGTGGTTCGAAGGAAGGTCATACGGTAGAATATATAGCCTAAGAGTCAACCAAGACTAGAAAAAGAAACTAGCTTTCTTACTACGCCACGCTGTCCGTCCACGCTCAAGACAACTCACGTATATTTTTGCCCTTTTAATAAAAATAATACAATTACGAAATTACCCTCATCATCTACCCCACACACTCACTGCAGTGGGACCTATAACTGTCATTCCACTCTCCTCCCTTTTTATAAAGACCTCACCGCTCTCACCTTCTTTTCTTTTCCCTCTTCAATTTTAAACCTCCTCATCGATTCTCTCTTCGCTCTAGTGGAAGCAGAACCGAAAGAAAAAGGGGCACGAAGCGAAATCGACGAAGCCCGCGAGTGAAACATTTAGGATTTAAACCCTACTCTGATCACGATAATGTTCAATTTTCTCGGTAAAGGGAGAGGTTCTCCTTCCGACAACTCACCTGGACCTGGCTCCTCGTCATCGCGGTCTTCTTCTGGTGCGGCTCCGGTTACTGGTCCTGCTCGCCCGCTACGCCTCGTCTACTGTGATGAGAAAGGTAAGTTCCGGATGGATCCGGAGGCTGTTGCCGCGCTTCAGCTTGTCAAGGAGCCAATCGGCGTGGTTTCTGTATGCGGTCGTGCTCGTCAGGGGAAGAGCTATATCTTGAATCAGGTACGAGTCCTTATTGTTTCAGTCTTGGAAGTTAAATTGTGTGATTTGTTTGGTTTTATTATGAGAATCTGTGTGCGTGTTTGGAGTTAGTGGAAGGTTTGTTGGTTTGGAGGTTGTAAATTGGTGTGAAATTAGGGTTTTAGTAGTGGGTTTTGTTGCCTGTTCTGGTGAAATGTCGGCTAGCGGTTTCAGAGTTATAGTTTTTAGTTTTGGTGGAAGTGATTGTTATGTGAATATTAAGTGGAATGTAAGCATGTATTTGATTACAAGTTAAGCAGTGAACTCCATTTCGGTTTTAGAGTTGTGGAAGAAAAATTGCAACGTTAGAGCGAAGTGATTTTAGCTTCTGCTACCTGTTAGTTCTATTTTGCTGTAAAATGTGGTATTCTTTCTTTCTTTATTTTATTTATTTCATGTTTCATGTGGTGCCATGGGAGGGGAAATTAGTTAAGCTTTTAATCCTAGGGTTTAGAGTTGAACATTTGGGTTATGAAGCTATAATTTCAGACCCTATAATTTGTTGGTTTCGCTCAAGTTGAAGTGAGGTGGCTGTCATGTTGGGTAGAGCTGTTTGGTGGGTAATATGGTGCACCCTCAAATATTTAATGCTTTGATATGGTTGGGAATGAATGTTCTCAAGAGATTTTATTTTTTTTAGGTTAATGTGAGATATGGTATGGTCTTGATTCAAAAAGGTGTAATGTTTGTGGAAAATAAATGGTTCTGACTGTCCTTGCTTATGTTAAAATTGATATGTGACATTACTATATTACTAGCAAAGTATGGTGTAACTTGAAAACTGTGTGAAGGTGGTTGGTGTGAAAATATTGAGCATAGACTAGTTATGCTCTACCTATTTGCATGAGTGGATATTCAAGTACCATATGGGAGAGAGAGAGGTAGCTCGAGATTGGCTTGGGTCCATGTAGCTAAACATGATTTTTGGATCCAAGACTTGTGGAAGATTTTCTTAAAATTAGAAAAGAATGGGATTGTAAATTCAATTTGTTAACCCCAATTAATATGTGAGTAAGAATATATGTAGAAGCCCATTGAATGGTGACAACTTTGTTATGTGGCATATTATACGATCTTAAACAACTGTTGAGGAACTCCAATATTTACCTTCACATGGATCTTAGATATTTGAATATAATATCATTATTTGCTGCTCTGGTATATTTTCATTAAACAACTGCTCTTGAGACTTGAGAATATTTTTTATGGACAGATTTTCATGTTACTCAAGGTTGTGTATTGTTGCAGCTTCTTGGAAGAAGCAGTGGATTTCAAGTAGCACCAACTCATCGTCCGTGCACAAAAGGCCTTTGGTTGTGGAGTGCACCTTTAAAGAGAACTGCTCTTGATGGAACTGAATACAATCTCTTACTATTGGACAGTGAAGGGATTGATGCTTATGATCAGACGGTTAGTTTTTGTTTCTTCTTCATGCATCTGTTAATTTTATGTTAGGTTAGGTCAGAGCTGTCACTATAATTTATTTTTGCCTAACTTCGTTTTGTGTGGTCATGTTAATTTTGTTTTTCTTTTTCCTAATTGACAGGAAACATACAGCACCCAGATATTTTCCTTAGCTGTCCTTTTATCGAGCATGTTTATTTACAACCAGGTAGGCCTTATGGGCATATCTCTGGCCTTACATTTTCTTAGTATTTTGTAAACCTTTTCACCTCAACAGTAGTTTAACTGGCATGGGACTAATTTCACTTTTTGTTCATTTATTTTTTTTTTTAATAATTTTACTTCATTGTGTTGATAATTTTTTCCCTCTTTCTCTTCATAGATGGGCGGTATAGATGAAGCTGCACTTGATCGTCTTTCACTTGTTACTCAAATGACAAAACATATACGTGTTAGAGCCTCGGGAGGAAGAACTACACCTTCTGAAATAGGGCAGTTCTCCCCTATATTTGTTTGGCTTTTAAGGGTAATTTGTTTCCGAGTTTTTTATTGGTTGGTCTTAATGTTCCGTTACATACTGAAAAGTTTTGTTATCATGAGCTTGTTTTACATATGTCAAAATGTATATAAGTGGTCTTCCTTCTGTTCATAGCACTCAATTTTCTTTCTTCTTCCAGGACTTCTATCTGGACTTAACTGAAGATAATAGGAGAATAACACCCCGTGACTACTTGGAAATTGCTTTAAGGCCAGTTGACGCTAATGGAAGGGATATCGCTGCCAAGAACCAGGTTAGCTAATACTTTAATTGGTAGAAAGCTGTACTAAGAGAAATAATATACTGAAACTGATTTAGCTTGGCATATAGCTCTCTCTATATCTATTAGTTTCTTTATTCTGATCTAAATAACATGGCTGACTTTTAAAGTAGTTCATTTTTTATAGCAGTCATGAACATGATACTCCCATGATTGTGTTTCATACCTGCTATAGGTCTGTGCATAATTGCAGAAGTATTATAGTTTTATAAGCATCTAAAAGTTATGAGCACCATGTTTCTGCTTTCATAATCGTTTTTTTCTTCTTGCATCAAGTTCTAAGAAATACTTGCTCATTGAATCTCGTATAAAAAACTCTGGTTAAGAATTGAAGCTGTTAAGATGAGGTGTTTCTTATCTTAAGCATCTTGTGTGCTACCATGTGTTTCAATGTCTGTTAAACCTCTTTCTAGACTTTTGGTAGTTTGCTCAGTTTCACACTTTGTTTACATGTTTTACCTCACTTCATGGAAGGTATAGCACACGTTGAGCAATGTGGATCGGTAATATATATTCTTCTAATTACTTATCATAATTGATTTTGTAGATCCGTGATTCTATTCGAGCTTTATTTCCGGACAGGGAATGCTTTACCCTCGTGAGGCCTTTGAATGATGAAAATCAACTCCAACGACTCGATCAAATTTCGGTTAGTACCATATGGTTCACATCTTTCTTTGTGTCCCTACCCCATATTTGATTAATGTTTTGAACTTCATGTTTCCAGTTAGTTAGCCTGCTATAATGTGCTCTATGTAACTCTTGGATTTGTTTGAAGGTGGATAGATTAAGACCAGAATTTAGGGCTGGGCTGGATGCGTTGACAAAATTTGTTTTTGAGAGGACAAGGCCAAAGCAAGTTGGGGCTACAGTCATGACGGGCCCAGTTCTTATTGGCATCACAGAATCATACCTAGAAGCCCTGAATAACGGCGCAGTGCCCACAATATCTTCATCATGGCAGGTTAGTTAGTCATAAAATCAACATAAGCCATGGGAATTATCATGCTTTGATGTGAAGACATTTGATTTTTCAATTGAGAGAAATTTCTAGTTTATAGCACGTATTTCGTCCATTAGCACAAGTCATACTTCTCTCCAAATTGACCTTTATAAATTGTAAAAAGTAATTTCACCTAATATGGTTCTTTCAGTTGATTTTTAAATACTTGTATACAGTCTCTTATAATTTAACTCATTGTTTATGACATTCTTATGTAATTACTAGTCAAATTTCCTAATGTATTGAAAGTGCAACCAAAATATAGCATAGAGCTTGAACATATTCTTGTGTTACAAGGGTTACAACATAACTGTGCTGAGTTTTTGGAGCTTTTCTTAATGCACAAAATTTACTTGTTTCATTGTTTAATATTTTCCTAATTCTTTGTAGAGTGTTGAAGAAGCTGAGTGTCGCAAAGCATATGACTCTGCTGCTGAGGTTTATATGTCTAATTTTGATTGTTCAAAGCCACCTGAGGAGGTAAGTCCTACTTAATTCTGTTTCTGGGGTCTTTTTATCTTTCTAACTCTATTGTTTCTTCTAGGTTGCTTTAAGGGAAGCTCATGAAGCAGCAGTTCAGAAGGCTGTGGCTGTATATGATGCTGGTGCTGTAGGGGTTGGCACAGCAAGGAAGAAATATGAGGGGCTACTCCAGAAGTTCTTCAAGAAGGCGTTTGAGGTAACAATCACTTCAATATCATGTGCTATAGATAATAAATATGCTCTTAGTAAGTATCCATTTGTGCCATATTGTTCGGGAAATTTCATCTGCAACAAATATTTGTGTAAGTGTGACAATTTTGGATAATTTTCCCTAATTGATGAATTTGGCCTTTTCCCCCTAAAATAACAAAAATGAAGCAGTTTTTATTCTTGCTAATATGGATATTAATTTACTACTGTCTTGTATATATTATGGTATTGGTTTTAATTGGGGCCTTTGATACAGGATCATAAGAGGAGTATATTTATGGAGGCAGAGCTGCAGTGTACAAATGCTATACAGAGCATGGAGAAGAGACTAAGAGCAGCTTGCCATTCTTCGGGTGCAAATATAGATAATGTTATAAAAGTAAGCATTTATTTGCCTCTCATTGTCATTTCCTTTGGAACACAAAGTGCAATTTTATTTACTAAATCCATAGAGAATTTTAAGCTTTCTGTCTCTAGTTACATATCTAAATGTGGTTTTAAGCACCTTTTGGTTTTAATGATTTTAGATATGCAATCTTATAATTTGTTTTAAGGTACATGGTGAGAAAATAGATAGCTGAAATGCATTTACTGTCAGCTAATGTTATGGTCTTATCTATTAATTTACTGGTCACTTGAGCGGATTTGTGTGATTTCCTAATCTGTCCTCAGTTTTGGGTTTTGTATTGACTTGATATGCTTGTTTATCTTGTAGTTTTTAATGTTTCTTTCGAGGGTAGGTTAATTGCATCTGCATAGCTCTAATTGTTACTTGTATGCCCTTCTTTGGATTGATAGAGAATATTTCTCCACAGGTTCTTGATAGCCTTTTATCTGAATATGAAGCTTCATGTCATGGCCCAGGAAAATGGCAGAAACTTGCTACATTCTTACACCAAAGGTTTACTATTTTTTTCTTTTTTTCAATGTTAGAAGATTTTCTGTATTTGTATCTTAAATTTCTTTATTTGAACTACTCTGCAGTTTGGAAGGTCCCATATTTGATCTTGCCAAGAGGCTTATTGACCAAATTGGATCCGAGAAGAGTTCTCTCATGTTGAAGTGTCGATCTATTGAAGATAAGATGAAATTGCTTACCAAGCAATTGGAAGATAGTGAAAAGTACAAGTCAGAATATTTGAAGCGCTATGATGATGCCATCAACGATAAGAAAAAGCTTTCTGATGACTACACTGCTCGAATTACTAATCTTCAAGGTGAAAATAGTTCACTTAAAGAGAAGTGTTCTACCTTATCAAAGACATTGGATTCTCTCAAACATGAAACTACGGACTGGAAACGGAAATATGATCAAGTCTTAACGAAGCAGAAAGCTAAGGAAGATCAGGTTGGCTCGGAAATTGAAGCTCTCAAGTCAAGGAGCACTGCCACAGAAGCAAGATTGGCTGCTGCCCGGGAGCAAGCTATGTCTGCTCAAGAGGAAGTGGAAGAGTGGAAGAGGAAGTATGGTGTTGCTGTTAGAGAAGCAAAAGCTGCCTTGGAGAAGGCAGCAATTGTGCAAGAGCGCACAACTAAGGAAATGCAACAAAGGGAAGATTCTATCAGGGATGAATTCTCTAATAGTTTGGCTGAAAAGGTGCTCTCTCTCTCTCACATGGAGTCATACATGCAGCTTATACTAGAGATGCACAAGCATATTATCATTTTACTTCCTTATAACTTATCAAACCAGTATCATCTAAAAACAAACTTTGAACATTTTCCATTTACGAACATGCAGGAAGAGGAAGTAAAGGATAAAGTCTCAAAGATTGAGCATGCTGAGCAGTGTCTGACAACTTTAAGATTGGAACTAAAGGTGAGGATGTTTAATTACTTCTTCAGTTATATGCTGCCTTTTCTTCAGTGATTGCTAGTTGGAATGAATAGATTTGCTTATTGTTAACTAAAGCTGATGTCAAGTTTTGTAAATAATATGTTTTGATGCATGTATAGACTGTGTATGACTGATGAGTCTTGTGCAGGCTGCTGAGTCAAAGATCAAGAGTTATGAAGGGGAAGTGTCATCTTTGAAGCATGAAATTAAAGATTTAAGCGAGAAGTTAGAAATTATAAATGCCAGGGCTCAATCATTTGAGAGAGAAGCAAGGATGATGGAACAGGAGAAGCTCCATTTGGAGGAGAAGTATCGATCTGAGTTTGAAAGGTTTGATGAAGTCCAGCAAAGGTGTAAAATAGCAGAGAGAGAAGCTAAGAGGGCAAATGAACTGGCTGAAAAGGAACGAAATGAAGCAACTGTTGCTCGAGCAGCAAAAAGCGAGTTTGAGAAGTTAGCAATGGAAAGGTTGGCTGTGATTGAAAGAGTACAAAGGCAAATTGAAGGTTTGGAGAGACAGAAGACTGATTATGCAAATGAAGTTAGCAGATTACGTGAATCGGAAAAGGATGCTATCTCAAAAGTTCAATTGCTAGAGGCAAGAGTTGAAGAAAGAGAGAAGGAAATAGAATCACTGTTGCGATCAAACAATGTTCAGAGAGCTAGTACAGTGAAAAAACTTGAAGATCTACTGGAGTCTGAACGCAAAGCCCGTGCTGCTGCAAATGCCATGGCCGAAAGCCTCTCTTTAGAAGTACAATCTGCTCAGGCGAAGCTTGATGAACTACAGCAACAGTTGACAAAAGCTCGTCTAAATGAAACGGCATTGGACAGTAAACTCAGGGCTGTTTCCCATGGTAAACGCCCAAGAGTAGATGATTTTGAAATGGGGGTAGGATCTGTTCAAGAAATGAATACTACTACTGAAAAAAATACTCGAGCGAACAAGCGATCCAGGAGCACAACTAGCCCGGTGAAGTACTCACCACCTGAAGATGGTGGTTCAATATATAGGGGTGATGACGATAACCATAGCCATCAATCTAATCAGGAAGATTATACTAAGTTCACCGTGCAGAAACTGAAGCAGGAGTTGACAAAACATAACTTTGGCGCTGAGCTGCTGCAGTTGAGGAATCCAAACAAAAAGGACATCCTTGCCCTGTATGAGAAATGCGTTTTACAGAAATCTTAGCAAGTTTGTAATGGACATGTATAGCCTGGTTTGTAATTTATCCCAAGTACAGATGGTAGAAGGCTGATGCACATATCGGTCTAGTTTAGTGTGTGATTTGAGTTGAGAGTGAGATTTGGTTACTACATTATGGTGCATTGCAGGTTAACTATAGATGGTAAACTCTTCCTGTTTTGTTTTTCAATTAGTATGTTTGACAGGTGATTTGTGGTTATTAGGACACAGATCCAATTAGAGTAGTGGAACACCATTAACGAGCCTCATCAAGAAGAGGAGTATTACTACAGGATTGGATTTTTATATAGTAGGAGTGAATTGATTAAGTTTGTGCCTGAAGGATTTTTGTTTTTATGTTGTTTCCATAATGGAACTTGTACTTATTGGAAGGCTTAGTCTTTGTGCTTTGTTTTTTGGGTTGTACTACTGTTGCAGTGTTAACATAAACTATCCTTTCTCAGGTACAATAAAGTACTAATAATCCTCTGATCTGGAAAACAAGACTAGTGAGTAATTCAGTTTGAAATCAATAATAATTCTGGACCCGTTTCAGCTTTAATCCCCATAATAATTCAATAATTAGTGGACAGAAAGTCAAGAAGGCAGTCGGAATAAGGAAAGCGATAGGTTATGGAATGGAATCCGTAAATGGTGTGAAGTATTGGACTAAATTGAATAACCCCATCTCCAAGTAACCTCCTTCAAAAGTTGAAAGCGAAAGCACTCTTCTATTATTCGTGTATCACATTTAGTCTTCATGTCATTGTGAACGGTTTTACTTCACATTTAATGCATAAAAGTACCACCTTCAGAAGCTGATTGTATAATAGATTTTAGCACAATAAAAATCTCATATATTGTCAGTCTTGATAAACAAAACTATATAAGAACATCAGCACATAAATACTACACAAAATTAGAGAGTCAAGCTAATTGCATGCAAATGTAAATAAATACAATACTACACCAACATCTCTCAAATTATTCCCCAAAAGCAAATTCTAAACCACTAATAATATACCCTATACACAATTACATTACTCCACTCCAAAATAACAAATAAACACTTTTATCACAAAAGACCCTAACCTACATATATAATTTTTTTACACAAGATATAACTAACCATGTCTATCCTCGCTTGTATCAGAAGCTATTCTAACAAAAGGAGAAACAACATGACCACCTTGAACATTAACCAAATTAGGAATCAACTGAGGTGGAGTTTCACCATCTCCATCACCATCATCAAAAGAGTTAATAAAAGTTGGTGATGATGATGAATTATAATACTCAATCAACCCATTACTCTTATTGTGCATTGCAATTGCATCTTTCACTTGAAGTGATGAGGATGAGTCCTCCTCCTTATTACTACCACTGCATTGTCTAGGCTGTGTTTGGTAGAAAACCTTTGAGAGAACCAATTCACCATCTTTTTCTTCTTCATTGTTGCCTAAATGATATTGATGCATCACCCAATTAGTCTTCTCTGGCTTTCTTTGACGACCGTAGTTTGTGTATAGAACTAGAATCTTTTTGAACCCTTTGATGGTTTTGTCATCACCAAACACTGCTCTTGTCTTCCCTGTTTTGTGCCACCTTGTCTCGCTTCCGTCTTCCTCCGTGTGTACCTTTCGTCGTTTTCGGGTTCCGGTTGTGTAGGCTTTCGACGGCCGGTGGAAGAAGTGCCGGAGTTGTCCATCTTTGCTTACTCCTTTTTCATCACAAGTTTCATTATGGTTAGATTGTTTTGGTTTTAAACTATAGTAATGTACACTTAATTATAAATAAAATAATAATAATAATAAATCTTAGAAAAAATTATATAAAATGCGCAATAAAAAATTCTTCCAAAACAAATAAAAAAATTCACATCTTCATTGATCATCTATTATCACCATCTTAATATCTTCATATACCCATATAAAATGTCTGATTTTATTTTCTAAGAAAATTTGAAATTTTAAAATTTATTTTTAGTGAATTTTTAAAATTGCATTACATACACGAATATAAATTATAAAATAATATATATAAAATTCCACGGATTAAACACATTCCTTATAAACTCAATCAATACTATATTGGATAATAATTACCTTTTAAAAAGTATAATTATATACAACTTATTAACTTTTAATGAATAAGATAAGATCAACTACTTGTAGAATTATATATATGTATACATGTAAAAATTGAATGTAAAACTTCCTAAATGAGAAAACCGCCTAGGAAAAGAAATAAAACAGATTGAAAAGCATATTTATATGAAATTGCAGTGAGATTTAAAAGAGAATCAAATACACTTTTGTGCTTTGGTAAATCAAGGAAAGTTTTGCCATTATAGATGTATTTGTACTATCTTCAACCAAAAATCTTAGAAACTCAACTTTAATGGTGAAATAGAAAGCTCATCAAACTTTCTTTTAAAAGAAATTTATCTTTTGCATGTACAATGACATATTATAACCATTGAATTTCACTTTGACAAAAATAATAGAAATTTTCACATTGCTTGAACATGCAGTAATTCAACCTGGAGCTCATTTAAAATTTTAAAAAATAATTAAAAAATCCAAAACAAAACCTATAGTGGACCATGTTCGCAACACCAAATAATATCAATGTCTCAAAATTTTGTTTGATTTTATATAATATTATATCTCACATATACATAAATTTAACTGAAAACAAATTTACATGAAATTTTAGGTTGTGTAATTTGAAAATGATTTTGAATAAAAGAAAGCAAAATTTGAAATGTATTAAATAGACCATTAACATGAACAAAGAAAGAGAGTCCCTTAAATAGCAACTAATATGACTTGTAACACACATAAATGAGTTGGGTATGAGATGTAATACTAGTACATACCAACAGAACAGAACAAAACCAAACCCACATGTGCAAGCAAAGCAAAGCAAAGCAAAGCAAAGCAATCAAACCTGGAAGCTTTTGAGGATGAGTGTAGCAAATTCCATTCTCGCCTTCAAGAGTGGGAATAAATTCGTCAATAAGTGGATGAAGTTTACGTTTGTCAGACTTCACTTTTGCTTCCAAATGTTCCAATATTTCATTATCTGTCGGATCGAACTTCACTCCTGCTGGTAGTCCCGGCAATTCATGGATTCCTCCCTGCATAACCCATCACAATATTATTTTAAATTAAATAATTATAACCATTTTAAAAAAGAAAAAAAAAAAAAAAAAAAAAGAAGACCTGATCATAGTATTGAATGTGGTGACCACAAGAAGGGCATGTTAGGGTACTGATGTTGTCATCTTGATTTGCTATTACAACTTCTTCTTCTAAGTCGTTGCACCACCTCATCAGATTGAGATTGTCTCTCTTTCCCATCACTATTTGATGATGATGATGATCTACCTGTTTATGAACCACGTTTTTTTCTTGGGTTTTGGATTCTGCCAGCTTTGTTGTTGTGGAGATTTGGCAAGGAATTTAATTCTTCTATACACTTTTTAAATTTTTGTTTGATAGATTTGGATTTGGTTCTCTTATAGAGAGAGAGTAATGAAAATTCGGAGAGAGAAAAAGAAAATATTAAAAAAAGGGGAGGGAGGTTGCTTGGACGTCAAGTTTGGGTATGTTTGTGTATATACGCTTGTATTGTATCACACTTTACATATGCATTCTTCAGTATTTTCTTAATACTTGTTTGTTAATATTACGTATATTGTATTATAATATGTTGTGTGCTTCGTTTGATTAATTTATAAGAATAAGGAGGAGGAGATAAATAAATAATATGGATTTAAAAAATGAAAGAGTGGAGTGGAAATGGAGCAAACCTCGTGCTGTTTTAGGACATTTCACCTCTTAATCTTGAGTGTCTCTAAAGATATCTCACAACTAGTATATGTTATATATATAAATATATATATATATATATATATATATGATCAGGTGGGAAGTTTTAGAAATTTAGTTATAGGTGTACATGTGTCTTGTGTTGAATCCTTAATTGCATATAAGGAAAGAAAGATGGTGTCCAATTAAATTCAATGGTTGAATAAAATGAATCATTTTCAAACAAATTAAATATGGTATTGATTTTCATTTATGTGGAAAACCGATTGAATAAACTACCACCATGACATATCCTCATTTCTCTTTTAAATTTATTAAATTTTAGTGAAAGATGAAATGTAATTATAATGTGTCATGGCTAATCTTATTGATGTGAGAAAATTTATGATTGATTATGAGAGGGGACTATATCAACAAGTAGTTTTTTTTTTTTCCAAATTATTTTTAATATTGACAAAAATTTTAATTGAAACAAAATAAATAATTTGAGCAGTCATTTTAACAATAATTCTTCAAAATAGTCTACTTGACAATTCGATAAATAGTACTTAAAATAAATAATTACTATAATATTAATTTTATTAAGTAGCTATTTGAACTACTGTAATTATAATCGAACCATAATTATAATTTCTATTTACGAGAGCTATTTTATTTTGATATTTTTTTTTTCAAATCATTCACAAATTATTATTTAAATTGTTATGTCAATTGGTAATATCAAAAATATTAAAAAGTATATACACATTATAAAATTCAATTGAAGAATGTTGCATAATAAAACTGTTTCAATTTAACCATAAATCAAAATTTCGTTTAACTGTGATATTGATAAATTTGGGAAAGTCAAATCTATTATGATTATTATTTGATAATGTTCACAATAACATAAGCTATTTTTTTAGTGCCAAATAAATTTTAAAATAAAAGTAAAGTACTACTAAAATGAGGAATTCAAAAATTGACAAAAATAGAAAAATTCAAATTTAACCCTTAAAACAATTGAATTTAAGTTCGAGAGTTGTGCTACACAACCTTTGGTTGCATCTTGAACATTGTTCGGCTCACAATTTCCTTCCCAAAAAGCTATTGGAAACTCCAATGGACTCCAAACGAATATTCTAAACTTTTCTCAAATTTTCATAAAATGATTCAAACCTTTCACATAATTAAAATACAATCTGATTCACATCATACATGGTCAATGGTGAGGAGTAAATATTGATTAATATAAATATAAATATTTAAAAATAAAATAAAATTTCTGTATCATGAAAATTAAATATTTAATAATAATTTTTCAAATTAATATATAACGTTTAATATAATTAAATTGATAAACATTATTTTAAATAAATAAATTAATATTAAAATATAAATATATTTAAAATTAATAAAAATTATAAATTGACTACCAGTACTTTTAATTTTTTATATTTAATTGTTACGATTATTGTCAAATACCTATTATAATAATTCTTTTAATAATTTTTCAAATAACTTTTCCAAAATTCGGTCTTCACAAAATAGGTCTTTAAATGTAAATTCTAGTAATACTCCAAAAAAAATGAATGAATAAATATTTGAAAACTCCACTAACTTAGCTCGTAAGTAGAGCAAAATGTATACGCGGCACCATAATTAGTTGACAAGCAAACAAGCCCAAATACACACAAAAAACAACGTTTGTACAATAGTTCACCTCCAACTTAAGCCGACATGTTTCTTAGACATTTAATACTATTAGCACAACCCGACACAACACATGATGTCTTCTAAGACTTCTCCAAGAAGCTAACATATCCAAAACTTCCTAAAGAAGCTTTTATCTTTTTTAGAGAGAGAGATCACTTTAACGTATGGATTAGGGTTTTTGACGTCTTTTTATCAATCAGTTTCATGATTCGATATGGATGTATACGTCTCTTTTTGTTTTTATCTTCTTGTGCTTCTCATGTTCACTCTCTTTTCATCATAATTATTGTGACCTCTTTATTACATTATATGTATTTTCCTTCACATCATGTGCTTTGAATATTGGGTTTAGGGTTTTGTTTATAAGTTAAGATATTTTTAACCATTTAAAGCGATTTTTTAATAGTTGAACATCATGTGTAGAATGAGGTTTCAGAATAAATTCCTTTCGTCTGATTCTCTTCAGCTATGTTGGGAGAGCTACTTAATCCAAACTATTTGAGGAGGGTGTCACTTTTATTATGTTTGTTAGCCATATGATTGATCACTCTCTTTACACGGAATAAACCAGCACAGCAACTTTAAAATAAACCTGCACCACAAATTTGAAAAAAATAATATAGTTCACGTAAAATGAGCAATTTTACTGTAAAAAAAATAAATAACTAATATTTTTTTATATAAAATTATTATTCCTCTTAATTATACTATACTCCATCAATTCTTTAATAATATGGAACAATGTTTTTTATAATTAGAATTTATCCGATTGAAAAAAAATCCTTTTATAATATTGGGTCAAATTTGGTGGCAAGATTGCACCCCTTTGAATATAGAAAACTTTTTCTGTCTGCTGTGTTTCCGGTTGGATTTAGGGGTATCAAAGATTTAGGATTTTTGGAGAAGATAGTCGTTAGGAAAAAAATAGAAAGTGGGGGGTCTTTCTTGAATCAAAGTGTCTAAAAACTTTCTACTTCGACTTAAGGTCTTATTTATAGGGTATGTCCACAATTTCTCAGAAAAATCCATTAGATTTCTAATATATTTTCAGGCTGGATCTCACTTGCACATGCAAGTAGGTCCGTTGGGGTTGTTATGACAGTTGGACGTTTATTATGGTGATCGGATGACAATTGTATGTTTTAGAAGATTTTAGATGCTTGAAGCCTCTACAAGAACCTCAAACCCTCAAACCGCAAGACACGGCTTATGATGAATTGGGACAAAACCAACTTTGACCGCAAACACTCTGTGGTCGCGTGTCTTTTATTCTAACCTTAGGCTAAATCACCTAGTGACACTAGCTATGATCGCAAGCTCACGATCTTGGGACTGCTTAGGGACGTAATTCTTGCGACCGCAATCTAGTGGATCCTTTAGAGGGATAAATGTCCCAAACTCTATTTGGGTGCATCATATAGTATAATTTTGGGTTAATCCCAAAAAACTACCGTAAGTTAGGGGTTTTTCCCAGAAAACCACACTAGTTTCATTTTTCCCTAGTGCCAAGTCAAAAACATTAAATTTTTTAACAGGACTTTTTTGACTTTAATAGAGCTCGAAGAGATGACTCTTATAGTGGTGGTCTGTCTGCGATTAGTGGTTAAATGAAGAAGATTTGATGAAATTAAGAATTGTCGAAAATTGATATTTGTAACGTCCGCAAATTGGGCCTAAATTTCTGGGCCAAATTGAAATTTTTGAAAGTTTAGTTTTTGATGTTTTCCTCATCGAAATAAACCAAAATACTATTAAGGGCAACAATGAGATTAGGAAAATTATTTTGGAAATGAAAAGACTAGGATAAAAAACCTTTATTTAATTTGAAATTAAATATTTAAAAATGGACTTTCAAACCAAAATTGGGCTTTTAAGATAAAACTTGATTCAATTGGAAGCATAAAGTCAAAATTATTTTTGGACTTGGAAAATATGAATTTTGAACCGAAACGTTAAATTTTGACAAATTTACAATTTTACCCCTCTTAGCGGGAAAATTCAGATTTTAAAAATCGATGGTTGTTTTTAATTCAAAACTTGAAAATAAATTTTTGGAGAAGCATAGAAGTTTCGGAATTGAATTTCGGTGGAAAACGGACTCGGAATTGAATTGGGCCCAAACTTGACCCAATTCAAAACCAAAGCCCACATATGTGTATAAAAACACACTCCACCACTTATACTCATATTTTCCCCTCTTCTTCTTCCCCCTCCATACACGTTTTCTTCTCTTCTCCATGGTCAAAACCCTAAGTTTCAACCCTCTAATTTTGTCACTTCCATCCACCATCAACACCTCATTTAATCTTCCAACAACCTTCAAGAAGGTCATTGGTTGTTATTTGGGTGTCTCTAAAGCTTTATTCATTAATGGTAATTTTCTTCTCTCTCTACACTTTTGGGGTTTCAATAATAGTGTTTGATCTTGATTCTAGAATGGTTTTGGAATGTTTTTTAGTTGATTTCCAATGTTAATCAAGTGCCCTAGCTTCCATTTATGTTTAAAGATAAAAGCCCTAATTTTACACTTATTGATATTTTGTTCTCACTTGAGGGGAAATGATTTTTGGCAGCAAATGTTGTTAAATAATGATCCTAGGATGTTGGTAAATGATTTTGGACTGATTCCAACCCATTTGTAGAACCCTAATCTCATCTATTTGTGTTAATGCCCTTAATAGCTATGTTATGTGATGCTTAAATTGTTGAAGTCTTGTGATGATGATTGTGTTGATATTATGCTTGTAGTGTGTTCTATAAGTGTTAGAGGAAGTCTAGCAACTCACTAGAATCGCACAAAACGAGCTTCTAGCTTGGGATCGACGGATGCGAGGTTCGTATTTCCGTTTTTAGCCGTACACAATTGATTGTTATTGATTGATGCTTGAAATGCATGTTTAATTGCTAATATATCATGAAATTGGTTAAATAAGATAACCATCCAAAAATTGATATGATGAGCATTATTGTCATGTTAGGGCGTTAGAACATACTTGCAATGCATGTAGAATCATGTTAGGCGCTGCTTTTGGGAAAGGAAGCTTGGGCGGAATAAGTCCGCATTGTTTGTGATTTGACGGAGATAGGTTAGAGACTTAATTTCCGCAATGCATTCTTGCTTGAATGATGTGATTGCGTGTATTGTGATGAAATGGATTAAATTTATTGCTATTGATAATTGATGATGATATTTGATGAGAAATTAATACTTGAAATGCATGATTGTCAATTTGGAAATAATTGGACTAATTGTCATTCGATGGCCTTTAATGGAATATTGAACTTAAATGATGTTATTACCCTTAAAGGGTCTTGAACTGATTTGTAAAATAATGGAAATAGCATAATTGATGCACTACCCTTGGTTGGGTCTTAATTGAATGAGATTGATGATGGAAAATGATGATTGATAATGATACTTGGTAATCATGTAAATGCCCCATAAACTTGCTATAGATAGTAGAATGAAAGGCATGCCTAGGGATAGAAGTATTTTGACCCATGAAGATATCATGGTTTAATAGGCGCAGATAGTCTACTTACGGGGTGACGGCTCCGTCTTGTTTACGGATTTACCCGTCTTAGGATGACGATCCACCTACGGCTCGGACGCATCCTTGCGGTGCTAGGACTGTCTTGGAACTTTGGTTCACCTACGGGCTTGCCCGTCTTGGGACTTAGGTCCATCTTGATCCCGTTTTCGAAAGCTATCGTATGTTTATGGGCATTCTTGTAAAAATTGATGAACTTGATTAATGAACTTGATTGATGACTTGTATGATTTGGCTAAAGATGAATAAATAAGTAATGGTAAATGAAACTTGAAGAAGTGTTTGAAATTGTCTTGATAATGAACTTGAAAAATGCTCTTGAAGACAAACTTGGTAATTGTCTTAAATATGGACTTGATAAAGACTTGATGATGAATGGGTTAATGGTAAGAAAACTTGATAATGGACTTGATAATAAGATGACATTGTTATTGATATGAAATTGGAATTGAGATGAACATACTTAGTAAGTAAAGATGACTAATTATCATAATTGAACGTATACATCTAGGTGAATGACGTTTGTATGTATCTCATCGCCTTACTTGTTTCATAATTGAACTTAAGTAACCAATGGACATAAATTGGTTTAACTTGTAATAACAATGAATAATGGTGATCTTGGCTAAATAAAGGTCTATATATGTCTTGTGCATGATCATGATGTGTTTGGATGTGTGTTTGATTGGCCAACCCTTAGTCCAACCCCTTTGTAGAGTCATTTTGAGGAGTATTGTTGCCTTGTAAAATGGATCGATTGATTAATCGGTATGAAGAGTGACTAAAAATCATAATAAGATGTTATGCCTATATTTATGTATACATGTGTGTATGCTTATATGGGTGTTAAATTGATCTTGTAGTGTTGAGAGAGGTTAGGATATGGTTTTTAGGGTTAAAAGTGAGTTTTTACTTTGAATTTTTGCTGAGAGATATACAAAAATCAGTGCGTACACAGTCAGTGTGAATCCACACAGTCAGTGTAACAAACTGTGAAAATTGAGTATGCTGAGGAAGTAAAGAATCAGTGAGCTACATGATCAGTGTGAAACTACACGGTCAGACCATGTAAGCTGCTGTTTTAGAGTTCTAATTGGATAAAACCACATGGTCAGTGTGGATATACACGGACAGGGCGTGTTGCATGCTGTTACACTTGATTTCCACTTGTATTTTTGACTTGTTTTGATGACTATTTATTTATTTATTTATTATTATGATTTTTAAGTAATCTAAGGGGCTATTTTTCATCCTTAAATTTGAAAAACTCCTTTTAAGGTATTAATCCTTCAAAACCTTGTTTATCTATTGTAAGCTTAAAGGTTACTTGTCTAAGCTGGTGTGATTCCATTTATGAATTTTATTATGTAAATTGCCTTTAAATATATTTTACGGAATATTTTTACGAGTGTTATTTTCTCGTCAAATAATTGATTTTCTTAAAGAAAATGATTTTGATAAACAAAACACTTTTGTAGTAAGCTAAATGACTCATGCGAAGTCCTAAGTTCTTGAGGATACCCTTAGAGATTTCTTCTTTTAATCATTCGTTTGGGTTGTTTCCTACCAATTTATTTGATTCTTCCAAAGGTTTGGATAACATATATTGTTTTGACGAATATGTTTTGAAATGCATTTGATTACACTTGGATTTTGTAACTTAGTAAACCTTGTGAGGCTTTCGATTGATTGGTTGTTCCTTGTTAGAGAAGTGTCATGTACCTTACCCTAAATAACAAAATGTTACGTTAGTTCAATGTTTATTTAGAGCCGGGTTGTTTGGACTAAAAGGGGGGTTTGGCTCTTGATTGATTGCTTTGATTGTCTTGATGGATGACCTTGATTGATTGCATGATTGTACGATTGTCGCTTGATGGGTTTCCTTGAATGATTGATTGATAGAATGTCGTTTGATTGATTGATTGATCATCTTGATCGAGTTTAGAACTCAACTATTGATAACATGAGAAATTTGATTACTCTTTATAATTGGTAAATCATAAAACTGGACATGTTTGCATGACATATTATGTTATGGTTATTGCACTAGCATGGATGATTGTTAGAAATTGCTTGTGCTTGACTTCTATGTGATAAGGTGAGCTTAGAGATGCTCATATTAGAAATACATGACGTGTGTATGCATTACATTTCGACATAAAGGTAAGATCATATGTGTGTGATTGTTTGGGATAAGGAATGTGAACTAGGCTTGTGCCTGACCCTTCTTTTCTTCTTTTTCCTTTTTCCAAAAACTTGTTTTCAGGTTTGATCGAGCAAGGCATATGGTTCTTAAGACTCTCATGGTGAAGGATTTAATTTTTCACTTACATGTATTTAAAAGTTCATCATGTTTGTAAAATAAATCATGATTTATTTGCTAAATGATTGTAAATGAACATTTTATTTGTTGAAGTATAAATAAGCATTATTTATTTGATTTCTAATCCAAAAATTGAATTTGAGAAAATTTTATGTTTTGAAGTCTTCCGCACTTATCGCATCACTCGATTGGTTTATTGAAAATTGTATTTGAATTGTAAATTGATAAATGTGGCGATTGAGCCTCTCATCACGATCTTGGCCGGGATGGGGGTTCGACGCTACAATATTTCTATCATTTCTCCTTCATCCAACTACTAATTGCCGACGGACCATCACCATTGGACTCGTCTCTTAGAGCTCCACCAAAGTCCATTTTTAAAAATTTTAACAATTTTCAGTTTGATAATGATAAAATGGGGAAAAATGAAACCGGTGTGGTTGTTTGGGAAAACCTCAAATCGGCAGTGGTTTTTTGGGATTATCCCTATAATTTTTTTTGTCATTCATAAATTGGGTCTAATTATTGGTCAATTTAAAAATTTTATTTTTAAATTTCAAACTTGAAAATAAAGTTTTTTTTAAAAAAAATATATAAATGGAAAAAAAAAATGAGATTAAAATAATTTTCAAGTGAAAATAAGCTACTCTATTTCAAAAAATGAATTTTTAGAGTAAAATGGTTTTTATAAAGCAGGACTAATTTGAAAAGTTCTTTTAATAAATAAATAAAAAAGTATAAATGACCGATAAAAATTCAATAAAGATTGAGATTGGTTTGGACCAAACTAAACCAAGCCCAAATCATTGCATATCAGTCATATCACTACAATAGTGTAATCTCTTCCTCGAGCTTTTCTTCACTCACTTCTCCCATCCAAATTAACCTCATAAATACCTTTAACAACTTGATTAGAGGCCTTTTTTGTTGGAGATTATTCAAACAATTAAAATTCAAACAAAGCTTTTAGAGTAAGATTTTGTGACTTTCTTAATAGAAATACGTTTTTTATGTTATTGGTTCAAAAGTTAGTATTTTTGTTACACTTGAGTAAGGGTATTGATTTTTGTATGAAATGAGTTGCAAAAGTCTTAAATTTATTTTTGTGAATGTGTCGATAGATATGTAGAATTGTTTGGTTATTATTTATTAGTTATAATTAGGTAATTGATGTATTCATTATCATATTAGGATACTAACGAGCAGAATAACAAGGATTGAAGGAGACCTAACTTAAATTTCCTCAAGAAATGCATACTCTCAAGTCCTAAATTACTTGTTTCACGTGTACTTATGTGATATCCAATTATTTGGGAGCTTCAATGATTGGTACGTTCACCACCTCAAAAGGAATCAAATACTTTAGATCCTCGTAGGTCTCCATTTGTTCTTCAATGTCCACATTTCAAGAGTTACACATGATAAAGTGGATCATTGATTTCTAACATCATAGTGATGCGGATCAATTTTCAGTGGAGTCAATAAAAGAATTGGATTGGGCCAAACTAGTGAAGAAAAGGGCATAACTCTTACATTAGGATTTCTTGTCCTTTATTTAGAAGGTTAAATTATTATATTTATTTATATTATATCATTAGGATTTCTTTTTATTCTGATTACATTTTCTATTATTATTAGGTTTATATTATTAGATTTCATAATAAGTTTTCTATTATAAATATGTTGTTCTGAGATTTTGTAAGAGAGATTTTCAGATTTTATTTTATTTTAATAAGAATACTTCAGCTTTGTCATATTTTTCCCTTGGATTATAGTTTATTTGTCCCTTAAATTAGGGTTTCATCATCTCGACCAAAAGAAATTGGCTACTGAAAACTTGTGAGCGAGTTTAAATATTCTTAAACGTTTCCATTCTGCATTAGTTGGTATTAAAGCAGTGTTCGTTCATTGAAGATAATATTGCTACCCGTGTTACTGCATAAACATGTACTGACTAATAGACCCCGACCAGTATCTGCATTTTCTTACAAGATCATTAGCTTGCAGATACAATGCAAATAACCTATGATTGGAAGATTTTAAAATAGAACTAGATACCCACGAGTCTGTCCAAAATCGACAATCATCACCGTTATCTAAAAGATTTCTGACTTTTTTTTTAATTCCGGTGCCGAACTGCTAGCAAATATATCCTTCACCAGCGAGATGATCCAGAGTTAATTTTTAATGAAGGAATTATCGAATCAATAATACAATATTTTTACTTAACCACCTTCTGCCATAAATCCACGTTTCCCGGAGAGATTCTCCACAACCACTTAAACAACAAACCCATATTTTTTTCCATTCAGATTGACAATCCCAAGTCCAACTAGATCTTTAGTCTTCACCGTCCTTTCCCAAAAAAAAAAAAAAAAAAGTTGCTAATTTTTCTCTTAGCTTCAGTCCCACTCCATAAAAAAATTCTCATTACAGACTCAATTTTATGATAAAGAGTCTGTGGAGCTTTAAAAAGAGAAAAATAGTAGACAGACAAGCTTGAGATGATAAAGTTAATGAGAACAAGTCTACCAGCCATTGAGAGACTTTCAAACTTCCATTCAGATAATTTATTTTTAATATTTTTCAAAATTGGAATCCAAACCAAAATACGATTTATGCAATTACCGAGTGGAAGACCAAGATATGTGCATGGAAGACTTTGAGAAAGACATCTTGAAGGCATAAAAATCATATCAAACTTTAGGGACATATACACATATATATATATTAATTAATTATATAATATTATATTATGAAATATACAAAATAAATATATTTCATAATATAATATTATATAATTAATATTATTTCAATATTTAATTAATTTATTTATTTTTATTTTTTAATTGTATAAAATTTAATAATATTTATGATATTTTTAATATTATATATAGGTGTAATATTTATTATTTATGATTTATTATTTATTATTTATTATTTATGTAAATTTGGATAATAATGCCGGTTGGGCTGGGGCGGGGCGGGTTCAAACTCGCCACTCCGTGCATATTGGATTTTTTAATAGGAAAAGAACCCGGTAAGTGAGTTGGAGCGGATTGAGATTAATTATAAAACTACCCGGGCGGGTTCGGGTTGACCAAAAACCTGCTCCAACCCGCCCCATTGTCAATTCCTACATCAGGTAGATAGTACATGGCTCCTAAAAAATTCTAACGCTAAATAGTCTACTGTTGATTTTTGTTTGGCTTCTTTAGCCTTAGTGATATCCATGAAGATTTTCTATTTTTGCAAAAAAAATCTATATTCCAAACATACAGAGGTACTCCTTCACATCTCAACCAAGTAAAACGGATAGAACATATCACTTGGGTCCCAAGGTTTGATGTATTCAAACCATCCACCTAAGCACTCTAAATTTTCCGACAAAATTGTTAAATATAATTCGTCATCTTCAAAGGTTAAAAGGACCAAATTACCTCCTATTGGCCTGCAAATGCACCCCCGAAAGCCTCTTTCCCATATCTAGTCTTGTACATTTGAGAAACTAAAAGGAAAGTGAAGCCATCCTACCATACTTCTACAAAGCCAAGAGTTTTCAGAGTCATTAGTGTTGTGCTTAAATAAACCTCCTTTGGTTCAAAGGAGGGTCTTCTCGAATTCCGTTTGAATTATACTTTTCAAATTTAACGATTAGAGTTTACTGTATTATATAGATTTAGCTGACTGTGAATATAACAACATCATGACTGTAATAAAATGAATGTAATTAAGAAGAAAAAAAAAGAAAATATGCTTTCAAACTCCAATTGAAACTAAAAACTAAAATCCGAAACATACTTAGTTATGAAGAAGTCATAAATACCTTTAAAATCAAAATATTTAATCCCGGAATATGAAAATATTACGCTCACAATATCTCCTAAATAATCTAAACAAATGAATTGAAAGTTTTAAAAATAAAAGTCCATTGTACAAATCTCTGACTGAGTCTTCATCACATAAAAACTTTGACTTGACTCGATTTTTTTTTTTTTTTTCAAAATCTTTACTTCTACAAAATGATATTTTATTGATAGACAATAGTAAAATAAGACACTTAGGCATATTTGTTGTATAGGATTGGACAAGACTGGAGTAGTTATAGTCCTAAGTTAGTGCAATCCCACGTTGGTGATGCTAGCTGGGTGGACTAAATAATTTCCCTTCACAATTTAGTCCCACCAATTAAGGACTATTGAATCCCAATAATACATGAAATTTTATAAAATTATTTAAAATAATTAACAAAATAAATAATTATATTAAAAAATCTAATTGAATAAAAAATATATAAATAGAAGTTTGAATATTACTTTATGTTACTTTCATAATATATGTATACATATAATATTATATTTTTAAAATAGTCCAAGCATATAATTGATTAAAAATATAGTTATATTATATTCTTTAAAATAGTTCAGTCCTCCTTAATTTCATCTGCACACCAAAATGAGACAGTTTTAGTAATATTCCATGCCAGTCCAGTCCAATCCAATTTTATTTCTTAAAAACAGTCAAATCCTCCCTAATTCTATCTCGCGCACCAAATGTACCCATCAATCATAATTAATAGTGAATTATAGTACAAATATAACATATATTTGTGCTTAATCAATCATAAAGTTGATAAATTCAAAAATAATAATCCATTATTATTGTTGGGGTAAATCTTCGGTAGGACAGTGAACCCCTAAGAGTTAGGGTATTTCCTTCTTTTGGGTCTTTCTTGAGTTGTTTTGCAGCGGACATTATGGTTGGTCGATCCGTTGATCGCGATTTGAGTTTTAGGTTGATGTCTATTTGTGATCGGTGATCAATCGATGTCGCAGTGAGTGATTGTGTGACCAAAGAGGGAAGTGCCCATGATGGGCGCCAAAACTATTGGAGTAAATCTCTGGTAGGATTGTAAACCCCTCAGAGCTAGAACACTTCCTCCATTTGGGTCTTTATTAGGTTGTTCATGTTTAGGTTTTAATCATTGATTTTTATCTGTGTAAACTGTTAAAAAAATTCGCTCAAATCTTCTTATAAATCAGATTCATGAGATAAATAAATTAGCATAAATAATATGAATAAATAATTCAATATTATTTAAATCTCTAATAGAGTGCAAAATTTTACAAAATAGAAAGGTAATTACACCACAACCCACCAGCATCCTAGTGACACTCGAGAATTTTTCTCTCAAATTCTCACAAAATCTTTCTCTTTGTTTCTTCTCTCTTTTATGTGATGATATTACAAATGACAAAATGAAAATTTTATAATGATTTGCTTTACTAAAAATAGGTAAATAAACTTTTAGTAAATAAATTTCAACCATTAAACTTTTAGTTGTTACTAAAAATTATGTAGTTATTGTTCAACAATCTCCCACTTGAAGACTTATTTTAATATGTTTTCACACCATACTCTATGTAGTAGAGCTTTCCCATATTACTCTTGTAGGCCGACTAAAGTTGAACACAACTTCAGTTTGTCGATAGTTACTGTCTTTGTTAACATATCAGCTGGATTCTTACTTCCTTGAATCTTTTCCAATTTGAGCACTTCATCTTCTAATAAAGATCGAATAAAGTGATATCGTAGTCCGATATGCTTTGTTCTGGAATGAAATGTTGAATTTTTAGCCAAATGTATCGCACTTTGACTATCACTATACAAAACATTATTCTCCTGCTTGAATCCTAACTCTGTTAACAAATATTGAAGCTATATCATTTCTTTACTAGCTTCAGTTACTACAACATACTCAGCTTCTGTAGTAGATAGAGTAACAATCTTTTGTAACTTCGACATCCAACTCACCGCTGTATTTCCAATTGTGAATATATAACCTGATGTACTCTTTCTATGATCGACTTCACCTCCAAAGTCAGCATCGACATAACCCTGTACATTTAATTCACCTTTACCAAAGTATAAGTACTTATTTGTGGTACCTCGTAGATACCTCAAAATCCATTTCACTGCTTCCCAGTGAACCTTTCCTGGATTTGACATATATCTACTAACAATTCCCACTGCATGTCCAATATCTGGTCTTGTACAAACCATTGCGTACATCAGACTCCCAATAGCTGAGGCATAAGGAACCTTAGCCATATAATCTTTATCTTCCTCTGTCGTAGGAGATTGGTTCTTGGATAGCCGAAAGTGACTTGCCAAGGGTGTACTAACTTGCTTGGCATCACACATATTAAATCTCTGCAAAACACGTTCGATGTACTCTGATTGAGATAACTGCAAAAAACCTCTATGCTTATCTCTTGCAATTTGCATTCCAAGAATCTTCTTTGCTGGACCTAAGTCTTTCATGTCAAATTCTTTTGATAATTGCTGCTTCAACCTGATAATATCATCCATATTTGAACCTGCTACTAGCATATCATCAACATAAAGTAGTAAAATGATATAACTAGACTGATATCTCTTAAAATAACAACAATGGTCAGCGTTGCACTTTTGGAAATCTTCCTTATGCATAAAGCTATCAAACTTTTTATACCACTGTCTTGGAGCTTGTTTTAAGCCATACAAACTCTTCTTAAGTTTGCACACCATATGTTCTTTCCCATCTTCTAAGAAGCCTTCTGGTTGATGCATGTAAATCTCTTCATTCAAATCTCCGTGAAGAAATGCTGTCTTCACATCTAATTGCTCAAGATAAAGATCTTCAATTGCCATAATACTCAAAACCGTTCTGATGGTATTGAGTTTCACAACTGGAGCAAAAATCTCAGTATAATCTACTTCTTCTTTTTGTTGGAAGCCCTTGACTACGAGTCGAGCTTTGTACCTCTTAGAACCATCATGATCCTTTTTCACTCGGTATACCCATTTGTTGTGAAGGGCCTTCTTACCTATGGGTAACTCAGATAGTTCCCATGTCTGGTTTGAAATCAGAGATTGCATCTCGTCTTTCATTGCAAGCTCCCACTTGCCAGCATCTCCAGTCTGACATGCTTCATTATAGTCATCAGGTTCTCCTTCATCTGTCAATAATAAATAATTCATATATTTTCTTTTAGGCACATGAGGTCGAGTAGTCCTTCTAAGTATAGGAGTTGGACTAGGAGGTTGCAGTATATTATCAGATTGTGTTGTACTGCTTTGTCCAACATGTTCTTCTTGTTGAGGATTTCTTACAACTGACTCTGTCATCGTATTGTCTGGAACATAATCTTCTTCTACAAATATCGGCCCCTGCTTTACTAAGTCGCTGCCATAAATTTTATGTCTATCCTTATACATAACTCTTTCATTGAAAATTACATCTCTTGAACGTATGATCTTTTTATTTTCATCATCCCAAATACGGTATCCAAACTCATTCTCACCATAGCCAATGAAAGTGTATTTCTTTGATTTAGGATCAAGCTTATTTCTGCCTTGATCACTAATATGCACATATGCAACACAACCAAACACCTTTAAGTGTGACAAATTTATCTCATTCCCACTCCATACCTCTTCTGGTATCTTGTATTCGAGTGGAGTTGAAGGTCCTCGATTGATCAAGTAAGCTGCTGTATTGACTGCTTCTGTCCAGAACTGCTTTGGTAGACCTGATTGTATACGAATGCTTCTGGCTCTTTCTGTCAATGTACGGTTCATACGTTCAGCTACTCCATTATGCTGAGGTGTACCGGGTACAGTTCTCTCCATCTTGATCCCATGTTCACAACAGAAATTTTTGAATATGGTGTCTTCATATTCACCACCATTATCACTTCTCAACTTTTTAATCTTCAAACCTGTCTCATTTTCAACCATAGCTTTCCATCGCTTGAAAGCTTCAAATACTTCAGACTTATATTTAAGAAAGTAAACCTATACCTTTCGAGAATGATCATCAATAAAAGTCACAAAGTAATATTTTCCATCTCTTGAGGAGGTGGTCGTTGGTCCCCAAACATCAGAGTGAACAAGTTCCAATTTTTCCTTCTTTGGAGTTCTTCCAGTAGTCTTGAAGCTCACCCTCTTCTGCTTTCCGAGTATGCATTCCTCACACATGTCTATCTCAACACATTGTAAACCGGGGAGTTTCCCTTTCGAATGCATAAGCTTCATTCCTTTCTCACTCATGTGACCAAGTCTCTGATGCCATAGTTTAGAATCTTCATTTGTTGTTGCAATTGCAATTGAACAACGTGCTCCTACTGTCAAGTAAAGAGTACCACTCTTTTTACCTTGAGCAACCAACATTGCTCCATTTGATATCTTCCAACTATCACTTTGGAAGTTTATGGTATAGCCTTCACTAGCCAATTGCCCAACTGAGTACAAGTTCTTCTTTAGGTCGGGAATATGCCTGACATCCTTCAGCTCCCAAACTGACCCATTTAACTTGATCTTAACTATACCTTTGCCAACAATATCACAAGGTTGATCATCACCGAGATATACCTTTCCAAGGTTTCCTGGAACATATCTCTCAAAAAACTCTATCTTCGAAGTAGCGTGGAATGATGCTCCAGAGTCTAACACCAAGACTCTTCCTTGCTCTCCAAAGAGCATATTAACGCATCATCTCCTTCTAAGGTAGAAGTAACATTTGCCTCCGCCTTCACTTCTTGGCTTTTCGGTGCACTCCTACACTGACTTTTGTAATGCCCAATCTTTCCACAATTCCAACACTCGATAGTCTTCGAGTTTTGGGAAGTATTGGGATTTCTTGATTTTGATCTTCTATCTCTGGATTTACCTCGATAGTTTGATCTTCCCCGTTCATTTCTTCTGGTTGAATTTCTTCCTCTTGCCTCCGTGTGTAAAACAGAAGAGGTTGATGATTCACCCGACTCTCTCCGCCGAATCTCTTCGCTAAGAACTAGATCACGAACGTCATTAAATTTTAACTTGTTATTTCCACATGAGCTACTTATTGCCGTGACAGTAGATTTCCAACTATCTGGTAGAGAAGACAAAAGTATTAATGCCCGCACTTCGTCCTCAAATTCAATTTCAACCGAACTCAATTGGGTTGTTGCAGAATTGAGTTCATTGAGATATTGAGCTACTGATCCGCCTTCTGCCATCCGTAAATTGAACAACCGCCTCATTAAATGAACTTTGTTAGAGGCCGATGACTTCTCATACATATTAGAAAGAGCTTTCATAAGGCCTGCTGTGGTAGTTTCTTTTGCTATGTTAAAAGTAACATTGCGTGATAACGTCAATCGAATAACTCCAAGAGCTTGTCTATCCAGAAGATTCCAATCTTCATCTTTCATTCCCTCTGGCATTGTTTCTGAGAGAGGTTGATAAAGCTTTTTTTGGTATAAATAATCTTCGATTTGCATCTTCCAAAATCCGAAGTCTTTACCATCGAATTTCTCAAGTTTTACCTTTCCGTCATCTGCGTACATTGCTCCCACTCAAATCTGATTTCTATGGATCGTTTTTGTCGATTGTATCGTAATGGGGACAAACTGTCAACCACGCTCTGATACCAGTTGTTAAGAAAATTCGCTCAAATCTTCTTATAAATCAGATTCGTGAGATAAATAAATTAGCATAAATAATATGAATAAATAATTCAATATTATTTATATCTCTAATAGAGTGCAAAATTTTACAAAATAGAAAGGTAATTACACCACACAACCCACCAGCATCCTAGTGACACTCGAGAATTTTTCTCAGTAAACTTCGAGAGAGCCTTTCAGATAACCCTTTAAATAGAAAATCCCTTATCCAAAAAGTTATCTTGATTTTATTAGGAAAACTAACAGAATTAAGACTGGGCTCCCAGATAATCTGGAGATTATCCAAGCTTGATCCACTTATCTCAAAAAATGGGATAATTATCTCGTTAGACTGTTGAAGCTAGTTACAAGACAATTGTAACATCCTAAGATCCAATCTTTACGGACGCACTATTTCAAATAAAATAAATAACACAAATAAAAACATCCGGCCATGAGATATATGGGTCGAGAGTTTTCGGCCACAAAGTAATAATATGCCACTAGCCTTTTCCGAAGGCCAAGGCTTTACTTCGGCCACACTAAATGTAGATCGAAAATCAAATCTTAGGACTAACGAAAGGCTTCGGTCGCACGTTAAACATAAGACCACAAGATGGACCTTCTAGTAGGTAAATGGATCCACCAGTTATCTTACTTATAACTTTCTAATCTATAAATGAGAATGGTCAAACTGATAGGAAGATGTCAGCTAAGTTTGTTGTTGTCCACCAACAATATATCCAAAGAGAAATAAGGAGATTTCTTTATAAATAAAAATAAAAATTAAAAAAAAAACGGTAGGTTTTACCTATTGGCAAAAAAAACCTCAACTTTTTCATTTTTAGTAAAAAAAATCACTTTTAGACGGTTTTTGTTTATTTTACTATTTATTCTTAAGTGGGTAAACAGAACCGAAGAATATTTTCGTAATTTCCATTTTTTTTTTAAAAAAAAATTACTTTTTAATTTTAAAAATATTTTTAATTTTTTAAAATCGAAAATTATAAAAAATACTCATATTTATTGTTCATCCCATCCTTAATGAACACTAAATTGGATTGAATATTCAAAAAAGCGATTTTTTTTTTTCTAAAAATTAAAAACTTGAAGTTTTTGACTTATATGACAAATTTGTGATTTTTTTTTTTAAAATCTCCCAATAAAAAAATATATAAGTGAATCAAATAAAAAATTATTAAAATGAAAGAATATCCAAATATGACTATCTTGAGTTTGACTTTTCTAAAGGAGAATTTAATTATTATTTTATTTGCTTATTTATTTTTAACTGTTATAAGCTAAATATTTGTAAAAGTAAATTCTTATTTATTTTTAATTAAAATTTTAACAGAATTAATTAGTTATTATATAGTGTTTTGAATTTATAAATTATTTAATTTGATATGAGAATTTAAGAGAATTAAATAATTATTATATAACTATTTTTCTAATAAGTGAACTATTTAATGTATAATTTTTTTTAATTTCCTTTCTATATATTTTGAGATAATTTTTTAATTCCAAATAAATTATTAATAACAAAAAAAAAATACTATTAAGAAAAATATCTATATATTTTCCTCATTTTTATAAAATTTAATTAGACCATTATTTTTTTAAAAACTATTTTATATTTCCCCCAAATAACTTAACTTAAAATTTATTTTTTATTTAACAAAAGCTTATTATTTAAAATTTTAAATTAAAAATAATACTAGTGGAATGCTCAACCAACACTAAGCATTAGATTCACCAAACTTCTCTCGCATGTCAAGTTCTTGAGTGACATTTTGGAGCCTGTTTTCACAATTTAGGCCCACTAGACCATCTGAGGCTCAATTCTGAAGCAAAGCCCATCAAGTAATCCAACTGAATCTGAGAGATATAATCTTTTTAAAAAAATAATATTAACAAAAA
Source organism: Cardiospermum halicacabum (assembly GCA_031304145.1). NCBI lineage: Eukaryota > Viridiplantae > Streptophyta > Magnoliopsida > Sapindales > Sapindaceae > Cardiospermum > Cardiospermum halicacabum. The sequence continues at coordinate 22,561,070 of CM062395.1, forward strand.
TTAATTGATTAGGTGATCTTGGAACATAATTGATTAACCACCGACAAGATTCCTTACATTTTTTATTTTTTTTTAACTCTAATTTTGAAATCGCACAATGTATAACTCATACATAAATATATTGCATGCATGTGATCAATTTTAAATAAAAATAAAATAAAAATTATTTTAAAAATACGATAAAATTATTGAATATGAATGGAATAATAAATAGCATGCCTGCCCACTATCCTCCGACAAAAACAATCCATCACTGCTTCTGCAGTTCGTGGGGCACAAATTTCTTCAATCCATACAATATATAAAATACACATCTGATCTGAACCAAATTACCATTTTTATTTTAAAAATAAAATTACACAACAATCAATTGATCACAGATGTAAAAGACAAGACACAACAAGACTACAATAGATACAAATCGGATGGCAAGCTTTTGAATTATTATTAATATTATAAACATGAAACTTCCAAAATGCCACAAAATGGTGATAGAGAGTTATATATGTAATGTAACATAATAAAATGCGGCAAAATAACATATATTATGACCTTTTCTAATCTTAAAAGTACTACTAGTAGCTTTTATGGTGAAATAATTAGGCAATAATGACGACCAAGAAAAAGAATTTTATATTTAAAAAAGAATTTGGTTGGGTTGGATCAGGTCTCTATCACAAACCTAAAAAGATCCCCAGTTTTACACGATATCCAAAATCAAAATCACCGACTCAAAACGACGACGACTCACCGACCTACCTTTCAATTTCCTCTCCTTATTAATTCTTCCCTACAAATAAATAAATATTCCATTCAATATTCAATGGCCAACTCTCGCATTGCAATTTTTCAAACGTAAACCTAATACATAAAAATTTATCAATATATACAAAAACAAATAAATCTAATTAACAAAATACGCACCTTAATCAATGACCAAATTAGTCAAAATGGTAGCAACTTGAACCATAGAAGGCCTATCTTTGGTCGAATTAGCAACACAAGCCAAAGCAACTTTAGCCAATCTAACAAGAGGTTTAACATCACAAGGAGCCTTAACCCTCTTATCCAAAACCTCACTAATCTTCATCTCCTTAATCAAACTCAACAAACCCCATTTCACACCATCATCATCTCCACACCTCCTCCCACTCAAAACCTCCAACAAAACCACACCAAAACCATACACATCCCCCTCTCTCCCCACCTCACCACCCAAAAACCACAACCCATAGTCACAAACCCTACCACAAAACGCCTCATCAACCAACACACTCTCACACGTAAAACCACCATGAACCACGCCAGGCACCATGGTGTGAAGATACTCCAACCCTTTAGCCGCCCCGGAAACAATCTTCAACCGCTGGTTCCAATCCAATAACAACGGCACCCCATCACGTAGATAGTACTCTAGACTCACCATACCATTGAATTCTCTTAATATAATTCTCTCTCCCGGCGCTTGTGAGTACCCTAGTATTGAAACCACGTTTGGATGGTGGGCCAGTGAGAGTGATTTGATCGTGTCGGAGAATTTTACGTTGGCGAGGACGAAACGTGAGTGGATTCGCTTGACGGCGAGTAAGTCGTGTTGGTCCAAAACGGCGGCGTATAGGGTGCCTAGTTTGTCTTGTGAGATTATTCTTCTTGGGTTGAAAGTGTCCGTGGCGGTTTCTATATCGGTTAGCGTGTATTGTTTTGCTGGGGTTTTGATGGGTTGGTGTTGTTGGTGGTGGTGATGGATTGGCTTTTTGCGGCAGATGATGATGAGGATTGTGATGAGGATGATTAGAGAGATTGAGAGGAGTGATATGAAGGTGTAGTATAGTATTGTCTGGATTTCCTTCATGGTTGTTTTGCTTTGGTTTCAGTGATGGACCCGGATTTTAATATTTAGAGAATCTAGGTAAAGTTTTTCCATTAATGGATTTGGTAGATATGTATGGAGAAATTTATTTTATTAATTAAAAAGGGTTTGAAAAAGGAGAATAGTATGCGTTTGATTTTGGTTACGTTGGTTTGGAGTTGGCCGTCTTTAGTTGGTCATTTTTATTTATTTATTTTAAAGAAAGTAGATCATTTGGAAAATGACAAGAATAGTGTGCGGTTTTTAGGGATATGATATCATTTGATTTTGGTTTTATTTATATAGTATTAGGTTATTATATTTTTCTACTTGTTCCTTTGTTGTTTTATTGTGATTTGGTCATTTGGTTTACCATACAACACAAGTTAACTGCTTTGTGTTTTTTTTTTTTTTATTCTATTTTTTTCACTTTTAAACTTATGGTTGGTGTTGGGATGTGTAAGAGTTCATTTGGTCGACGAATTGTTAGCATATATTTTTGGAGGTGGATTTAATTCAATTAAAATAATTGTTTAGGCTTTTTTAATATATTTTTAATTTGGGATGTGTATAAATTTCTATTAGAAAGTGTTAATATATGGTATTGAAATTAATTTTGGTATTAATTTTTAATTTATGTATAATTGAATCAATTAAATTAATTTTCTTTTTATTTAGAAAAATATAAATGGAAATTTGATATAAAATTTATAAAATAATCGTAATTAAAAAAAAAATTAGAAAGGAAGACATTAATGTATTTGATATAAAGTGAACGTAATTGTTAAGTTGCGTCTTGATGTGTAATATACTCTTACAATAGTTGCCAAATTTTAATTCAAGATTTCCAAAATTGTTTGACCAATTAAAAGTCAACTATCTTATCCGAAATCATGACCCAGCCCAATTAGATATTGGGCCGTAACAGTTGGAGCCCACAACCAATACAAATGTCTCTTAATGGGTCCATCGGCCCCCTCTCCACGTCATACCTGTCCTGCCCTCGTTTCCTCATCAACAAATCAGGTTTACATTTGTACAGCACATAATAATCAATAAACGTTCTTCTAAACGGGTGTAAATGAGCTTAACCCAATTCGTGAAAAATTACGTCAAGTTTGAATTTAGACAGAAGTTCATTGAGCTCGAGCTTAAACTCAAATTATAATTCAGTTATTCAAATTCAACTCGTTTAAGTTTATTAAATTTTTTTATTAATAAATTTTTAATTTTATTTAACTATTTTCTCGGTTTTAATATATTCGAACTTGAGCTAACTTATTTAAATTTTTAGTTCTTATTAAAATAAAATTTAATAAGGCTCGCGAGCCCCACGAATCGAATAATATAGAAAAAGTTGGACTTGATTTCGAATATTTCTGGAGTAGTCCTGGTTCTTTTTCATAGGCTAATTAATCAACATCTCTCCTCTGATAGAACGTTGGACCACTGAGGTCCATCAGCAGTACCTTGGGCCTTAATTGAAAGCCAAGCCCAACGTCTCTCATACATTTTACTGACACACGTACGGTACTAGTCTCTGAACCAACTCTGATAACTCACGGGAGGAAACCAAGCTTTTTTAAATGCAGTTCGATGAACAGAATAAATAATTCTGGTTCACACTAACATTCATTTCTTTGCTCCTATCTATTAAATGATCCACTGTACCATTTCACCACCAACCATCCATTAACAAGCACACCTTCTACATTTCAAAATTTATGCTCCTAACCCTACTACTACATAGTATATAGAGAAATAAATGAACATGAACAGAACCAAAGCAAAAACCCGTGACTCTAATGAATTGAAAGTAGTCGATCTGACACCAGCGATGGAAATTCGTCATCATGAAAAAGAATAAATGCAGAGATGAGATGAAAGCACTTCAAAATAAGGCCAATAGTGACAGAAACCAATTGAAAACAGAGAACCAGCTAGCTAGCTGACCCTTTTATACAGATAATAGTGATATACAGAGTTTTCTCCTGGAAATAAGGGATAAAAAAACACTCCAATATTTACAATGGTGCCTTCCATCTCCAGCTTTTCAGGTATCTATCAGCCCCACCACACCACCTCTACCACAGAATTTGTATGATGAATCTATTGTGGAACCAATTCTAAGTACTTTCAACTATATCAATAGTGTTAATCGGTTAACTTGTTGATAATATCTTACTGTAATTAAGTCAATTTTAAGAAAGGTATTGTGTTGTGGGTTCAATGGGGACCAGGAGGAGTACTACAGTGAGTATGATGTAGGAGGAAGTTGATCTATCAAATAAATTAATCTGGACCCAGAGAACCAACTCTACCTAACTGATTCATTAGCTTGATTTATAGCCCTGCCTACCTTAGTATATTACTGATTTGGTAAAACAATTCAGTAGTTAAAAAGATAGATAAATCCACAGTGAAATGGCCAGCTATTCAACTTGACATTGACATGAAAATCTTTTCATTCCAAACCAAAGTAGTATATTTACTACACTAATTTCATCCACACAACATCACTTTCAATTTCCAAACATCTACTACTCATCTATGGATTAAAAAGGGGAAAAAATTTAATTGAAAAAAAATTAAAAAACCTTCCAAGGTAAAATTTTCTTTACAGTGTGACATCATGATCTCCTTGATGGTTTCTTCTTCTTCTTCTTGCTGTTTTCTCTTCTCCCTTTATCAACTATCTCACAAAACTCTAATGAACTAGTTCTCAAGCTACACTTCCATGATCAGAGCCATCTTCATAATAGTAAGGCGACAATTTGCCATCCTTTTTAGCCGGTTTGATCTGGTTAGCAGCACCTACTTCTTGCAACAGCTTCACCACCCTTCTCATGGCGGGTCGGTTGATAGGAAGAGGGCTGGTGCAGAGGAGACCAATGTTGAGAACCTTGCATATCTCTTCCTTGAAACAGGAATCGAGTTTCGGATCGATGATATGGTCCACACCCTTCTGATCCAAAGTAGTACACACCCACTTGACTAAATCTTTCTCTCCATACTCCGGATCAATCGGGCGCCTTCCTGTCACTAGCTCGAGAATCACCACTCCAAAGCTGTAGATGTCGCTTTTCTCGTTAACCCGCAGTGTGTATGCATACTCTGTAACAGTTCACGCAACTAGTAAATATTTGACTTGTCCTCAGAAAATACAAATTGAATATGGACAGCTCTCATGTTGGCATAAAGAGAAACATTACATGTATGGAAGTAGATAACTTTACATTTTTAAAAAGGACTGGTGTAATTCTAACAAGCCTAACGTGCACACATTTTAAAAGTAAATTCTGGTATTCGTTTCACGTTCTATTAACACTTTAATAAGAATATTTAACCAAATAAAGCTGCAAAATCTATTCATGTTAGAAGAGGAATTTGATTTACTAACCTGGGGCGATGTAACCACAAGAACCGGCAATTACAGACATAGATTTAGGCTTCCCGGAAGTATCAACCACCTTGGCTACACCGAAATCCGCCACTCTTGCTCCAAAATCCCCATCTAACAAGATGTTGTTGGACTTAACATCTCTATGGACAATTGGAGGAACGCAATCATGGTGCAGATAAGATAGTCCCTCAGCTGCATCGACAATGATCGTGTACCTCGTAGGCCAATCTAACAATCCTCCTTTGCTACTATGAAGCAAATCACCTAAGCTACCGTTTGGCATATACTCATACACCAAGAGCTTGCAGTCTCTGGTGGTACAACAGCACCATAGCTTCACAATATTTTTGTGTCTGATCTTCCCTAAAGTCTCAATCTCAGCTTGGAACCCATCATCTTGAACCTGATTTTGGACCTGACCTTTCTCAAGGTCATCGGATTCACTCTCCTTTTTCACTCCTCCCCATAGTTTCTTCACTGCAACAGCCTCTCCATTCGTAAGCACGACCTTATAAACTTTCCCAGATGCTCCACTCCCTATGACATTATCCTCATCAAGACCATCCAAGATCTCATACTCACTAAAACCCAGTTTATGGAAAGACATCAGTGTCCATTTCGACCTATCAATAGCTCTTGCATTCTTGAACTTCCTGTACTTCAAATAGAACCAAATCAATCCGAAAACAAACACCACAGCTGCAAGAACGAAAATAGACCTCAACAACCACATATAGCCTCTATTCTTCTCCTCTTCTCTATCACTGCATAAACCCTCCAAATCTCCACACAAACCCGGATTTCCAGCGAAGCTACTTTTGTAGATATCTTTCGCAAACAAAGGCGGTAGCCTCCCAGAGAGCCGATTGTTCGACACATTGAGCTGATTCAGCTTCAAATTCTGTAACCCAAGTGGGATGTTCCCAGACAAACGATTATTAGACAAGTCAAGATAATTCAACACCGACAAACTTCCAATATCTTCAGGAATTGACCCGCGAAGTTCATTATCAGCTAAATCAAGCTCATTAAGCTTCTTCCAAGATCGAATACTACTCGGTAACTCACCAGACAACTCATTTTTGTGAAGATCAAGAGTTCCCAGCTCACCAAGATTCTTCAAACTCGCAGGCAAAGACCCACTAAAACGATTCTCGCTACCCGAAAAAGTAACCAATGTCTTCAAAAAACCAATCTCTTCAGGCAATGATCCACTGAAATTGTTCTTAGATATAATCAAAAGCGACAAATTCGAAGCCCCAGCAATCGTTTTCGCAATTTCACCAGAAAAGGAATTATCAACCAGCTCCATCAGGTATACATGAGGAAGACCCCAGAAGAGCGGAGGCACTTCACCCGACAACTTATTGTAACCCAGCCGGACACGTGTCAGACTCTGGCACCGACCCAAGTTCTCCGGTATCGGGCCAGTGAACGAGTTGTATATCACTAACAGTTCTTCAAGCTCTCCCTTTTCGCATAAGTTCGCCGGTAACTCACCTGTAAATTGGTTGTTGGACACGTCGAGCCATTTGAGCGGCGAGTTTTTGCCGAGATTTTGAGGAAGTCGTCCGGTGAGTCGGTTTCTAAACAATCTGAGCTCGTACAAACCCGGTGAGTCAGCTATGCTCTCCGGCAATTCACCTTCGAAGTTATTCTCGTAAAGGTTGAGACTTTCGAGCTGCAACCGAGTTAACTCATCAGGAATGGGTCCCGACAAGTCGTTCATGGAGGCGTCAATGAGTCTAAGCTTGGTCAACTTAGACCACCCAGTCGGCAACTTCCCAGTCAACGAGTTGTTATACAACTCAATCTGAACCACACTCGTTAGCTCAGTGAGCGAGCTCGGGATATTCCCAACCAAATTATTCACCGCCAGGTCCAAATCAACAAGTTTCCCAAGCCGACCAAGCGAGTCAGGAATCTCACCGACTAAATTACACTCCGTCAGCCAAAGAATCTCGAGATTCGTCAAATTACCCAACTCAGCCGGGATCCGACCCGGCAAAAACGGGTTGTACGACAAATTCAACATCCTGAGAGTGGAAATGTTGCCCAAAGCAGGCGGAATAGTACCGTCGAGAAGATTGTAAACAAGAGAGATAACTTCAAGCATCTGAAACCTACCGAAACTCTCCGGAATCTCGCCGGAGAAGTTGTTACCGGTCAAGTCGAGGTATTTCAAGTTGGGAAGGTCGGGCAGAGTATCCGGAAGCGCACCGGTGAGGAGATTCTGAGCGAGATCGAGATGCTGAAGATTGCGACACGTGGCGAGATCATCAGGGAGAGTGGAATTGATGGTGTTGTTGTAGAACGAGATAAAACTGAGATTTTGAAGACGGCAGAGAAAAGAAGGAAACGGGCCGCCAATGTTGGCGTTGGAGAGGTCGATAGAGGTAACAGACATGTCACGTGAGTCACATTTGACGCCGAACCAGTTACAAGGAGTGTCGTCGCGAGAGTTGTCCCAAGAAGAGAGAACGGAGTCAGGATCGGAGAGAGTGTGCTTCACGCGCTGCAAGTATAGACCTTCCTGGTTGAGAGAGAGAGTGGGTAGTGGAGGAGAGAAGACGAGGAAAATGAACAGGTAGTAGAGGAACAACATCGTTGTTGTTGTTAGAAGTTGTGTTCTGTGTTGTTGTGTTGTGTTCTGGTGGGTTTTATTTCGGAAGATGAGAAGAAGGTGTTCGAGTGTGATGAGTGAGAGAGTGAATGTTAATGTGCATGCGAGCTCATTGTTGTGTGTCTGAACTGTGGTGTGGTGATGATGATGGATTGTCTGGTTGTTTCGATGCTTATAAATAAATCTACTAAAAATGTTTGGATTTGTAATTATATACATAGTATTATGATTTGAAATCGACAGTTGGAAATTGTGCATTTTCTTATTATAAAATAAAGACAAAGATATCATATTGCTTTCTTTTTCATTTAACCACTTTTACTATTCTCATGGTATTTATAATTATAAATTGTTTTACATGAGGAAGATCTGGTTCTTTAATTTGGTAGAGGAGATAGATAATAACAACAGCGACCATATTCGATGGTGTAGTAGTAATGTTGGAATGATGGTGTAAATTTGTCTACCAAACAAGGAGAAGAGAATGTTAAATGTATTGATCTACATGTCTTAATGGCATGAGGTGGATTAGGTTCACTGCTTTATTCAGCTTCCAAACTTTCTTTCTACTTTTTCGTCAACGCTTTTGAGAAGTCATCAAGAGAAAAAGCATGCTATTGTTGACCTCGGAATTTTGCACTTAACTGGATTTATGAATTGAAGAACAAAACAATACAATTGATGTCGTTATTGATAATTACATACTAGAATTTTTCCTTTCAAAACGGATTCTTTTCCTATGTCAAATAGGAAAAGACGGATTTGAGCCCAATTAAAAATGTATGAATATTTGGACCGGATGAAATTTAATTTAAATATATTTATTATTATTTTGAAAATTAAAGAAAAAATTAAAAATTACATTTGAAAATATTTTTAAAGAAAGAGGAAAATCAAAAGGAAAATAAGGAGAAAAAAACTTAGTAACGGGTGTTTAACAGAGTTTTTCAATTAGCGTTTCAGATAACTCTTAAATAATATATTAGCTTGTTTAAAAAATGCGTGTTTGGTAATAACTTTTTAACTTTTAAAAAAACTATCAAAGATAACTTCCAGACCAAATGTTAATAGTAATTTACTTTATTAATCTTTATTTTATAATTAATTACATCATTATTTTCTGAATTATATTTAAATCTGTAATAAATTTAAGAAATTTTATATTTAACAGCTAATTTAAAAACTAAACTTAATATCAAACGTTCAATCCAACAGCTAATTTAAAATCTAAATTTACAGCTTATTTAAAATTTAATCTAACAACTAACTTTATCTAAAACGCTAATCTAACAGCTAATTGAAAACCTATGCCAAACATGCTTTAGTGTTTAAGATAGCGTTTAAAAAGTTATTCCCTCCGTCCCACTAATGTTTCAACGTATTCCATTTTTTGATGTCCCATTTTAGCGGCAACATTACATAAAATAGAAATGTTTACCCTACCTAAACCTAATATTTTATCCAAATCTAAACTTACTCATCCCACTAAAAACACAACCCTACTTTTTATACTCTCTCCTACAAACTATCCATCTACTTTTTACACTCTATTTTCCGTCCAAATATAACAACTTTATCCAAACTTATAATTTTTTTTAAATAATAATAATAATAATAATAATAATAATAAAACTATTAACTTTGCCACATTAGTGGGAAGGAGATAGTATCAAATATAGTTTTCAACCCAAACACTAATAGTGATTTACTTTATTAACTTTATTTATAATTAATTACATCATTATCTTCTTAATTATATGTATATTTATAACAAATTTTAGTAATTTTATATCTAACAACTAATTTTAAAACTAAAATTAATATCAAACGTTCAATTTAATAGTTAACTTTACAGCTAATTTAGAATCTAATCTAGCAACTAACTATTAACGTCATGTGAAACGCTGATCAAACAGATAATTGAAAATCTAATGCTAAACATACTCTAACACTTGAGTTGATATATAAATTAAACTCATATGTAATATATTAAATTATTAATAATATGAAATTTATATATAAATTGAATTAGAATATCCATAAATTAAAATATTAATTAATTAAGAGTAAGAGCAATTTTTTTTTTTTAAAAAGTATGGTATTAACTAAATTACTAAGTGGTATTTATTGCATTTGTAATTTTTAATCAACTATTGATATATGAAAAATTAAATCTCATAAAAAAAATTTCTTAGTTTCAGAATAGGTTATTTTCAAAAAACCCTCCATTTTTTCAAACGTTTCACTTTGAGCCACCGGTTTCGAAAAGTTTTGCAAAACCACCACCAAAATCAAAACCACTAGTGGTTTTGGTATTTTTGTGAGCGATTTTGGTGTTGTATGAGTGATGTTGAAATTTTATATATTTTAATTTGGAGATTCGGAAATTCTCTAAAATCAAAATTACTCATATAACACCAAAACTGCTCACAATTGCAAAACTTTTCAAAACCGGTGGCTTAAAATGAAACGTTTGAAAAAATAGAATTTTTTTTTTGGAAATAACCCTTTCAGAATAATCCTAAATATTTTGCATTTTAAGATTTTTTTTTTATTTAAAAAAATTGAACTTCTCGATGGACCGTGAAGCACTAGATCGAAAAATAATTATATTTTGCTGCTTCCCTGTGTAGTTTTACTTATCGACTTGATTTACTCAGGAAGCAAATCAAGACCGAGAAGCATGAGTAATATAGTTATTTAGTTCTATTTTTTGCAGACAAAATAAAATAAAAAAGTTCAATTTTGTAAACATTTTAATTTTGATCTAAAAATATAAAATTTTAAATAAAAAATCCAAAAATACAACTGACCCTTTTTATATAGTGTATGATTGGTAGATAAATTGTTAGATAACAATTAGATTTTTAGTTAACGATTTGACATTAATATTGTTTCGAAGAAGTTTTTTAATTAGCGGGTACATTTTCAATAGTAATTTCCAGACATCTAGAGTGTGTTTGGCACTAGATGTTATATTAGTGATTGAGTTAGCTATTGAGATAGCGATTAAGGGTTGAAGTAGTTGTTTGAGACGAGTATTTGGTAAGAACAATGAAATGTTGAAGTGGTTGTTAAATATAAAATGATGTAAAAAAGATAATATATATTTTTTATTATAAATTTTAATTTATATATATATGTATATATATATATATATATATTTTAGTGCTGATTCATTTATTAAATGATTTTTAACTAAAAATATTTAATACTGTATTCATCAATTAATTAAAAATATAAAACAACATTTATTTAAAAAGTTTAAAAAATCATGAAAACTTTTAATTACATCTAATAAATTAAAATAATATTAAATTATTATTTTAGAAAATTAAAACATAGTTAAAATGTATAAAAAAATTCTAGTTCAAAATAATAATTTTTATTAGGATTTTTTTTAAAAAATAAACAAAATTAAATAAGGGTAAAACGAAAGCTTTTAGATTAGTGATTTGTGAACGGTTACTTCAAGTAACTGTTAAAAAATCGCTAATTGAACATCTAGTTGTTTATAGAAAAGTTGATCCCAAACATCTAAATTTTCAAATTCCCATAAAAACTAATTGCTAACTAAAAATTTACCTACCAAACATACTCCTACTCGAAGTAGTTCCCACGAATCGCTGGAGAAAAAAAAAAAAACTCATTTTACCATCATTAAATTATAAGTAATATTTAAATATTCTTGACAATACTTAAAGCTCATATTTATAATAAATTATGTAAATTTAATATTATTTTTATTTATTAAATGTGATTAGAAATTTTAAATATTTGTTTATGTTTAATTAATTTTTATATATTTTTAATTAGTTGATAATTATAGTATTATGGATTTTAAATTAGAAATACTAAAAAAATTAAAATAAAAAATATAGCTAAAAATGAAATAAATAATATTATAAATTAAAAAATAATGTATATATTTTTTAAAATCATTTTTAAGGTTGGGCATGGGGCGGTTTTCAAACAAATCAAATAAAACCAAATAATATTTGATTTTTGATTTGGTAATCCGAATCGAATCATATATACAAACCAAATCGAATTGAATCAAAATTTTCAATTCGGTTCGATTCGATTTTGGGCTAATAGGCTTGCAACTGGGTATTGGATTTTCATTTTTTTTTCAAACAAATAATAGAAATTTTAACTCTAAAATACATTAAAAAATTAGGTATTCTTTTTTTCTTTGTTTTCCATAAAATTTTCTTTTCCTTTTATTAGTTATATTTTATTATATATATATATTAATATTAATATTTTATTTTATTTTCTATTGTTCGGGTAAAACCAAATAATTACAAAAACCCGAATCAAACCGAATTCGATTCGATTTTAAAAAAGAAAAATCGAATAGAATCGAAATCAGAAAAGAAAAATCGAATAGAATCGAAATCAAAAAAGAAAAAAAAAAAAAAAACCAAACCGTGATTTTCGATTCAATTTGGAGCAGTTTGATTCGATGTTGGTTATTTTGTCCACCTAGTGATTTAATATCTAACACAGCTACTTCATCATCATCCCCTAATTCCAACTCCTTATTTCAACCATCTAATCTAACTACTAATAGCTAATTAGTGTCAAACATATATATTTAAAATTAAGATTAGTTTTAACTTTTAGTAACTTAATTCTAAAAAGATAATTTTTTGTAATTAAAGTAAATTCTAAATTAATTTTTGAAAAAAAAATATATATTTTACATTATTACCGTGTTTACCATTTCAATTAGCGTTTATAAAAATTAATACAAATAACTTTCCATCCAAATATTAAAATTGAAATTACTTTATTAACTGTTCATTTATATACTAATTATATTTATATTTGTAAATTTCATATATAACAGTTAATTTAAAAGTTAAAATAAATATCAAATATTCCCTTTAATATCTAACATAATACTTCATTTAGAATTTAAACTGCTATTTAAAATGTAAATTTAATAATTATTTAAAATTTTGATATCTAACATACTCTTAATATTTTCTTTTTAAATTTAAAATATTTAATTTTACATTTTTAAAACCCGATATTTATCATATTTCAATTTTATCTCGAATTGAACTCTAAAATTTAATTTAATGTGGTATATTAGCAATGAAAACATTATATTTTTATTTATTTTATTTTCATTTCCGAAATTCTATATTTCATTTAAGATTCTTTTTCACATTGAAATATGATTGGAGAAAAGAATAAAATATATAAATAATTTACAAAACACATGCAAATGTTTTATTTTTTAATATTGTCATTATGTTTACTATTTTTGCTGATTATTAGTGTTTTGTTAGGTTTCAGCCTTATTCTTTTTTTCTTCTTCCTCGTATGAATGTTCAATCATGTGCTTCTTTAATTGCTTAAATTAATGAGAGTTGATATAATTCCAAATTTACTTCAATAGTTGAGGCACAACATCTGATCTGTTCAAGAATTTACATATGTCGAATCATTTATAATCTATTCTTATAGGAATATAATTTATATGGGATATATCTAAACTCGGAGGGCTAATTTAAGAATGATTAATAACTGTTGCATATTAGTGTAATGGTAAAGCTGTCTTGCATAGATTCAACACGTGCAGATAGATAACATGACATGTTGCTGCCATTAAATTAAAACAGTATTTACCTAATTATTTCACTGTTATGTTCACTCAAAGAATCCTTGTGAGATTCCATATGTTCATTTCTATTTAATTTCATACATTAAAAAATTACAAGACTGAGTGAAAAAAACGTCTTATTAACCATAAAACAATGAAGAAACCGATCAAATCAAATTTGAATAGATTCACCTGACTTTGAAGATTCTTCATTACCAATGACTTTGACCAAGAATATCTGTAGTTAATTGCAGACCTAATTCTTACAGTAGTAGTCAACTCAATTCAATTTTTGACAATTAAAAACTCCGCAAATCCATCCTCTCAAAATTAAATAAAATAGAAAAGAAAAGATCGTACTTCAGTAGAATATTTCCAAAACAATACATACATGCTGTAGTTAAATTGGATCTAACTGTTAAAAGTAAATCTAACAGAACAAAACAGTTCTGTTGAGGTAAATATGACATAAGTGTTGAGGTAATCTAATCTAACACATCTGATCTGTTGTGTGGGCCACACATGTCACACGATTCTAGTTTCGAAATAATTTGCCAAATTGGTCCGGTCACTTTCATTGAACTTATATACATAAAAATAAAATTGAATGAAATCACAGAAAATAACAAGTGGTATTAAATGGGGACTAGATTTTGGTAGGAGAATTGAAACTGAAATTGAATTGTTAGGTTGGTGAGGTGAATTAAGTAAGAATTAAAGATGTGAATGGTTTTGAATTCGATGAAGTTTGGGTTTACAAGATGGTAGTGTTAAGATTCCCCAGATTGTGAAAATTAATGTAGTGTTTTAATTTGAGTTTGGAAATTGGTGTTAAGTATTTAAGTCTTGTCTGTAATATTGGTAGGTCAATTGGTTTTTCAGAATTCAATGTTTTTTATTTGGTTTTTTATGGGTTAATGTGATGTTTGTATGTGTATTGATTGATGAGATTTTAATATGTTTCGATTTTGTTTGTTTGGTCTCGAGATTAATCAACTCATCTAATGGCATAAATGATAGATGATGTCAAATAAGATCATTGAAAAATATGCAATTTTCTGGGTCAAAGTCATCTTATGATAAGGCGATTTACCAATTTTTTTAACTTGATAATTTAACTAATTCAGGTAATAAAATCGAGAATAAGATCAATTGTAGAAGTAGAATAAGAAAAAATTGATTGAAAAAGAAAAAAAGAAAAAATCAAACCTAGAAATTTCAAGGTTGGCGGTTGTCTCGTTTGGTTGATTACTGTGGTCTGAGGTCTAGTGCTCAGAGCATTCTTGCGTTGGGTTCTAAACTCTGATTTTATTTTATTAAAATTTGATAAGAGTGCTTTTAGTATTAAAATAACATTTTATTTGTTGGAATTAGGAGTGCCAAAAATTAAACAAATATGTAAACCGAATAAATAAATAAATAAATAAATTCTTTTCCCATGTTTCTTATCTGGTCAGTTTTGAATGGATTCGAACATTTATGATAAAGTGGTAGTTTAGTTTTGGAGGTAAATTAAGTTAAAAAAATCCATTCAAATACTTGATTATAAATTTTTAAATTAAAAAATCGATTGAAATATCTGAATATAAATTTTTAAATATGTATATAATACATAATATAATATATATATATATATATATATATATATATATATAAAGAAGGTAGGATTTTTTTACTGAATTAATTCCATGTAATATACCGTCATTTGGTCTGAATTCCGATTACAAGAAAGTTGAATTAGATACATAATTCATGTAGTAAAGACAACCACTCAAGAATGTTGAAGAATTATAGAATTTTTCGAAAAACATTGAAAAGTCGCAGAATTTTGAGAGAGATTTTTTTTTTTTTTTTTTTTTTTTTTCTAAATGAATCATATATCACTATTGATATGAGATGTAGAAGAACTTAGATTTCAGATACACTAATGTTGATAGGACCCGATTGAGAATGTAAGTTGCAGTTAGAGATGTATCTTTCCAATATGAAATTGGGAGATTAGCTTATGTCATCATAGATCTAACTATTTCTATTAATGTTATATACCTTCATTCAAAAACTTTGTTTTGTAGGGGAGTTCTCTCGAAATAGTCAACTGTCTTACTATACCTTTTTCCTGATACAATTGCTTGAATTGCTTAGATAGATACTCTCGACCACGTTTTGTATGAGGTACTTTTGCCGTCCTATCTGGTTGGTTCTCTGCCATAGCCATAAATTTTATGAAGCTATCCAAAATGTTAGGGATTTTCATTATATCCCTCTTTCATCACAGGCCACAAATTCAATGATCAAATCAATAAGATGATGAATCAGCTTTGTTGATGATGTTGATGCTATGACTAATCCCAACTTATGCTCTGATACCAGTTTGTTAGGGATAGACGAAACAGAATAGCACCAACCAGAGTAGAAACAAACAACAAAGTATGGAAAGTAGAAAAGAGACACAAGAGATTTAACGTGGTTCGGTGATGTGCCTACTCCACCAAGATAGCAACTTAACTATTGAGAAATAAGGGTTACAATTCTTTCAGACTACACTCTCTCTCCAATGCTATCGTGCACTCTACCTAGACTAGCAATAGTCTAATTAACCAATTGTACAGAAGGAATAACCAAACCTGACGAGATGCCTTAAACTGTCAGAGATAGAACGTCTTCTCCAACCATCCATTGTACCAACAATGGTGCTATCTATGTCAGACAACTTTCGGATACCTAGAAGGTAGTAGAGGCGCCAACTCTTGATGATTGGGTTATGACTCCCAATCCTTGATCACCACCCAGAAGGTTGGGATGGGATGATTACTTCTTCATGAGACAACTCTATTTATAGTGATCACCAAATATACTTTCCTAATTTATTTCCTCTTTATAGAAAATACCAAATCATCATAATTAGGAAAACCAAATCCTTTTCCAAATAAGGATTATAACAATAAGGAAATAGATCTAAATTCAAAATAGGAAATCCTTCCTAAAGGAAAATCCTTCTAAAATAGGAATCCTTATAATCCAAGTAATTAGGAATTCCTTGTGATTCAAGGCATCCCAACAAATCTCCACCTTGACTTGAATCACCTCAAAATTTTGAGTCTTCTTCCTCCGATCACTATCAACCAATTCTGCCTCCATCAATCAATTTGATTTGATCCCAAAATTTTCTCCACCTCGAATGAGAAACAATCACTCCAAAAATCCTGTTGTTTTTAGACTATGATCTCAATCTTGTACTCTATCATATTTGCACTGCACAACAGTTGTCTTCTATCCAACACTGTTCCTTATAGGAGACTCAAGAGCCAATCTCCACCGTTCAGAATTAACATTCATATGTTTTCCAAAACATATCCAAAAATCAGATCGATCCAACGGTAAACAAAAGAGATATGCTTAATTCAATTTGGCTGCACACAACAAATCCACGAAACTGATGGGCTTGCGGATGCTATATCTCTCCGCTGAGACCTTTAAACAACGATCCGAACGGTCAAACTGCAAATATATATGTCTAGTACATTAGATTAAAATTTTAGTAAGATCCAACGGTTGAGTTAGGAGAAATACTCAATCCTTTCAAGCTGTCCTGAAACATTCTGCAAACCAAAACTTGCTCCCAATTGAGATCTACATCATGGATACCAATTAAAATTGAAGTGCTAACATGAACTTGATTTTTCCAAATATTGATCCGCTAAATTATCTTGTACCGTCGTTACTAATCAACAAGACTCGCCGCCTGACCAACACAATATCAGGAAGACTTTCGACACAAGGCGCCAAATACGGATCTAACCACGAGCTTCACCTCTAAAGTAGGCTCTGAAAATTCCAATGAGTTTATCGATGCTTTTATAACTTCCAAGGATCTTCACCATAGCTCTGATAACTCCCAAGGGATCGCAACTCGGCTCTGATAGCTCCTAAGGATCGCAACTCGGCTCTGATACCAGTTTGTTAGGGATTTTCATTATATCCCTCTTTCATCACAGGCCACAAATTCAATGATCAAATCAATAAGATGATGAATAAGCTTTGTTGATGATGTTGATGCCATGACTAATCCCAACTTATGCTCTGATACCAGTTTGTTAGGGATAGACGAAACAGAATAGCACCAACCAGAGTAGAAACAAACAACAAAGTATGGAAAGTAGAAAAGAGACACAAGAGATTTAACGTGGTTCGGTGATGTGCCTACTCCACCAAGATAGCAACTTAACTATTGAGAAATAAGGGTTACAAGTCTTTCAGACTACACTCTCTCTCCAATGCTATCGTGCACTCTACCTAGACTAGCAATAGTCTAATTAACCAATTGTACCGAAGGAATAACCAAACCTGACGAGATGCTTAAACTGTCAGAGATAGAACGTCTTCTCCAACCATCCATTGTACCAACAATGGTGCTATCTATGTCAGACAACTTTCGGATACCTAGAAGGTAGTAGAGGCGCCAACTCTTGATGATTGGGTTATGACTCCCAATCCTTGATCACCACCCAAAAGGTTGGGATGGGATGATTACTTCTTCATGAAACAACTCTATTTATAGTGATCACCAAATATACTTTCCTAATTTATTTCCTCTTTATAGAAAATACCAAATCATCATAATTAGGAAAACCAAATCCTTTTCCAAATAAGGATTATAACAATAAGGAAATAGATCTAAATTCAAAATAGGAAATCCTTCCTAAAGGAAATCCTTCTAAAATAGGAATCCTTATAATCCAAGTAATTAGGAATTCCTTGTGATTCAAGGCATCCCAACACAAAACTTATGACTTGTGGAAGATCACATAGACGAGACTGGAACACGCGAAGGTATTTATAAAAGTAACGAAATATGATGCATCATTCTTACTCTATACGTTGATCAGTCCACAAATATTAGAATGAATTAGTTCTAATATTTTAGCAGCTCTAGTAGCCTTACCAAAAGGTTTTCTAGTAGCTTTTCCAGCCAACTCCATCTTAGCATAAAATTCTAAGTTCCTCCTTTGACGAACCTATTCTAAAGACATACACCATTACCACTAATAGAAGAAAAAAGTTCATATGAATCACACAATTATAACGTCATCAGAAATGCAGTGAAAACCAACAAAAATCTAGCAAACCAATGAAAATATTCATTAGAATGAGACAAATGTAAATTTAAGTTTATATCATTTCACCCCGAATATACTCCATTAATAATAAGAAAATTCATTCGAATTAGTATTGGAGTATATTCGTCTATTTCGCTTCAATAACTTTTGTTTATTAATTTTAATATACTATATTTCTCTTTCATCTCATATTTTTGTGGAAGAACCGTATTATTTCATGAACTATGATTTTTTTATGACAGTATATTTTACTCTGAGCATATATTATCCTAATTAAATACTCAAGTATTCTATGCTTATCGAAATGCATTAACACCAATATATTATTGAAATAATCATACAAAATTCTCATCATGAGCACCATGATTAACACCAATACATTATAGAGTATACAACACTCGACGAAGCATCATGAAATAAACAAAATGGCATCATAGAACCAACACATACACATTTATGTCACCTTGACGCAGTGCAACACTAACATTTCACTATAAACATTGCAAATTTGACTATTCATGCAATTACTTTTGACTCAAAATCTACTTTATATATACCAATTATAACTTATCATTTTCTTTGATACAATCTCTCCTCTACCTTTTAACTGGGAAAATGAAACGATCTTCATAATTGAGCTCAAACTCTGAAAAACACGTAGGGCCAAAACAAAATTATGTCAACACTTTTGATTAAAATTTGACCATGATTTTGTGTGGGTGAGGTAAATTTCACGTTATCATCAAAACAGCCAATTTGTACTTCTAATTTTTATTTATTTATTTTTTACCACGCGAGAGTGACAAAGATGATGACGACGACTCATTGTAATGAAGATGCTTCAATCTGGTATATGTTTCCACTGTCCAGGCTTTAAGACAAAAAAGAAAAAAAAATTATGGTTCAGTAATAAAATTATTTTTTAATTTAAATTAAAATTGTATATTCAATTAAATAATATAAAACAGAAAATGACTCAGTCAAACTGCCTATTCAACCCGATAAAAAAGAGAAGTCTACTCTAAATATTGACTTCTTGTGATAAATTTTTTTTAAACAACAATCTCTGCCATATTTGTTGAAACGTCACTTTAAATCGTTTAAATTTATTTATTCACATTTTTCAAAAAATATTTATTATTATTACGTTTTAAAATTATATTTCAAAAATTAAATAAATCGATTTCGAAAATTAAAGGCATGTTAAAGGTAATGAGAAGAGCATATGTTGAGTATTTTGAAGATGATTTGATCCGATTTTGTTGACTTCAATTGCATGAAGTGAGTGAGATGGAGGCCATGTGGTGATCTGGAGATACACCACATAATATCAGATGGATAGGACCCATGTTGTCTTGTTGTGTTATGATGGAGCTTATGATTGCAGTTTGGCACAAGTATTCAATCTCTATTATTAACAATCACTCTCATGTTTTACAATTTCAAATGTGTTTGCTGTATGGGTTTTTGTTTTTATGTGTAATGTAAGAGATTTGTGGGTTTTGGTTGGGGTTATTTCAATGCTTATCTATTTGATGATAGTTTTGGAGTCTGTCAAATCTAATATTTATTGATATTAGAACTAATTCATCTCAATTAGATTGATGCTGGGTGGAAATCCTCAGGGTGGTATTCAGTCTCATTAGGTTTTTATATGATTATGAAGCAAAAATAAGAATTAAAAAATTTGTAAGAATTGAAAATTTTAATAGGCGAGGTATAAGAAAGTTAAGTTGGTATAATTTATATAAAAATATTGTTAAAAAGAAGATGATAATTTAAGATTTAAAAAAATAATTTTCTTTTCAAAAATATTTTAGTGAAAAAATAGATCTTCGTGTATTCTATTTGACATATGCGTTTGATTTCTTGAATTAAGAAATGTAAGGGTTTTCGTTTTCCAGTAGAGATGCGTGTTGCAAACTTATATATTAGAGTAATTATCAAAAACCTTCTAAGTTTTTAAATATTTGATTCTAAATTTCTGGTTTTCAAACATTTGACCATTCAATCTCCATTTACCAATTACCGTAAGATGTTTTTCGTTAGTGGGCATGAAAAGTTATAACTACACCTCAAGCCACTTATAACATAAACTACCTAAAAAATTACAAATACACTCCTCAACTTTTTTTTCTTCTTCAGAAAAACGGTGCCACCTCAACTTCACTAAGTTGTGCTATTGGTTTAATGAAATGGTAATGAACAGTGAAATTGTGATTTTACCCCTATCTACATACAATCTGAATAACAACAAACAACATGGCCATTTACATGAAATATGACCATTTTAATATTAGGTATCAATCATTCTATTTTTTAGTCCACTAGTACATACAACAATGATAATATGCCATGTTTGACAACTAAAGCAATATATCCAATTGAGTATAAAATACAAATTTGTTTCAATAAAAAGCAATGGAAACAATAAGATTCAAATGGACACCAGAAATATGTTCAATTGAGCAAACCAATATCATGATAGCAAATCCCCAAGTAAATGCAATTCCAAGAAGAGTGACGACTTTATTATGGTTTAGATTCACAAGTATTGAAGCACAACTAGCAAACATCAGGAAATATGTGCCCATTATCTCTACTATTATCTGCATAATACTAATTATATATGTGATGAAGATTTAAATAAAACAGGAAGAGAAGAGAATAGGTGATTTTGAACCTTTTGCATGAAAGAGAAAGAGAAGTTAAGAGTAGTGTCTGAAGTAGGAGACTAGTTCTGATTTTTATTGTTGTCTCTGTCTTTGAGAGTTAAAGTAACTGTATCTGAATGATAATCTCCGTTGATAGGTGAAATCTCGACCACAACTCTGCAAATGGTCATATTTCAATCATTCAACATGATTGATTGGCCCTCAAGTTTGAAAATTTCCTTCCACTAGTACATAGTATATCAATCATTCGACCAGGAATACATTCAACAATCTCAATACCGCGCTTTAGTCCACTAATTTATTAGGCAACACCAGAACCTCCATACATAGGCACACTATAAATACACATTGATTTGGCAATTTTTTAATGTCACTATATATCTGCTGGACAAGTTCCCTAGTAAGAGCCATTATGAGCTTGAATGGTCCATCCCCAGCTATCACAAAGGCTGGTCCTTGATGGCCTCAACTGTCACGTCCGTGGGGCTATTTGTCGGCTTATTTTGAAATTTTTTTTCTTCTTAATTTTTATTTATTTTCGTTAAAGGGTAAAATGGGCATTTTTGAAAAATGTTAACTTTTCCGGTTTGACCAAATTATTTGACTAAGTTGACTTTTGAAATGGTTTTGAAAACAATTTGATATTTGAGTTGATTTTTTAATTATTTCTAAAATGGGGTTGTTTTAAAAATCACATGAGACTTATGGGTTGGTGGTGATATTTGCCACCCATATATATATGAAAAGAAAGCTTTTGGATTCATTTGTCACCAAAACCTAGAAATTTGATTTCACGTGTTCTTCATTCGTTCTCAAACCAAAACTTTTGTCCACGGATTTCAAGTCACGTCTTTCAAGATTTCTATTGGGATTTGAACTTGTATTGATTTATTCACACTTAGGTAATGATTTCTCTTCTCTTTTTGCTTTAAATTGATTTATATTAGAATTGAGAATTTTTACATAAACTAGGGTTTGATGATTTGGAATTGATTTCAACGAATTGATTTGGGGGTTTTGCTTTATATGGTTTGGGTTTTGAAACCCTTGATTTAATTTCACTATTTGGGTTTTAATTGAATCTCAATTGATTTTAATTGTTCTTTAAATATAAACCCTAATTTGTTCAATTTGGGGATTTATGATTTATTATTGATTTGGTGTAGATCAAGTTGAGGATCATCGACCGGAGTAGACTCGGTTGATTTGGATTAGCGAATAAGATTAGTAGCCGTGTTTACGCCCTCACTATTGATTGCTATTGTCTGTTTGATTGTTTGCGAACTGGTTAAATTAATATAAGCTGAAATCTGTGTTGATGAGCTTAATCTGTTGCATTTGTTATAAACTGTTTGGGTAAATGGCTGCTATTTTATCTGCACATATTGGACATGTGAATTGGTGTCCTTATCTGTCTGATATCTGTTTGTAATATGAATTATGTAATCCGCTAAAGTCCTGTCCTAAGGTTAATACAATAAGACCAGCATGCGGTTAGGGAAAACTAGATGTATACATCGATGCGCGAAAGCGTATATGGCATTGATTGCCAACCACTTTCTGGATGCGACGACATCATTTCTAGAGCTTGGCTCATTTCTGGATGCGATGACATCATTTCTGGGATCTTTGATCCATCTCTGAGGGTTTAACCCTATCTGTCTGTTTCTGTTCTCGATTTTGTTATTAAACTAAGGACAGACCTGGTAAGTTAAACATCTAAATAATTGGGTAATCTGAACTCTGTGATTATGAATTATTTCTGCTTCTGATTATGTATGTTGATATGTTGGTTTGATTTCTTTGATGCTCGTTATTGTCTTTTGGGTTCTAACTTTGGGCAGTGTTAATTGTGATTCCTAACTGGCTGGAAGTGCTAGGAATAAACCCAATTGGATAGCTAGACTTTGATTGGCGAAAGACATAATTGGAATTAGGCTAAAAATGTGCCCAGTGTTTGTAACCAGACTGTATACCGAATTGTCACTTAAAAACTGGAAAACAGGATGTAGGATAGTCTCTAGCCGAACTCCTTACCGAGCTGGTTACCGAAATACAATACGGTCAGCCTTGAGATCATTAGATTCACTCTCTGGACGAACTTCTTACCGAATTAGTTATCGAACTGTAGTTCGGTATGAACCTCCGAAGAATGTTCAACCTCTCTGACCGAACTCTTCACCGAGCTAGGTATCGAATTACAATTTAGTATGTCTGAGAGATTTGAAACTCTCTGACCGAGTTTCATACCGGAATAGGAACCGAACTGTCACTTATACTTTCCTTGGATTTGCATAATTGCTCTCTAACCGAAATACCTACCGGACTGTCTACCGAATTACAATTCGGTAAGTCTGGTAGTGCTCTCTGACCGAATTACATGCCAGACTGCATACCGAACTCCTAATTCGATATCGCTGTTCCTTTTGAAAATAATTTGACAACTGTTAAGCCCTTTTCAGTCGGTAATTGAAAAAAATCTGTAATCACCTATCCTAGATCACTTAAAGTGGATTATATTTGGGATAACTTGATTTGATAATCAACTTATTTGCTTCTGTTTGTACCCCCTTTGGTTGTTAACTAACCTGCATATGTGTGTGACATGCTATCTGTTTAATAAGACGCATCTTTGTGTGTTTGTTGGGCATTGGCTTACTAACCAGACATCGATAGTCTGACCCTTTATTGTTTTCTTTTTTGTTTTGTATATTTTGATCCCTTTTGGGAATAAAAATTACTGAGTTCAGATAGTCAGGTGGGATAGTAGGATATCACTAGCATCGAGCATTCACATGGCATCCTCTTCAGACTTGGATTGTATACCAGTTTATTTTGTTAGACTTATTTCTGTATTTGAACCCGCTGCACTATGTTTTGGATTGATTTTCAGATTAAGTACTATTGGGATATTTTTATGTAATTTTATTTTATTTGGAACTTGTAGTCAAACTACTATTATGTATTTGGATTTGTTTTGAACCTTTGTCTTTGGAATTATAAGAACTGTCTTTCAGTTTTGATTATGATCTGTATATCTGTTTCTGTATCTGCATATATATGTTTATCTGTCTTCCGCATCGTAGCATCTGGATTCCGCTTTCCCTTCCGTCGGGCGGGGGTTCGGGTGTTACATCAACATTGACAGCTTAAACACAGGTTTTTCTTGAGCTAGTTTTGTAATACCTATGCAATCAACTGACCATATAGAATTTTCAAAAGTTTAAAAAAGAATTCCAACAAAGGCAATACCAGACGACGAAAACACACAAAAGAAAGAAAAAAGTGACTCAGTCAGGAATAATATCATAAATTTCAAAATACTTTATCGGTTTTACAAAATAATCACTTCACTGTATTTGCAGAGAGAAACAACAAGTTACGTCGACAATGTTGATACGGGAAGGTCAAAGTTTGTTATATCTCAAAATACCACATTCTCTCTCATCTAAAACAACAATGGTAGAAGAGTAATACAACTTCCAAAAGGCGATTTTTACTTACCCATGACACTTGTCAGTTTCTAATAGGCATTTTATCTTAAAATTCCTTAAACTTGTGAGTAACTTATGGATATTTTTAAAAAAGTCAAATTTTTAGGTGCTTAAATTCATACTGATGACAATTACAGTTAAGCCCTTCTAACACACATCTTCCATCAAGAATATAATTTCAAAAACAAATGTTGACTTTTAGGGGACTGTTTGGTCGAAAGTTTGAAAACTAGAGGTTTAGAATCAAATGTTTGAAAACATTTAGGGGGGTTTGGCAATTACCCTTGTCTATTAAAGGTAGATCAATATTGCATGCTTGATTCTATCTTTTAGAATTCGAGTTACAAATGATGTTCTTTAGCTTAACCTCTCTTTTTCGTTGTTTTTTCCACTTCTTTTCTTTCTTTACATAAAATGCGAGTAGGTAATCGAGCAAATTCACGTATGGGCTTATGGAACTTGCTAAGGATCTTAAAATAAGATGCATACAACACCTCATATTTTTTTTTTGTGTATATAATATTTATAACTCTTATTTTTGTTAATTAAATCTCTACGTATTTTGTTATAGGATTGAGTTGAATCTCAATTTAGAGTACTTAGTTTTGATGCTCAAGTTTGGAATTTGTTATTTATTATATAAATATTTAATGTTATATGCAATAGCTATTATCCATCCCCTGAAATTGTAATGCGTATTTGTTGGATTGTAAATAATGCTTAAAGTTATCCATATAAGATAATAGTTCATTACAAGTGTTTGAATACAACTATTAATGTTTATTATTATTTGAACTCCGCATCATGAGTCCTACTAGGATTTGACGTTACATGTGTTGTGTAAACGTCATTTCTATAGGTCTTAATCTATACCATAAGAAGATTAAGATTGATACAGGTTACTCAATATGTGGTCATAAATTTCAGGATGGATATAATACTTTTGTTTGGTTGTAAAGTTGCTGCCAACATTTGAACTCAATCTCCTTTTTGAAAATTTTACAAGTCTCACAGGTTCTTAAATTTCTTGATTGATATGTTGGTTTATGTTTGGAAAGTCTTCGATGCAAACAGTTGGAGTAATTTTGTGGCATTCTCTAGTACATATATAATACGAGGAATAAAATCATTTACGATAACTGCTTTGTACCCTATCATAATATCTATCAAGCTATCCAAAAATAAGTTGGATGATTTTGTTTCAACAAACCATTAAACTACTCGTTCTTAATTTTTTTTACCTTTTGGTTTGGTTCCTCCTTAAGATCTTTCGCCTTCTAGTTCGTTTATTCTATATCTCTCTACCAGTAAATTTAAATTAAATGCTGATGTTTAAAGAAGGTATTTCATAAGCTCATTTTGGGATTATTATGGCTAAGGGTTCAAGTTACATTAAACTTGTTGTTTCCACTTTTATTTTGGACTTTACAAATGTTATATAAGTAGAATCTCATGCTATTAGATTGGTTCTTATTATTTAGGCCAAAGATTAAACATCTCGGCCAAAAATTAAACATCTCTTTCTGTTTTATTTAAAGCGATGTATCTAACGTTATATCTAGAATTAATTCTTTGAATATTTATTTGAATGTTAGATATTAATTTTGGAAAAATTATAAAATATGAGTTTTTCAAACTTTAACTTTAAATAAATAAACCATCCAAACTTTATTTAAATTTATAAACTTTTGAAAGTTTGAAACTTCGAAAATAAACCAAATTGACCAATATATCTTTAAGAACGCGCTTCACAACATCACCAGCTTATGAAGCGCGCTTCACCAGTTTTAAATTAGTTGGTGAAGCGCGCTTCACAGGCTGGTGATTTCGGGAAGCACGGCTACAAGAACATATTGGCCAATTTAGTTTATTTTTGAAGTTTCAAACTTTCAAAAGTTTAAAAACTTAAAATGAATGGTCTATTAACTTAATTTAAAGTTTGAAATGATTAAAAATAAAATCATCCCTATTATTTTTCACCATATTCATGAAGTTCAAGATAAGTATTTAACCTACCGATATTATTTTTAATATATTTTATATTCATTCCTATGATCTAAAAATTATTCTAAACTAAATAAATTTAATTTTAAAACTACTTCAATGTTAGAAATGTGTAATATATTTTTTCCTTTCTAATAATTTGATGAATAATATCATGTTCAATTTTTTCTGCCATTTTCTTAGATGGGAAAATCTAGAAACTATGAGAGAGGATTATCGTTTGTTTATTTTAACGTCCCAAATATGTTATTGAAGGTGTCAAGTCATTAGCTTTAAGATTTTTATTAGCTCTTCGAAATCAAATTCGGTGGTTTTATATTTTAAAAAAATTATTTTAATATAATTTTTTATTTTTTATTAGGGGAAGATACTTTTTAATTCTAAACTCTTATTTTACAAACTCAAACTAAATTAAATATTGTTGCAAAAAAATTATAATAGGATAAAATAAAACAAATTACATTCCAATAATAATAATAATAATAATAATAATAATAATAATAATAATAATAATAATAATAATAATAATAATAATAATAATAATAATAAAACCATTCAATAAATGTGAATAGAAAAAAAAGTTTTATCAAACCTGTTTAACCAATAAAATAATTATTGAACACTAAATATTAAAAATATTATATAATAAAAATATTTTTTATTCTAAATTTCTAGAAAAAAATTAAATCAAATACTTTATTAAAAATTTCATGACAATAATATAATATAATTTTAAATGAATTAAAGAAGTAAGGGTCCCTGAACTTAATTAAAATTTATAAATTAACAGTAATTTTATAAGTAATTAATTTAATAAATCAAATTTTTTTAGTATAGAGAATGTAAGTGACATTTTTAAATTAGTTATTTTTACTATAAACTCAATAACTACACTAGCAAAAGGGATTATAAAATTGAAAGATTTATTAAAAAAAGGTGTAGCCAAAATTTAGAATTTATTAATATACTTTTCCTTAATTAAAATTTTGCTTTTAAAATCACACTATATCATACCATTTATGTTTAATTTCTATGTAATCAATCCAATCCATTATAAAAACCATCTAAAAATAAAAGGCTTTTGATGAACCAATATAAAAAAGTAGTATATTATTAAATCTTCAACTCAAGATTCTTCCAAATAGCATCTTATCTATCTCTTTTTTCAACTTTATCAAGTCAAATGATGATGACTTCATATTCTCCTTAATCAAATCATGATCACACCATTAATCACACCCTTTAAAACTAATCTAGAAATCTCACTGCAACTTCTAAATATATATGTATAAAAGCTTCTTTATGTAACTGTGGAACCCAGAAGAGAAATATAAAAGATTTGATGGGTCCAATGTGGTGTGGTCTCTTCTCTTTTACAAACTTTGAGGGAGGTGAATATTCATATTCATATTCATATTCATATTCATATTCATATTCTTAATCAAATAATAAAGTAATGGTAGATCCAACCCATTTGAGTTTTGTTATTGAATCAAAATCATAATTGTCCTCTTAACATTGTTGATTGCAGCTTTCTCTTCTTTTCTTGAAAACAAAACCCCTTTCCTACTCATGTCAATGATGGTGGAATTGCCCAAGATTTGCATTTATTGATTGCTTCATTAATTCTTCTATATATATCTATGAATAAAGGTGTATTTTGGTTTGTATTTATAAGTATATAATCTTGTTAGTGTGATTAATTTCATATCAATTAGGATCAATAATTGAACCTAACTATTTCCTTTACATTTTAATATCAAATTTAATTATCTTATAATTTATGATTTAAAATTAAAGTATTAAATTGTGGGTAAAACAATGAAAAATAATTTTATATATTATATTTTATAGCTATAAAATGTTTAAAATAATTTTTAAAATTTTAGATTTAATATTATCAATTAAATGTTATTTTTAAATATTAATAAAATAATTTTTTAAAATATTATATAAATTCAAAAATATTGTTAAAGAAGATGGTTACATATTCAACTTATAGCTATCTAAAATTGAGAAAACAATGATTTTTCTTTTATTAATCATGGCAATGAGAAATGTTTTAGGTGAGGAAAACAAATGAGCAACTAATTAATTAGTGTAATTTGAATGATATAAAATTGTTGCTTCTAAGACAACCAAGACCAAGAATATTTAGTCACTTCTAACAATCATTGAGACATCAACTCAGCTAAACTTTTATTAAAATGGGTAATTAAATTACCTAACCTAATGACAATTAGCTGTTAATTTCATTTGAGAAACTACTCTAATCACATGTGCATCACTAAGAGTAAGGGACCCAAAACCATTGAATATTTTAATTGACTTTTCATATAAATAATTGCTAGTGATAGATCAGAAATTTAATTTATTGATTATTAATCGAAGATATATTCCTTTTCATGCAATTTTATCAAAGAGATTATGGAAATTTCGGTAATTGGATTGTGTGGGTGTATATGGAAATATTTTTTAAAATAAAAAATTATAAAAATATCCCTAATTACTATTCATCGATTGACGGATGAACAGTAAAATGGATGGAATCTGTCAGAATTTTGGTTTTTGGCAAAATAATGGAAAAGTTGTAGATTTTTAGCTAATTTGTCAAAATTGCAGTTGGTTTTTTAAAATCTCCCTTATTTTAATAATTAATTTAATATTAGTTTAAGATATAGGTAAATGACTCGAACATATATTCCTAAACTCTACCTATCACAATAACTCTTATCGTATTTTAGTAATTCTGAAAATAATATTATCTAACTAATTAGCAATTCTTAACCAGTAATTCTAACTAACTCATGTGCTTCAACTCACTAATATGCAAAATAATCTCTATAATGTTGTTTTATCACAAAAACTACGACTAATTCTTTATTCAAGAGTAAATCTTTAAATGTAATTTTAACGATCCATTATATTCTTCAATTTCCGTCAAATTGGCGCTAAAGTTTCTAAACTGTGAAGCATTTGAAGATCGAAATTGGACAATAAAATATGAAATTGAGCTATTGCAAGTGGCTTAGTTAATAAATTTGTCATGCGAAGTTTTGAAGTTTTAAGGGGAACAAAAATATTTAAGTGATCGTGTACAAGATGACAATCGATATTCAAGTGTGTAGTTCTTTCATGGAACATTAGATTCTCTATAATGTGAAGAGCATTTTGAGAATCACAATATAGAGAAATAGGTAAACAAGCTCAACATCAAGATCTTGGAGTAATATTGATATTATACTACAATATTCTTCTTCATTACAGGTCCTTGAAATTGCTTCTTGGCGTTTCAAAATATTAAAAAAAAATTCTAAAAACCTTAAAACCTTGTAAGAGATCTTTTTGTAGTAAGACATAATACCCAAACAACATCACAATAAACTCTGAGTTCAGAAAAAATATTTGATGGACAAAACAGACCCAAGTCTTGAGAACCCTTCAATTATTTCACAACATAAATCGGTGCTTTTCATTGCTCTTCAAAAAATTATTAACAAATTGACTAAGTTGCTAAATTGCATGAGTAATATTTGGTCTTGGAAAGTTAAGAGAAAGAAGTCTTACCCACAATGCATCAGTACCTTTCAAGTTTTTAATTTAAAGATTTTTTTTTATGAATAGTAACATTATACTTGTGGAAAGAGGCGTAGAAACTGAATTAACGTGATTTAACATGCATAAGAGATTAGATAACGAATATGTTTCTTCTCAAACAAGAACTTCCTTGGAGGAGATCTGGTAATTTTCAAACCTAGAAAATATTTTGTTGGTTTGATCATAAAATATTTATAAAAGAATTTCTTCACATCATTAATATCTTACATAGAAGTACTTGTGATCAATATCTCATCAACATAAATTATCAATATGATTGACTTGATATCTATTTTGATAATGAATAAATAATCATCATTCTTTGATTGAATAAATCCATAAGAAATCAAGCTATCTGTATAAATCCATAAGAAATCAAGCTATCTGTCAATACAATATTCAACTATCAATTTACTTGTTCTAGGTCATAAAATAATTTCTTTATTTTACATACTTGACTAGGAAGTTACTTGTTGTAAACTTAAGGAAACTACGTAAATACTTTCTCATTGAAATGCTCGTGTTAAAAGGCATTATTTATATTATATTGATGAATGAGTCATGTCCTGGCATAAGCCGTAGCTAGAAACAACGTGACTGTTACAATCCTGGCCAATGGTTAAAAAGAATAAATGAAATTCACATATTTTATTTTATTATAACCCTTTGCTACTAACCTGACTTTATATCTATCTATTATACCATCATGATTCAATTTAAAAATCCACAAACTGTTTTTCTACCACGAGAAAAATGTATCATCTCCTAAGTGATATTAGTGTCCATGATTTGTATTTCTATTATTCATAGATCCGATCTACTCATAGATTTGATATATTCATGATGTTTAGTATATTGATTGTAAGTGTGTGGTTCATGAATAACTTTAGCATTATCTTAAAAACAAAGATGAGATGAAGAAAAAATAATGAAATACTAGTAAAGCAATTAGAATCATTAGTAGTCATTAGCATTGTGTTGGAAAATATAGTAATGAACATAAAATCTTATAAGTAACTTGGATATTTGACAAATCCAGAACTATGTCTAAGAGAGGTGTTTGAAGTATTTAAATTAAGAATAGTATATTGCGTTTCAGGATTTGAGGTAGAAAATCTTCGATGAATAGATACAATATAGTTTATAGAAGATTGACCTTTATTCAAATACTAGTTCACGTTTCTCATTTTAGTAAAAGATTCATGATGATTATTATGTAAATACCAACGGAAGATAAAGGTATATGATCTTTATTATCAACAAATATATGATTGTCGATATCAAGTTTAGATTAGTAAAGAAATATATCAAAAAGCATGTTTGATTGTCCATTTCTTATCATATTTGGTAATTAATTTTCAGAATAAAGAGTTATTATGTCAATTAGAGAAGTTGTGTTCGATGATGTTCGTTAGAAAACCGGGTTTGAAAAGTTGACAATAGGTGAATATAAGCCGGTAGTAGTGACGATGTACTATGTTAAGCTTATTAGTATATGAAAATGTATTTTCATAAAAGACTTTCTTTAGTGATGTCTACTTTTGTTGAATGAATATAATATATTTTGTGTACCTTTTGGTTTAGAACATAATCCAAAAAATACATTTGAAGGTGATAGATCCACCGCTTTAAACTAGAAGTGAGAGAGATCTTTAAATAAAATAAATGATAAACATGTGTGATGGAACCTACGCATTGGTATGAAAGTGTAAAACTAGACATTGATAGCTTAAACCTCCCTCATTGTTGTTTTTATTTTTCTTTCTCTTTTCTCTGTTATCATATGAATTGTTCAGGTAGCCAGTGATCAGTTGATAATCGATGGTTCAATTTCAGTTGAAGTATACCATGACATTTGATGATTCCTTTCACATATTATTTTTATAAAATATATTTGAACAATATTATTTTGTCAATTCACTTATATATGTTAGTATTAAGTTGAAAACCAAACGTGACTCGCTTTTGTGTAAGTCGAGTTTGAATTTATTAAATGAACTTGTGAAGAAGATTAATAGGTTGTTTGGACTTATTAAATGAATATATGCTTGTAAGCTCTGCATATGACATTTATATATACATTTTGAAGGAGATATTATTTAATTTCACGAATGGTTTTAGCAATAGAAAAATATATTAGTATGCATAAGATAAAAGAAAACCTCACTGTGGCGCCGGACTCTGAACTTTTGGTTCTAATAGGATGGGGTTATGATGATATAAAACTTATCTTTTATATTCAAATTCTCTTTCCTCCAATAAACCTTATCATCAAAGCTCCTTCTTATACCTATTTGTTTCACTACATTTTTATTAGAAATTAAATCAATTTAACACACATTATTAGATATTTATATATTTTTCGACTCTTATAATCATTAAATATGCCTTATTAAAATTAGACAAATGGTCCATTTCTAGGATTTGGTTTTGAATGTGATCATATTTTTCATTTGATCCTATAAAGAACTGTACCAATTAATTTGACGCTGGTAAATTATACATCTTTTTTGTTGTTCTACATTCACAACACGGAATTTGCATCAAAGTTCTAAATTCATTTCATAATCTTTTTATTGTTGCATCGTAAGTAATAACTGATCATGTTCCTTAACTAATAGTGCCTAGTTCGCTCTTAATGTAATAAAATAAATGACTATTTGACTTTTCAAACCATTTTTTCAATTTGTTCCAAAATCAATTGCAAATTAATTAAAAATGAAAAGATTATATAATTTCTTTGATGTTGAATTCAAAATTCAAGAGATAATAAAAAATCATTACATTTTATATTAGATTTGTAGTCGTTCATTTACAAAATCTAATTTTGATTTTGATTGTAGTGCAACTTTCATAGTCCTATTCCAAGATAAGTAATTCAATCTATTAATTTATGTTTTCACTAATATTATACATGAATTATTAGAGTTCTATAAATGGAATGGATCTCCATTTTTATAATTTCTTAACTATTTTTCTTCGATCATTATGAAAGTAATTTCATTTAGTACAGATGATTGCCTCCCTATTCTTCTTCAACTCATTTCTTTGTTAGTTGTAAGTCTTAGATGGAAAAAAATTTCAGTTTTGCTTTAGAATTAAAATGGTAAGAAACCACAATTAGAATTGTAAAAAAATCAAAATCGACTCTAAAGAGCACAATATGTACATATTGTTGGGAAAACACGCCTAGCTATAATACCACTTGTTAAATAAATCGATGGTCGATTGAAGCGGAGACGAGTATTGGTAATCACAAAGTAAAACAACATACACAAGATAAGAAATAGAGATAGAAAATAAAATATAAGATTTTTACGTGGAAACCCAAAATAGGAAAAAAACCACGGCCGTCAGGACGACGAGAGACTAATTCACTATGTAACAATAAAGTAACAGTTACAACTCTCTCACTCCCAATCCAATTACATTGGTTATGTGGCTCTCACAGGATAACAAGACTCGATCTTCCCAAACCTAACCAACTAGATTTACATTATTCTCTCAGGATATCTAATTATAACATTAGGTTACTTAGTCACAAAGTAATCCTAAACCATTAAGAAATCTTTTTCCTATTTAGGATTCTCAAGGATCTCTTTCTTAATTAGAATCCACTTTAGTAAATACCATTCCTAATCGAATATGATACTTCCAAATTAGTCTTCAAGTTTTTTCCAAATTACAAAACCAATTCTGGATACCGAAATATACCTAAATTCTCGTCACAATCCTAACAAACCACCCCTTGACGAGAATTCCCTTTGTCCCTTTCTGACGAACACAGCTCAAAACAGAGTTATCATACCTCACTATGAAAGTATATCCACTCAGGTCCGATGCATCCTAAGAGAAACCACTTAGGAACTATCATCCCAAGATTTTCTTTTCTCGGCACATGTCAAAATACTTGCTGAATAAACCATGGTGCAGCTTCCTTCATTAGCTTTCAAGAAACTCCTTAGCCATTGACATACTTTCCACCACACCCACATCCATTTTGATCAGATATCCGTGCAATTGTGGACACGCTAGAATTATTCCATCATTTATCATGACAACCTTGGTGGTTCAAAACATGACATAAGGAGTCTATCCTAGTGAACAATCGGAGCCTTTGCCAAACCGCTCCTCACAGTCCTTCCTAATTTGAGTTCGCCAGCCAATTGATCAAAATTCTCAGCCCACAAAGATTCTAAAATACCATTAGTCAAACCCTCAATTTTATTTTGACTATTTAACCAGACTTGAATCTTTGACCACATCTTTTGATCTTTACTTGCATTAATAAAGTAGCACAAAAGTCTCAAAGCTACCTTACTACCACAATAAAATATGTCATAGATCACCACCACCATCGATCGAGAACTACTGCGAAGCTTCTCTACGACCAACGCGGACTAGATCTTGACAACACTTGCAGATTTTTTTTTCAGCTTTAACTTTTTTTTTCTCTCACGCAACCAGTTTCAAACTCAATCAGATAAACCAAATATTTTTTTTCGGAACTTCTAGAGACTCTAGGAGATTCACTCATCCTTCAAAACCTTTCGCTTTCATCTTACCTAAACCCATGTTTACTTTGACCAAACCAAAACTCACGGATCATACCACCGCTAGCTCATAAACCAAGGGCTCTGATACCAGTTGTTGGGAAAACACGACTGGCTCTGATACGACTTGTTGAATAAATTAATGATCCATTGCGGTGGAGATGAGTATTGGTAACCACAAAGTAAAACAACATACACAATGCAAGAAATAGAGATAGAAAATAAGATACAAGGTTTTTACGTGGAAACCCAAAACGGAAAAAAACCACGGCCGTCAGGACGACGAATGACTAATTCACTATGTAACATTAAAGCAACAGTTACAACCAGAATATCACTCTCTCACTCCTAAATCCAATTACATTGATTATATGGCTCTCACAGGATAACAAGACTCGATCCTAGAATTCAAGATCTTCATAGTCTCCATGGTTCCTAGGCCCTAATCGGGCACTTCCCAAACCTAACCAACTAGATCTACATTATTCTCTTAGGATATCTAATAATTGAAAAGCATCATATTTATAGTATTAGGTTACTTAGTCACAAAGTAATCCTAAACCATTAAGAAAACCTTTTCCTATTTAGGATTCTCAATGATCTCTTTCGTAATTAGAATCCACTTTAGGAAATACCATTCTTAATCAAATATGACACTTCCAAATGAGTCTTCCAGTCTTTTTCTAATTACCAATCAATTCTAGATACCAGAATATACCTAATTCTATTAAAAAATATAATATCTATGATATGATATGTTAAATATAAAAATATTATATTTTATATTATTCAATAACTATATAAATTTATTAAAACTATTTGATGTAACTAATTAACCATTCTTAACAAGTAATTCTAACTAATTAGCTGATTAATAAACAAAATAATCCCTATAATACTGCTTTATTACAAAAAGTACCACTAACTTCTAAAACAATTGAATTAAGTTCCTTTATACAAGTTTAACCACCATTACATTGTTCATCTACTATCAAACATGAATGAAACTAAACCATGCGTAAACAAAAGCCTCCTCTATCAAACCACTTTATGAATTAGTAAATGTTGAAATCAAAGCTAAGATAAAACACTAAGTCACAAATGATCAAAAATGAAAAAGTTAAAAATGATAAGAATACCGATTTACCCAGGTTCACCCAATTATGACTACTTTCTGCTTGTCTGATGATTTTATTGATCGTCTCTCAAGTTACAACCAAATCACACCAAACACCTCACTCTTTCTCTTACAAACTGGCTAGAAACCCTAACGCCTTACATAATTACTAAAAACCCGAGCAATTAAGACATGGACCTAAAAACACCTTTAAACCCAAAGGCCCAAAACCCATTAGTAACTAATGAACATAAGATTACTAATTAAACTTACAAGTTAACCCTATATATTCGAGCAGTGCTCCAACCCCACTAATTTATCGACGGACCGACTCCGCAATATGAAACCATCCCAACAGTAAACAAATAATGTGATATTATTAGTATTACTTTGGAAAGAAGGAAGAGCCAAAATTGTAGATATCAAACACAAATGACATGAAATGATTGATTGATCGATGTTCATCTTCCATTTTATTGCTCCAATAGAATCTTGCAACCCAACAAATGGTTGCTAAATTTTATGTATCCCAACAATTTCTACATATGGGTCCTGCTCATTCTGCCATTTTCAACTTGTTTGTTTCCATCAAAATGAAATAAAGTTGATAATATTTGCCTGATTTGTTGTATAAGTGACCCTTGATATATTAGATTGATTGATATGTGCATTCACTTTTTTTTTTTAAACCCTTTTGTCTTTCTCCATTTTTGTTTGAGAATTTATCTTGATTGAGTGGCACGTGATATTAACTTAAATATCACTTAATTTCAATTACCAACAGTAATAATAAAATTAACAATCATTTTAATTAGTTTAATAAACCCATAAAAGAAAGGGTGGTTTGCATTTTTGGGCCTTAAGTTATATTTCTTAAAGTTTTAGCCCAAAATTATATTTTCTACCTAACTAAACAAATTTTATAAGTTTTTGCAAGAGGTAAACCAAAAAGTCATTATTATCCTT
Source organism: Cardiospermum halicacabum (assembly GCA_031304145.1). Lineage (NCBI taxonomy): Eukaryota > Viridiplantae > Streptophyta > Magnoliopsida > Sapindales > Sapindaceae > Cardiospermum > Cardiospermum halicacabum. The sequence continues at coordinate 22,598,085 of CM062395.1, forward strand.
TTGTATTAAAAAATAAATTAATTTAATTTTCAAACTTTTTAAATTGTATGTAAAGTTAAATATGCTATATATTTAAATATTTGAATTTAAAAGTTATATTCATAAAACATCCACAATAAAATGGTCCCCACCAAATTGAACAATTAGGGAAAAGTCCCAAATTGAATTAACCCTAATTACATTGCAAGGAAATCAAAATCCACCGACCATTATATCGTACAACCAAATTAAAGTAACCATAATCATATTTACACAATTCCTTCGATCAAAATCTTAACATCATTCTTCAATCGACTGTAATAGGTATGTTTTCTAATCTATTAGAGTTATTGACATGGTACAAATTGTTTTGTTGTGTTTTGTGTAGAGATATTTATAGTAAAGTATAAAGAGTTTTCTTTCATAATTTAGGATCCCTCCTTATAGTAATATTGTTGTTTTGTACCTATTTGCGATAGTATGACAGTCCTTTTTTTTCTTTTTTTTTTTTCCAGTAGCTTCCCAGTACCTATTTGAGATATTTATTGAGTTGCATAAAATGTGATGTATATCAGGTTACGAGGAAGCTGTTTTTATCTAAACATTCCAGAATGCATAAAAAACTTCTCCCCGGTTTCCTAGACCGGGAAGTAAGAAAAAAAGTATTATTCTTCCCGATCTTTAAGACCATGAAGTATTTAACATGCTTCATGGTGTAAGAGACCGGGAAGAAGATTATATTTTTTCTCTGCTTCCCGGTATAGAACACCGGGAAGCAAACATAACGAGCTTCCTGGTGTTTACAACCAAGAAGTAGGGAAAAAAGTAATCAACTTCTCGGTCGGGGAGACCAGGAAGCGTTTACCGTGCTTCCTGGTCTGTCAGACCAGGAAGCAGACATATTAGGATCCTTACTTCCCGGTTTTGAAGACCGGGAAGCTAGTTTTGCCTTCCACTTAACCAGTTGTTGACATACTCAACATATTGAAATACTTAGAGGAGTTCATTTCAAATTATAGAGCTGATTGCTCACTCCATTTAAAAATGAAAAACGCGGAATGCATTTTCGTAATGAAATTGTCCTCTGATCGAGGAGTTTTTTTTTGTTAATGATGTCAAAAATCCTAATAATATAAAGTAATGAAATTCCTAAGATTCTCTACACGCAAGTGCACGTGATCAAGTAGTAAAGTGAATTAAATTCAGGATGTCGAACCCACAGGGACTAAAGTTAATCTCAGATCAATTCTATAAAATTTCCTATAATTAAGCATAAAATTTATGAGAGCAAATATTATGAAAAATCAAACAAAACTAATTTCTTAAGGTAAGGATTCAATATAGAGATTAAGTTCTAGGTCTACGAATTCACCTCACCAGTAACCCATTATGTCTGATATGTCAACAAGCTTTTATTCTTATTCTCAAGGTTTACTATTCCTAAGATTTCTTCCGAACACTCCTGAGACTATCTACCTATTCTCATTCCATATTCCTATGTGAATAGCTTAGGCAGACGCATTAAGAAACACCTATCCTTGAATATGTGAACTTTATATTCTATTCCTAGCAACATAAATAAACACATTCTCTTGCCCTAACCTAATCCAATAAATCTCTTCCAAGCATTCATTTAATTACTAAATCATGCAATTGGTGATCAAGCAAAGCAAGCATTAAGCACAAGCAAGAGAAGGAATAAAAACTGTCTCATTTATAAAAGTAATAACCAAATTAGGGTTACATGGTTCGGCTACTTCGTAGCCTTAGACTGGGAGTTTAGTTACACATAGCAATCATGTTTACTCTTCTTAGCATAATCATTCCTAAAAGTGAGAAAGAGTTCACCGATTTTCCGCTCTTGATCTCACCTTCCGGATGTTGATCTTGAACTTCCGTGTTGCTTCTCGCAGTAGTCTCTTGTTCTGAATCCAGCCAAAAAGTCCTTTCAACATCTCAAAACTTCATACTTATAGACTCATATGAGAAATGACCAAAACGCCCTTGAACAGCAGGCGGAATTCGCCCTAGACGGTCTCTGGCGACAAGGCTGGCGACATAAGTCTCTTGTCGCCAAACAGCACTACACCTTGCACTCTGGAGTTGCTTGATTTCGTTCACTGGTGACAAGGCTGGCGACATAAGGTCCTTATCGCCAGTCACCGCAATGTCGTATTCCTCAGGTTTGTGATTCGTTTGTTGGCGACAAGTCTGGCGACATAAAGGCCATGTCGTCAGACGCTTAAACGTGTTGCTCTCCCGCTTCTGCCTTCGCTCGATCTCGTTTATCAGAACTTCGGCTTTCCGACCATATAATCTTACTTATCGCTCTTTTACTTGTTCAACTCAATTACCTGAAATATCTCAACAAAATCATCAAATAACCAGATAATGCTCTGGATTCATCAGAAACGCTTAAGAATTTACAGGAGAAATTCAGATAAGTCAGAGACTTATCAGTTAACTTATAGTTCTTAAACATATCAATTTAATAAACTTGCAACCTTGTACACAATTTTAGATAATATTTTCAGATCATATGGAAAATCGAAAAACATAATGTTTCCTTGGCATACGTAAAAGTATACTTACTAGGATACGTAACCCCCTCATATCCAACCGCAACACACAACTTAACTACAACACCCAAATGATAGAATATTCATTTAATGTTAAAATGAAACTTCCAAACCACATTTTCCATTTTAAAACCATCACCTAAACAACTTCCTGGTTTGTGAAACCGGGAACCCAGAGGTCTACTATGCCTGCTTCCCGGTCTGCCATACCAGGAAGCATGGTTACCATGCTTCCTCGCCTAGCAGAGCGGGAAGCAGGCATATTAGGGTCCTAGCTTCCCGGCCTAGAAGACCGGGAAGCTAGTTTTGCCTTCCACTTAACCAGTTGTAGACATACTCAACATATTGAAATACTTAAAGGAGTTCATTTCAATTATAGAGCTGATTGCTCACTCTATTTAAAAATTAAAATATGCGGAATGCATTTTCGTAATAAAATTGTCCTCCGATCGAGGGGTTTTTTGTTAACTTATAGTTCTTAAACATATTAATTTAATATACTTGCAACCTTGTACAAAATTTTAGATAATATTTTCAGAGCATATGGAAAATCGACAGTTCTACATAATTAATTGTAGAGTTCCCAATCCCAAACCATAACTCATCACTCCTACAGTTCTTTCCATCCAATAACCTCGCGATAAACCGCAAAACAAAGTTGTCAGGAAATGCCTCCTTCCGTTGTTTAATGTTGAGGAAATGACCAAATGAACCACTCTTCCATCTATCAATTAGATTGAAGGCCTCTAATTTATCCTCTATCAACTCCATTATTGATGGCTGCCTATAATTATTCAACCTGGCATCCGCAAAGTCCCTTGGCGAATGTATAAAGTACCTTCCATCCTTGAATGGAACATTCTTTGGGATCTCCTGTGACATAACAGAGTAAGCGTTTATTAGAAACAAATGAATAAATAACTTTAAAAAATTAAACAAATAATGTGCTTCCCCGTCATACAAGTCGGGAAGCACTTCAATATTCATATAGATTCTCGGTCTTGAAGGCCAGGAAGCATTAAAATATATAAGCTTCCCGGCCTTCAAGACCGGAAAGCTATAGTATAAGCGTTATGCTTCCCGGTCATAATGTCAGGAATATGCTTCCTGACATTATGACCGGGAAGCATAATTCTTATACTATAGCTTCCCGGTCTTGAAGACCGGGAAGCATATATATCATAATGCTTCTTGGCCTTCAAGACCGGGAAGCTTATTATCTGAGAAAAAATAGGTGCTTCCCGGTGCAATAGACCAGAAAGCAACACAGTATGTATATCTGCTTTCTGGTGTGACAGACCGGGAAGCAAGTATATATACTGTGTTGCTTCCTGGTTCATTGCACCGGGAAGCACCTGCATTCTAAAAATAAAAACAAAAAATCTATACCTAATTACACAGCAGCAGCCAAAATTCACACTTTTACACAACATTCAACATTATTTTAGAAATAAAGTTAGAAACCTAACCTTCTTCGGTATACTCTTCTGGCGAGACATCTTTTGTGGAGTCACCTGGGTCTTCTTCTGCTTTTGAATTTTCTTTGCTACCTGAGAGTTCGTGTTTGTTGATTTGCTCTTACTTTTGGGGCTTTTAGATATCGTAGCTCTAGGTTTTGAGAAGCCTTTATTATCTTTGTTCGTCCTTGCCATAGATGGGGTTCAACAGTTATTTGGGTTTGCGTTGATGATGATGATGAGTTTCAGAGAGTTGGACTGTTCATGAATTTGTTTATAAATGCTTCAATTGTCCTCGCCACGGATGATTGGAACCAACATACCCAGCTAAGACGAAGATGAAGCTACTTTCAGAGATGGAAATGGGTTCTATCGATGGCTTCAGTTGGTAATGGGAAGGGTTTTGCTTTTGAATTGAATAAGATGGAAATGGGTTCTCCAATGGCTTGAATCGGAGAATGGAAAGGGTTTTGCTTTTGAATTGAATAGGGAATATAAACGTATCGATTCTATTCTAACGGTTAGTGATGGGGTGTGTTGGAGTAGTTTAGGTATAATGTTATTTTAAATATATATATATATTATTGTAATTTTAAAAATTAAATAAATTTTTAATTGAAGGACAAAATTGTAAAATTGATTTATTAGATGTAAAAATTTATATTAGTTGTTCAATTGTATAAAAATAATTTAATGTTGGACTAAAACTAAGTGGGAATTATCACTAACAGAAAAGAAATATAAAAATAATAATTATAGTAGTGATAATGTTGTATATCCATCCAAAAGAAAGTGATGAGATTAAAACAAGTCCTTGAATTGAGGGCATTGTCACCCAACCCAATCAAAAAGCTTTGAAAGGCAAATCAATTGATTACAAAGTTTTCAGGTGTCTACTTATTACTCCATTAAAAGGGTTAGAATTTTAAATTGAAATGATAGTTTGAGGGTCACTCTCTATCAACACACTTGTTTGTGCAAATCAATTTTGCTATTGCTATATCTACCCATAAAAATAAAAATCATTCTCACTTTAAAGTACAAATATCTACAAATGGGGTTTTTCTTTTTCAATTTATATTTAAAATTTAAAGGTAAATTAAATTTACAATTTATTATTATAATTATTAATATTTTATATCTGTAATATATTTTTTTCCGAATTGTTCTAGTTTGCTAATAATAAAACTAGACTAGTTTTATTAAATGAAAGTAATAGAAAACATATAGTTTTGATGTGTTCATGGCTGGGTGACAATAATGATTATTAGAGTATCTCCAATGGTTGAGTGAATTGAGGCAAACGTGGCATGGTAAATAGAGGGTGCATATAATGATGTGTCAAAAATAATATTTCTGGAGAAAAGAAATTAAAAATCGCCTACCATGATTATTGTCTATTCGGATTTCCCTAATTTATAATCCATGAGAATTAAGTTTCTATTTTATTTTTAATTTATAATATGGTAATTACAATTTTAAAATATTAAAATTGCTGATTGACACCGTCAACTAGAACGTGGAAAGTAGAAGCTCTACTCCACACCTCTATTATTTTTTCCGCCACGTCATCAACATATTGTAAATTCATATTACCATTAGAGTGGATTTTTTAAATAAAAAATCTAAAATGTTCACGTGGACGTGCAAATCAATAAATTCACATTCCACTGAAGATACTCTTATAAATAAAATTTTGGAGATTGAATGGAGACAAATAACAGCATAAAGGGTCCATTTTAATGGCGTTATAAATTATTCAGTGCTTAAAGAATGATTAAAATTATGAGCCAGGGTTCTGAGATCATTAATGGAATTTAATTTTGTTTATAGTAGTAAACTCTTCTTCAAATTTAAGAGCTTCTAATAATGTTTATAATTTTATTTTACTTTTTTAAAAGTCATGCAAATTGGCACAATTTTGTAGTGCATGCATGTATAAGGAATCTTTTGAAAAAATAAACATATAATATATTGGCATCATATATTAACTTTATATTTATTTATTAATTTCAATTATTAATAGAACAAAATAATGTAACTCTTTTCTTTTCCAAAATATTATTTATCTATTAAAAAGTAGGGAGAATGACATAATTGGGAAACGTCCATCAAGGCAGCAATTAAGAAATTAAATGAGATGTATATTAGCGATTAAATTATATAAAAACAAAATAAAATGATGATGATATTAATATATTAATTTTAAAAGAAAGAGAATTAGTTTTAATAGGTTATGAAAAGCCTACAAAATCGGGTGTAAAAGAGAACAGGAAAACAACTTCATGATTGGCATTGTCTGTCACTAATAATAATATATTCTCTAATAATATAAATTAGAAATCAAAATTACAATGATAATCATTCAACATCTTTTGGTGAAACAAGTAGACATACACCTAACCATTTGGACCAGATTGTGGTACCTAATCTAATATTATCTGATTTAATTATTGGGAATCTTTGAAGAATTTTATGAACCAATACCTATTAATTAAACATGCGTGAACAAGCAGTTGTGTTGGGTCCAACTTCTGTTGTTGGTCAAATTATCCATAATACTGACTTCATTAGCAATTTGAGTTAGAGTCATTTTCAACCAAATATAAATTTATTGCATTGTTTTCAATACACTCAGGTATTGTGATAATGATACTCCACTTAATTAATTAATTAACTTATTTTTAAAATTGTGGTGACAAACAAACTTGGTTAATAGTTAAAGATTGTTAAAAGTTGTTGGACAAACAGAAATTGTCAATCTTCTCATCTCTGACTCTAATTAAAATAGAAAAAGAACAGGTGAACGTGTGATAGTATTTAATAAAAAATCAGTGTCACTTTCGATTAGCTATTTAAACCTAATGACATTAACATAATTTAAAATATAATTGTCGTATTGTATCATATTTACTTTATTCAGCAGATTGTACAGGTTTTTTTTGGGTTGTTTTGTTTGGTGCAAGGCCAATGGGCCCAGGCATTAGTAAAAGCCCAAACCCATTGAGACCTGACCCGGCCCACTAATCTAAACCCTACTATATAATCTTTCTTTTCTTCTCTGCTGGGTACTGTAGCTGTTGTTTGACTTCTTCTTCTTCTCTGTTTCGTCTCTGGCGATTAGGGTTTTCTTTTGCTCTTTGTGAATTGAGAGGACTTTGTGTCCTTACCTGCTGTAACACCACCATTATAGTGCAACCGGGCCTCTGAGCCCTCCTCCGTGGACGTACACCTTGGTGGCCGTTTTGGTCACCGGTGGAACCACGTAACTCGTGTTGTTTGATTGTGTTGGTTTTCTGATTTTGTGCGATTCATTGTTGTGTCAATTTACAACAATTGGTATCAGAGCGAATCGCTCTATTTCTGAAACCCTAACTCTTGTTTCGATTGTTATTCGGTTCTTTAATCTTTTACTGACTCTGGCTTCTTGTTGTCTGCAGGTGTCTGGCCAACTCCTCTGATAGCAAAAGATCTGAGTCGAATGCTTACTTGAATCGATATCTACAAACAAATTCAACAATCCATCGAAACCCTAATTCTTCACTTTTATTTTTTGCATTTTTTGGATTTATGTGGTACTAACTCTCTGTTTTGTACAGGTACCCTATCTTTGAAGAAGAATAAACAAAAATTAAAACCAAGAAAATAAGGAAACAGGTACAGAAATAGCTAAATCTGGAATACTAGAAGATATTGCGGCTTTGGTATTCGGCTAGGTACATTCTATGCTTAGATTTTTAGGTCTTTTGAGTATTTTGTATCCTATAGCTGCCTGAGTGGGGTTTGGTTTACGCCCTCAGGGTCTGATCTGTTGTTTCCTTGTATGTCTGTGTAATTCTTGGTGTTTGTCTCTAACTGTTTCATATCTGATAAACTGAGTGTTTTTGATCTTGATATAAAACTGTGTGTTATCTTGCATTCTTAGTGAGTGTAGGATTCTTGATGTGTTTGTATTGGCTTAGTGATACTAATACTTGTCTTTGTGACTTTCTGTGTGGTTATTTACCTCTGTTATACTTGTCTGTTTGAGATTGCGTGTCCTCTTACTTGTTTGGTTCTCTATGATTGAACTGTTGTTACATATACTGTCACATTATTCATACATTTGCATTTAGGATTAATATGGCTAAGACTCCTGGCTCTAACCATATTAATATAGAGGTCTTTGATGGTAGTCAGGATTTTGTTCTTTGGCAAAAGAAAATGTTATCTGTTCTTGTTTATCATGGGGTAGAAGGGGCAGTAGACAATGAATATCCTGAGGGTGCATCTGATGCTGAAAAGAAAAGGCTAGATAAAAGAGCATATCATATGATCCTTTTGCATCTTTCTGATGATGTCATGACTAATCTTGCTGGTTCTAAAACTGCATCTGATTTATGGACTGCTTTAGAGTCTAATTATCTTGAAAAGGATGTTCAAAATAGGCTATTGAGTCTGCATCGTTTGTTTGGCTTTAAATTTGATTCTAAGAAAAAGGTTGCTGAGAATCTGGCAGTTTTTAAAAGGTTGGTGCAGGATTTTAATAGTCGTACAAAAGAATCTGATAGATTGTCTGATGAATATCTTGCTATGATTCTATTGCATGCTTTGCCTGATAGTCACAGTGTTGTTAAGGAATTTATTTCATTTAATAGTGCTGCTTTGACTACTAAGTTGATAATTGATGCTTTAACCTTTAGAACTGCTTCTGAGGAGAAGGTTAAAACTGAACCTGAAGGGTTAATGGCTCATGGTTCCAGTGACCATAAACCTTTCAGGAACAGAAATAAGAAACCTCAGTCTCAGAATAATAATGGTAATAAGGCTAAAGGCAAGAAAAATGGGAAAGCCAAAGCAGGTAATGACAGAAAATGTTATTACTGTGGAAAGCAGAACCATCTTGTCAAAGACTGTTTTCAAAAGAAAAAGGATGAATCTAATGGTGTTGATAAACCTGTTTCTTCTAATTCGATTGCTGTCTTTGATGATGATGTGTATTTTTGTGAAGGATTGACTGTGATTGCTAAAATGTCTGATGCTTTAGTTGTGAATAAGATTGCTGATTCTGATTGGGTAATTGATTCTGGCTGCACCCATCATATGACCCCTAATAAAAATTGGTTTTACAAACTTGACACTGTTAAAGAAGGTGTGGTTTTGATGGGTTCTAACCATAAATGCTTGATTGAAGGTGTTGGTTCTGTTAAAATCAAACAATTTGATGGAACTGTGAGATTGTTGGATGATGTGAAATATGTGCCTGGTTTGAGGAGAAATTTGATCTCTGTTAGTGCTTTGGATGCTCTTGGTTTTGAATTCATGTTTAAAAACCGATCTGTGTGTGTTATTGATCCTAACACTAAAGGGATTATAATGAAAGGCATGAAATTTGGTAATCTTTACAAACTGGATGGTGTTACTGTTGAGGCTCTTGTTGTTAAAAATAAACCTGATGAGTCTATTATTATGAAATGGCATAATAGACTAGGCCATTTAGGTGAGAATGGTCTGAAGGCTCTTATGAACAGGGGTTTAATTGAGAAAGATGATGTTTGTAATCTTGATTTCTGTGAGCATTGCATTCTTGGTAAGCAAACTCATGTGCCTTTTGTGAAATCTGTTTTTAGGGCTAAAACTGTGCTAGAATATGTGCATGCTGATCTGTGGGGTCCTTCAAAGATCAAAACTTTTAGCAAAAGCATTTATTTTCTATCCATCATTGATGATTACTCTAAGTTTGCTTGGTTTTACCTACTTAAGAGTAAAGATGAAGCTTTTGATCGTTTTAAATTGTGGAAATTGCATGTTGAATCTGAAACTGGTTGTAAAGTTAAATCTCTAAGGACTGATAATGGGCTTGAGTTTTGTAATGAAATGTTTGATTCGTTTTGTGCTGATCATGGTATAAAAAGGAATAGAACTGTGAGGTTCACTCCTCAGCAGAATGGGGTAGCAGAACGCCTGAATAGAACCTTACTTGAAAAAGTAAGGAGCATGCTTTTTAAGGCCAAACTGCCTAAAACATTCTGGGGGGAAGCTCTTAACACTGCTCTGTATGTTAGAAACCGCTCTCCTTCTGCTGTTATTGATTGGAAAACTCCATATGAACTGTATTATGGTAAATTGCCTGCATTTAAGCATATTAGAATTTTTGGATGTAGGGCATATGCACATCAATCTGTTGGCAAGTTAGAACCTAGGTCTATTAAGTGTCTTTTTATGGGTTTTACTTCTGGTATTAAAGGTGCCAAACTTGTTTATAAAGAAGGATCATCTTATAGATTTATTATTAGCAGGGATGTGGTGTTTAATGAATCTGAATTTCCTGGTTTTGATTCTGATGGTGATAAATCTGAAACTTGCATTCCTGGTTTTGTCTTGTCTGATTACAGTATTGATTGTGTATCTAGTTCCAGTTCTGATAGTGCTGATGTTGGTAATTCTAGTAACTCTAATACTTCTGCTCCTACTGAAACTATCTTGCCTGACAGTGTTCCTGTTATGAATGAACCTGTTATTGATGAACCAGGCACTGGCATTGATATTAATGAATCTGGTTTTGATCAGCTGTATAATGATGATGATTTGCTTGACTATTCACTTGCTAGAGATAGGCAGAGGAGGGTAATTAGACCTCCTGCTAGGTATTTGGATGCTAACTTAGTGATCTATGCTCTAAATGCGGATGTTTGTGATGAATTTTGTGCCTGTTTCGTATACTGATGCTGTGAATTGCAAGCATGCTAATAAGTGGATATCTGCTATGAATGAGGAACATAAAGCTTTATTAAAAAATCAGACTTGGGAACTGGTTGAAAAACCAGTAGGTAAGAAACTGATTGCTTGTAGGTGGGTGTTTAGAATAAAAGAAAATCTCTCTTTTGCTGATCCTAATAGATATAAAGCTAGGCTTGTAGCCAAAGGTTTTACTCAAAAATCAGGAATTGACTTTGATGAAATTTTCTCTCCTGTTGTTCGCTATATAACTATTAGAATCATGCTTTCTTTGACTGCTTTCTATGATTGGGAACTTGAACAAATGGATGTTAAAACTGCTTTTCTGCATGGTTTCTTAGATAGAGAAATTTTTATGGAACAACCTGAAGGTTTTTGTGAAAAAGGAGATGAAAATAAGGCTTGTTTACTAAAAAGGTCTCTTTATGGTTTAAAGCAATCTCCACGGCAGTGGAATGAAAGGTTTCATAAGTTTATAACTTCCATTGGTTTTCATAGAAGCATGTTTGATGCTTGTTTATATTTTAATTTCAATGACAATACCTTAGTTTTTCTGCTGCTATATGTTGACGATATTCTGTTAATTGGACCTGATTTTAATGTGTTGAGATCTGTTAAACAACGTTTGAGCTGTGAATTTGATATGAAGGACCTGGGACATGCTTCTAAGATTCTTGGTATGAATATTACTAGGAATAGAAAGAAATGTCAGCTTTGTATTGATCAAAAACAGTATCTTGAAAAGATTTTGAAAAATTTTGATATGTTGAATGCTAAACTTGCTAGTTTTCCTCTTGCTGCTGGTCATGGTTTGGATACTAGAAATTATGAATCTGAAACTGTTCTTGAAAATGTTCCTTATGCTGAAGCAGTAGGCTGTGTTATGTATGCCATGGTATGCTCTAGACCTGATATTGCTTATGCTGTTAGTGTTCTTAGTAGAGCAATGATGAAGCCAAAAATGGCTCATTGGAAAGCAATGAAAGGATTGCTTAGATACTTAAGGGGAACCATTAATGTGGGGCTGGTTTATGGCAAGCATTCAGATTCTGTTAATATTGTTGGTTACTGTGATTCTGATTATGCTAAAGATATTGAATTCCGGAAGTCTATTTCATCATATTTGTTTACAGTGTGTGGAAATTGTATTTCTTGGAGATCAAGACTCCAATTTGATGTTGCTCTGTCCACTACAGAATCTGAGTATATAGCTTTAACAGAAGGTATTAGAGAAGCTATGTGGATTCAGGGTATATTGAAGGAGGTGAAGTAGCTGGAAGGTAAGGCTACAGTCTTGACAGACAGCCAAGGAGCCTTCCAGCTCAGTCGCAACCCAATATACCACGACAGAACCAAACACATAGATGTGAAATATAACTTTATCAGGCTACATGTTCTAAATGGCACCATTGATGTGGGGAAGATCTCCACTGTTTTCAATCCTGCTGATATGGGGACTAAAGTTCTCTCTGTGAAAAAGTTTTTGTTTTGCAGGGATAGTCTCCACATTGAGCTGTTGTGATCCAAAAAGCTGGACTCTGGGCAATGAAGAAAAAGGCCATGGATGGCACTGGAAATGGCTAAATGGTGTTCAATTAGGTGCTTGTTTTTTGGTTCTTAAGACATGTAAATATGTTTCAATGGGGAAGATTTGTTGTATTGTATCATATTTACTTTATTCAGCAGATTGTACAGGTTTTTTTTGGGTTGTTTTGTTTGGTGCAAGGCCAATGGGCCCAGGCATTAGTAAAAGCCCAAACCCATTGAGACCTGACCCGGCCCACTAACCTAAACCCTACTATATAATCTTTCTTTTCTTCTCTGCTGGGTACTGTAGCTGTTGTTTGACTTCTTCTTCTTCTCTGTTTCGTCTCTGGCGATTAGGGTTTTCTTTTGCTCTTTGTGAACTGAGAGGACTTTGTGTCCTTACCTGCTGTAACACCACCATTATAGTGCAACCGGGCCTCTGAGCCCTCCTCCGTGGACGTACACCTTGGTGGCCGTTTTGGTCGCCGGTGGAACCACGTAAACTCGTGTTGTTTGATTATGTTGGTTTTCTGATTTTGTGCGATTCATTGTTGTGTCAATTTACAACAATAATGTATTAAAAATAACATGTATGTTAATTTAAAATATAATTCAAGTGAGCGTGTTGATTTTTTAATATAAAAATAATGGAATATTTGATTAAACAAGTGAGGGAAGAATAAGAACATAAATATATTGGATTAATGGGGTTTTGTTGAAGCCCAATCGAATCCATAGCAAGAAGAGAATACCATGAAGAACCACATTCCAAATATTATGGAAGATAGTATTTTCGTATAGATGGAGATGAAGAAAATTCGAAAGAATTTATTCAAACCTTCTTAAGGTGTGGTATAGATTGTGGTATCTACCTCTACACTAAAATTCATCCGAATAAAATCACTAATACACTTCTCACTTAAGGTGTGCGTCTTTATATACTTAACTTTTGAATGATAAAAATAATGTATATATATTAATATTAATAAGAGTAAATATAATTTATTTCTAAAAAAAATAAATATAATTTATTATATACAAAGTTTTTTATTTTATAAATAATAATAAATATAAAAATAAATTTTATTTTTTTAATAACCTAATAACTTACGATTCAGGGAACCGAAGATCTCGCCACACCAGTGGACCAATCACAAGGCGAACAAGCCCTCCAATCTCGACAAACCGACTCGCTCACACAACTGATGACCCGACTCACCGCACTCGAGCAAGAAAACAAGAACTTAAAGAATGTGGTCGTCGGGATGCGTGCTTCGCAACCCAAAATCGAGCAACCGGCAGACCAGACAACCAAGGAAAACTACATAAGGCATAACTAAGACGCGCGTTGCGGAGGAGAACTGTTACAAAACACAGGACCCATACTCGGTCGACGAGACGGAACCTTCTCACCAATTCGTAGGCTAGATGTCGAGGCATTCGATGACGATGAGATCGATCAAGAAATCTTTGCAGACCAACCCCCGCAGGGAGACGAAGGAACCACCGGAACCGCACCAAGAGAAGGAGCAATGACAACCACTTTCGACAGACCACGTCAGAACTTTTCTAAACCCACGACCACCAACCTAAGGGGCGAAACCACACCAACAATCAGAAAGCCGACATCTGATATTAGAAACTCTCGACCCATTCAAATCGGCATCTCTCAAGAAGTAACGAAACGATTGCAAGAGATGGAAGACATGATCAGGTTCCTCCCTGGTGTCCCCGCTCCACTGCGAAGATCTTCCAAAGATTCCTTCACAGAGAAACTGTTCTAGGACGAGATCGCAGCAGTAGATCTACCATACAAGTTTGTGGCCCCAAGATTCAGAACGTATGATGGCACGACCAATCCTGACGACCACATTGCCCATTACCGTCAAGTGATGCTAACAACCTCGCTACCCAGGGACATACGCGAAGCAGGTTTCTGCAAATTATTTGGGAATTCATTAATAGGGCCTGCTTTGGAATGATATGTGAACTTGCCGGTTGGGACGATAGGTTCGTTTGCCCAATTGACGGACTCGTTCATAGAGAATTTCGTATGTAGCCGCAAACCGGAGAAATAATCCGATGATTTGTACGCCATTTGGTATTGCATTACATAAATTGAAACCCATAGATACGGCCATACGAGCCTTCGCCAAAGGCCTTCTCCAAGGGTCCGACCTCTATGCGGATCTAATAAAATACATGCCGAGGACCATGAAAGAAACACTTTCTAGGGCATTTTCACAAGCGAGATGGGAAGAGGATGGCAGATGGGTACCACGCGAGCAAATAACAAACCAACAGGCAAGTCACGCCCAACGCACTGATCGCAGAAACAGCGATAGAACCCGCCAACGCTACACACCGTATGATCGCGCCCTAGTACCTAAGCAACAAACTAACCATACAAACGCAGTCAGAACCGAGGCGCGACCCCAACCCCCAAAACACGAATTCACAATCTCCATAGAGAGCCTGATGCAAGAGCTCGGGAAACTCACCCGCGTGGTTAGGTGGCCCGGTAAGTTACGGTCAGACCCAAAGAAGAGGGACCCAATGAAATTATGCACCTTCCACGATGATTTCGGACACAACACAATTGACTGTATAGCGCTGAAGTATGAAATTGATCGATTACTGCAATTAGGGTACCTCGGAAGATACCTGGTACAACGCAACGACTCAATCAACAACCCACAAGTAACAGAACAGCCAGCACCCTAAATGGTACGCACTGTCCACGTCATCATGGGAGGATCCCAAGAGAGCGGCACCTCTTATTCGGCCACCAAGAGGAGTACGCGCAAAGTCTATAACATGTCAGGTAGAGCTGAAAAAGCCCACGCAGTCGAAGATGAGTTGGAAGTCACATTCAATTTCAAAGAAAGTATCAACGTCCTCAACCCGCACCACGACGCCCTGGTCATCTCGCTAGGCGTAGCCAACTGTCTGATCAAAAGAATATTGGTAGACAATGGTTCCTCAGTCAACATCATATATAGTGATACACTGGCGGAAATGCAAGTAGAAGAAACTAAGATAGCCCGACAAGCAATGGTCCTAGTGGGTTTCAGCGGGGAAGCGAAACACACGATTGGGGAGATCGAGCTATCAGTCTGGGCCGAAGGGGTCAACAAGTACACCCGATTCTGCGTTCTTGAGGGACCCTCCAGTTTTAACGCCATACTTGGACGCCCCTGGCTACACGAGATGAAAGCTGTGTCGTCAACCTACCATCAAGTGATCAAATTCCCAACTAAAATGGGTGTGAGACAAATAAAAAGAGATCAAGCCGCTTCCAGGGCATGCTACGCCAACGGCCTAAAATGCCACCCTAACACTGCATAGCAATTACAGAAGGCTCCGATCGACACAAAAGCGGAGCAAACACTGGACGAGATCATCATTCACCCCTCTGACAACAGTAAAAAGGTACTCATCGGGTTGAAGTTAGACGACACCATCAAAGACAAACTCTTCCAGTTCTTGAGAACCAAGCACCATTGTTTCGCGTGGAGCCACGAGGACATGACAGGCATCGACCTCAGCGTCATAACACACTAACTGAACGTGGACCCGAAGTTCAAACTAGTCAAACAGAAAAGACGAAAGTTTGCGCCCGAACGCAACAGAATAATAAACGAAGAAGTAGAAAAACTTCTTAACATTGGCTCGGTTAGAGAAGTGCAATATCCGGATTGGCTAGCAAATGTCGTGGTTGTTCGCAAAAATAATGGAAAGTGGAGGGTGTGTATAGATTTCACAGACCTAAACAAAGCCTTTCCGAAAGATTCCTTTCCCTTGCCCCATATCGACATAATCGTCGACGCGACAACTGGTCACGAATTATTAAGTTTCATGGATGCCTTTAGCGGGTACAACCAGATACTAATGCATCTGTCTGACGCAGAAAAACAGCCTTCATAACCGACAGCGGTACGTATTGTTACAAAGTTATGCCCTTTGGACTAAAGAACGCGGGCGCCACATACCAAAGGCCGGTGAACAGAATGTTCGCCAAGTTCATTGGCAAATCTATGGAGGTCTATATAGACGACATGCTAGTAAAATCGCTCAGAGCGGAACAACATCTCGACCACTTGGAGCAAGCATTCCAGGTATTAGAACGATACAATATGAAGCTTAACCCATCCAAATGCTCATTCGGAGTCGCGACCGGAAAATTTCTCGGCTACCTCGTCACTAAGAGAGGAATCGAAGTCGACCCCAACCAAGTGTGGGCGATCAGCAACCTCGGCCAACCACAAGAGAAACGAGATCCAGAAATTGATAGGATGCCTAGCAGCACTGAACCGATTCATCCCGGCTTCATCCGAAAGATGCCGCCATTTCTTCCATCTACTAAAAAAGAACGCCCCCTTCGAATGGGACCAATCTTGCCAAAGAGTGCTGGAGGCGATCAAACTGCAATTGACCACAAACCCGGTGCTCTCGAACGCGGAGGATAACAAAGAACTGCTGCTATACCTCTCAGTATCAGAGACGGTCGTCACCACCGTGCTTACCAGAGTTGAAGGAGCAAAGCACGCCCTTGTGTATTACGTTAGCAAAGGCCTACTACCAGCGGAAGAAAAATACGTCCCCACCGAAAAACTAGTACTAGCACTCATAGTCGCGGCCAGGAAACTAAGGCCGTACTTTCAGTCGCACCCCATAGTCGTGGTGACGGAGCACCCCATCAGAGACATTCTTCACAGGCCAGAGCTATCAGGAAGAATGATAAATTTGGCGGTAGAACTCAGCGAACACGACATCTCCTTCCGCCACAGTTCAACCATCAAAGCCCAAGCATTAGCAGACTTCATAGCCGACTTCACGCCAATAGTCACCGATGAAATCAAACGCAAGGTATTGACCATAACGCCGTCGACGCCGTAGCCCTGGACCTTGTCGGTCGACGGAGCGGCTTAGGAATCATCTTGACAACACCCGAAGGCGACAAATTGGAGAGAGCGGTCAAATGCGAATGGAGAACCACCAATAATGAAGCAGAATACGAGGCGCTGATACTCGGACTGCAATCGGCAATAATATTGGGATCTAAAAATATAAAGGTGTACAACGACAGCCTGCTGGTTGTCAATCAAGTAAGGGGCCAATATCAGGCCAAAGATGCGAAAATGATAGCCTACCTAGAGCTAGTAGACTAGCTAAGATCCAAATTTGTTAAATTCGACATCGAGCAAGTATCACAGAGCAACAACCTCAGAGCCGACCTCCTGGCCAACTTGGGAGCCACAACTGAAGATGGGGCGAACCGAAACGTACCCATTATCATACTTCACCATTCAGTCCTCCAAAAGAAAGAGCGTCCGCATGGTGTAGCAACCGTCGAAAAGGAGGATTGGAGGACGCCAATCAGGCACTACATGAAAAATTACGAACTACTAGCGGATAATAAAGAAGCGCAAAAAATCAAAGCCAGAGCAGCCCTCTTCACACTAGTCGGCATACCCGGGGACGCTGACCGCGTCTTGTACAGAAGATCATACGAAAGGCCCTTGCTTAGATGTATAGGCGGAGACGAAATAATCCTGTTACTCAGAGAGTTGCACCAGGGCAACGC
The DNA here is from genome assembly GCA_031304145.1 of Cardiospermum halicacabum. Lineage (NCBI taxonomy): Eukaryota > Viridiplantae > Streptophyta > Magnoliopsida > Sapindales > Sapindaceae > Cardiospermum > Cardiospermum halicacabum. Next base: position 22,615,931 of record CM062395.1, read on the forward strand.
AGGCGGACATTGCGGACCACGAACCCTGGCACTGGCAGCCCACAGAGCTGGCTATTACTAGCCCACCATGAGAGCGGACGCCTGCGAATATGTCATGAAGTGCCCGGAGTGTCAGAAACACGCCAACGCGACCCATCTACCGGCCGAACAACTGCACACGTATACGCCTAGCTGGCCATTTGCTCGTTGGGGGATGGATATAGTAGGAAAGCTGCCGAAAACATCCAATGGCTATGAATACATAATAGTCTCAACCGACTACTTCACGAAATGGGCTGAGGCTGTATTAGTATCCCACATACGGGACCGAGAAGTTATCGCCTTTGTATGGCAACACATCATATGCAGATTCGGCATCACCAGAGAAATCATAGTCGACAATGGAGCTTAGTTCAGTTCGAAGAACTTCGACACCTTCTTCCAGAAGTGGAATATCAAGTTACATTACTCGACGCCTCGCTACCCACAATCAAACGGCCAAGCCGAATCTACTAACAAAACTTTAATAAAGATGCTAAAAAAGAAAGTAGGTAGAGTCAAGACCACTTGGGACGAAAGGCTGTTCGAAGTACTTTGGGCCTACCGTTGCACACCAAAAAGAGCCACCGGCGATACCCCGTTCGCGTTAGTCTATGGAACAGACACGGTATTGCTAACCGAGATCCAGATTAACACGACTGGGTCTATGATCGACCACGAATGGAACGAAAAAGTCCTATCACTCAACAGGGACACCGTAGACGAAAGGAGAGAGGCAGCTATGATCCGCTTAGAATCATACCAACAAAGCCTCTCGCGATTGCACGCCAAAAAAGTTCGCGTTCGAAACTTCAAACCATGTGACAAAGTGTTGAGGAAAGTATTCCAGAATACTCGCATACGTGGCGATGGGAAATTGGCGCCAAACTGGGAAGGTCCTTACACCATCGTGGAAGCCTTCGGTTGAGGCGCGTACTTGCTACATGACATAGTAGGTAGGAGTGTACCTAACCCTTGGAACGCTACCCACCTGAAACTCTTCAACCAATGAGGTAAACAATTACTCTACTTCTGCGAATCTCCTGTAATTTTTTTTAATTCGACCCCCTCGGGTTCAAGCATCATTCAACAGACATGTCTGTCTAAACGACCCTTTGGCACTCTCTATACCAGGTCACGCAGCGACTCTGTCGTCGACCTTTTCAGGTAACGGACGCAGAAAGCTTCGACCTACCAACATTATGGGCTGATGATTTTGCATCAAGACACGCAACAATTCCATTGTCAACCTGTTCAAGTGATGGACATTGACAACTTAGTACGCTCAATTACTCTGTTCTCTCCACATTGTAAACAACCAGTCAGCTGACTACTGCTACACATTTTTGTTATCAATAAAACAACATTGGTCACGGATAACAAAGACCAATTTTCAAATATTTCAATAAACAAAAGCCGGTAGAGCCGGCCAAATTAACAAAAAAAAAAGTTTACAATAAGTTATCCCAAAAATAAATCTAAATACTTAAACATTAAGTCCAACATTTCGACTGAAAAACAAAAGAGCAAGTTTTCAACCATAAGTTTAAAAAACAGACTAGTGATCAGCTTCGGCCCCATCATTTGGGACCGAGGACTTATCAACCTTCTCTTCTTCCTCATCTCCATCTCCTTCTTCATCTTCATCTTCAGCTTCGGCCGCAGTCTCCTCACAATTGATGAAAGCATCCCAATCGTCATAAGCGGCCTGCAAATCCCATTCCGACCCCCCATGTTGCTCATGCTCTTTGAAAAGATCATATTTGATCTTCAAGTGTGCAACCACTTTTATCACTTTAACATCCTCCTCAAGCGCACGAACCCGTTCCTCCAGGCATATTTTTTCTGACTACAGGTTGTTGTACTTGTTATTTAAATCAAAAATTGTAGAAGCCTGATTCTCAATCTTGGCAATAACAGCTTTCAGTTGCTCTTGACTTTGCTCAAATTTCGACCGTGTGGCGACGAGCTCTCTTTTGGACGATATCATATTGGGTCCTCACCCACCTTAGCCTGTGACCAGTCTCGAACGCAACAAATATGGCCTGTCACGAGAAATGTGTTAGCTCAATTAACCAATCTACTTAGCAGAAAGAAGTATGAAGTTTACCTGCTGCGCACGAGAGGCCGCAAATTCTACCAGCCTATCATCATTCCAGTTAGATATAGTCTGACGATCGCGGTCGAAATGGTTCCCCATCAGCAGCTCTAAACCAGACTCTAGGTGGTCGATTAGAGAAAGGGAGTCCGGAGAGTGGGACAAGTCATCCTCCGCACTTCGCTTCTTGCGCTTTGACCTTTCAGTCGCTGGAGAGCTTGATGTGCCCTTTGTAGTCGTCTTGTCTACGGCCGAAGTAATGTTTTTCTTTTTCTTATTTTTTTTTCTTTAACCTTTCTGTTGCGCAGAGTGTCTTTCAGATCTTTGAAAGAAATATCCTGTACTCTCCTATTCGCAGCCTCCATTGACTCCCCTACAATTATTCGCTCCAGCAGCACCACAGGGTCAAGGAATCGATGTTTAAATAAAAGCTCAGTGGATACCCTAGCGAGTGTCCATCCAAAGACCGATTTAGGGTAAGGGTATGATCTACCTTCAATGCGGAATTTGACGCCTGACCAGAGGAAAGAAGGGTATAACCTAGCTAGTTCCACCAAGTATTTCCACCTTATCACTTTCTCTTCGGCCGCAAGAAGTCTGGCTGTCCTCTGGCGCACGCGGTCGAAGTCTCGTTTTCTGCTAAGCTTACTAGGATCTGAAGATGACAAACAACGAAATAGTTAGATAACAATAAGTCAGAATGTGCCATTCACTTGACAGAATTACCAATTAAACGCGATTGCGGTGTTAGTGGTTTTCTACCGGCCGAAATATTTCCTTTTACCAAAAAGTATGAAAGTTTCCAGGCCGAGTCATCTTTGTTGGGCAAGTTCATCACATGGGCAGTTGGTTTTGATCTTGCATACACACTATATTAGCCCCTGTCGCGATCGTGATCTCGGAGGAAGTAACTTTGTAGGAAATCTTCGATCGCAACGGGTTGTAGCCCTTGTTTTAGACCAAGCATATCGAGCGCTAGTAGAATCTTCCAACCGCTTGGGCATTACTGGCTTGGGCCGATCCCGTAATGATCAAGTACGATTTTCATTAAGCCTGTGATAGGGAACCTGACGCCGGTTTCAAGGGGATCCAAGTAGAAAAAGTGCCAGCCAGGTACTAGCCATCTGGGGTATTCATGATCAGCAGGCAGAGCAAGCTCCACATCGTCCGCAATATCGTATTTAATCGTCATCAGGCGGAGTGACGCTTCTGTAAGATTTGTGCGCCTATGGCGATAAAGACTTGTGCACGGTCTTACACTTCGATCGATCTGCCTAGCTTGGGGTTGAGGATTTTCCAAATCAACAAGCGGGATACCTTGGCCAAGAGGTCGAATTATAATCGTTGTCTCTCCTGTTCTTACAGATGGTTGTGACAAGGGAATTGAGCTCGCAAGCGTTACTTCTTTATCGTTTGAATGATCTTCTGTTTCAGTTTTGATCTGCCTTTGATCTGACGAATAGGATGTACTGGTACTGCATTCGCTAGTACTGCATTCTTCCTCGGTCGAAGATTGGGCTGGTAGACCCAAGATGGCGACCTTCGGACGCGGCGTAAAGGAACTTGCTTGGTTCGGGTCTTCCATCTAGCACCTGAACCCAAAAGATTGCAGTTAGTATTTTTGGGAGCAAGTTCCTTTCGATTAATGTACTGCTTTTCGATCGATCGATGCCGCGAACGATTGAAGTTATGTTAGAGATAATTATCTTTCGGTGTTAGCATATTTTCGGCCGAAAAAAGGAAATTTGATTTCTTGTATCAAACCCAGATGCGGCCGTAACGTCTTTTAATGTAAAAAAGGGGTTCGGGTTAGTAAGATTTTATCAATATTCAGATCAAACGGCTATATGAAAAGTTTTCTAAAGCATAAAAGAAGAACAGAATGGAGTTCGTAAAAAGCTGAATGTTTTGTGATTTCCGGCAAAAGAGCAAGCTGTAATCGATACTCCTACAAACAGATAGAGCTGGGAATGACGGAATTGGGGAAGAGCGTTTGGAGTTCGTCAACGGCGAGAACTGTTCACGGTGACCATCAGGGTTCTTTAGAACTAGAGAGATAGCAGAGGTGGAGAATTCGAATTTTAGAGAGAGATAGTATTTGGGAAAGTGAAAAGTTATGGAGGTTTGGTTGAGTTATATCAGCAAGATTTAACTCAAGTTAACGTCTGGTGGTAACCAGAGATGTCTTATCACCTTCCGGTTTTTGAATCTCTCTATGAGATTATATATATTCAAAATATATTCAATAATTAAATGAATATACTCACTATCGGGCGAAAGAATGACAAAGATAACCGCCATAAGACAATACTATGATCGAACGAAGACTACTCCTGATTTCATTTTCGCAAATAAACTCAGGAGTGTAGGGGGTTAACTGATGGAACCAATAAGCGGCCGTACCTTCTTTGTCGGACCTCGGATATTCGGGTCGCCAATATTTAGTATTTTTGGGCCATATATTGACCCAATAGACTTAGGAAGTTTGCGGCCGAAAAATATAGTTCTCTTAATGGGCTGAGTTCTTTGTGCGGCCGCATAAAGACCAAAAGTGTTTTGATCATAAAACAAACTAATATAGGGCCGCGATCCTAGACAAATGGTGGGCCGACGTATCTTTTAGCATCCAGCTGGATTCAGTCAGAAAAGTAGTTGTCAATAGTCCGAAAATCTCGGGTATAGGAGCCTGTGAATCTGTTAGGAGACAGTTGGCAAATAACTTCCTATATAAGGAAAAATTTTAGGAAAAGAAGGGATCGAAGAACAAAACTAAAAAGGAGAAAGTGAGATCGAAGAAAAAGAGAAAGAGAGATCCCTAGCTTTGAAGGGAATCGGAACCTTATCAGAATTCCACCCCAACAAAAATTACTCATAATTCGAATATTATATAACTTTATTTTTATTTTGAAATATGAAATTATTTTATTTTTATATGTGAAAATGTTACTAATTTGATATATTAAAAGACACACTTTAACTTATATTTATATAAATATTGAATTATTTATTTTTTAATTTAAAATTATATAATAAATATATATTATATTATTCTATTCTCAATTTTAAAATTATTATTATTTATTTTAAATAAAATGTATATATAATTATATAAATATGATTTTTTATATATACTTTATTAAAAAATACAATAAAATTTTTAAAGATAATGCATTTCCATCAAATAAAAATCTAAAAATACGGTAGAGTTATTTTAAAATTTGATATATCAATTTTTTTTCAAATTCAAAATTAATATTAAATCTAACTTGAAATGCATATAAAATATTTTAATAAAAAAATTCCATGACTTATTATATCATTTATACAAAATATTATATTTTATGTATAAATTCAAATATAAATAATTATTTATAATATTTATGTATATAAAAAGTTATAAATTAAATCTTGAAATATATATATTTTTTATATTATTATTATTACTAACTAATGTTTTTAATATAAAATCAAATGAGATTATTATTATATACTTTTAAATAATAATAATAATAGAAAGTAATGATCATTTTGATTTTTATTTATTTTATTATTGTTATTCTTTTATTTTATTTTATTTTTTTGAAAAATTGTGGTGACAGACAAACTTGCTTAATAAATGATAATATAGATGCAATATATATAAATAAATAAATAAATAAATATATATATATATATATATATATATATATATATGTGGTACAAATAGTCAAAGATTGTTAAAAGTTGTTGGAGAAACAGAATTTGTTCATCTTGTTATCTTTAATTCTAATTAATAAAGTATGAGAGTTACTTAATAAGCAAACGTGTGATGATATTTAATGACACTTACATAATTTCCAAAATAATGGCGGAATCTTTGTTAAAAAAAGTGAAGTGATGCAAGCAAAGAAGAATAAAAACATGAATACATCATTAATGTATTCATGGTCTTTTGGTGAAGAATAAAGGAATCTACAGTCTGATGAATATGTTAATGGTTAATAGTAAAGTGACGGGAAATTATGCAAGAAGAGAAGACAGTGTAGAAGAACAATAAAAATGTTAGTAGTAACGAAATTCGATAGTATTCTGGTATAAATGAAAAAGAAGGAATTCCTTCGAACTCTCTTCTTCCCATCTATACTCAATTCTTCCAAATAATATCAGCGACACATCTCACATTAAAAGTGATATTTTTTTTATATAATTAAATTTTGAAAGGATTATATATATATATATAATTTATTATGGATAAAAAACATTATATATAAAAATAAATGTAAAACTAAATTTAATTTTTTTAATAATTAACAACTAAACAATGTGATATTTTCAATTTATTTTAGTGGAATTATGTCTTAGTGCTATTTCTAATGTGATTAAAGGCATAATGGAATGGATTTTATTTTGAAAATTTCATTTATATAAAAAATAATTAAATTAAATTTGAAAATTATTATATTAATACTAAAAATATATTTGAAAAATATAAAATATAATTTAAGCTATTTCTTTTTCCTTTTATTTTTCATATTATAAATGATAATAAATTTAAATATATTTTATTTATTTAATTTTTTTAAAGTTTAATTAGATAATAATATTTTATTATTGGAAAGACTTTTACTTTCCCTACTATTATTCTGTTGTAATATATCATACTACGGCTTAGTTTTTGTGAATCTGTTGTATTACTTGTTTGTTAAGTTGGTTGGTAATGTCCGACCCTGATCTATTTCTGAATTCGCGCCTTTTACCTGATTACTTGTGTGATCTTAACCTTAATTACATAATCTCCCGCTTTGGCTTGTTAGAATTTACGAGGTAAAACACGAAGAAATAAATTGAGAATGAAATAAGAATAAATCTTTTGAATAAAATATAAAGTGGTTTTTATTCTTTCTTTTTTTTTTTTTTTTTTCTGATTTTTACAAATGATTACAATTCAATTTATAATAAAACTTCTATACTAAATTTAGTAACATATAAATATAACCAATGGTTTAAATTAACTATAAAATATAAATCATTCAAATAAATTACTAAATATATAAAGATTAATTAAAATTAACACTCCTTCTTAATCTTTATATTTCTCCACATTGATCAATGTTCGCATCTTCTGAAAAACATCATATGTTAGAGGTTTTGTGAAAATATCAGCAACTTGATCAAGTGACTTCACATATTCAACCTCTATATGAATGTTCTCAATGCATTGACGAATAAAATGATACTTTGTCTCAATATGCTTGCTTCGATCATGAAACACTGAATTCTTCGCGAGAGCGATGGCTGATTTGTTATCCATCCTTATCTTGATGAGTTCACTTTCTTCAAAATAAAGTTCCTTCAATAATATTTTCAGCTAAATAGCATGACATGCACAAGCAGTAGCAGCAATATACTCAGCTTCACAAGTTGAAAGAGTAACTATCGATTGCTTCTTTGAACACCAGGAAATTGCATAATTTCCTAAGAAGAATAGGAATCCGGTAGTACTTTTTCTATCATCAATGTCTCCACCGTAGTCGCTATCACAATATCCCATCAACTTGAATTCTTCTGAAGTTGAATAAAAGACGTCATAATCAATAGTACCTTTAAGATATAGTAGAATCCTCTTAGCTGCTTTCATATGTGTTTCCGATGGATTCTCCATAAAACGACTCATCAAACCAACCGAAAATAAAATATCAGGTCTTGTACATGTTAGATATCTTAAACTTCCAATAAGACTTTTAAATAATGTTGGATTAATCTTTCGCTTTCCTTCTTCTTCTTTCTTCGAAAGTGATACCCCACATTCCATTGGAGTACTAACAGAATTACAATCCAACATACTAAACTTCTCTAATAAATTCTTTATATATGCTTCTTGAGAGATAAATATTCCATCACCTCTCTGTTTAACCTCAATTCCAAGATAATAGGACATAAGTCCCATATCACTCATCTCGAATTCCCCAGCCATAGCCTTCTTGAAATTGTCAAACATTATTTGATTGTTCCATGTGAATATAAGATCATCCACATAGATACAAACAAATAAAATATCTCGATTTTCCTTTTTCACATAGAGTGCATATTCGTGATCGCACCTAGTGAAATTATTCTTCTATAAGTATTGATCAAGACGACTATTCCAAGCTCTTGGGGCTTGTTTTAATCCATATAAAGCCTTCTTCAATCTCAACACCATGCTTTCATGATTTTCTATGATGAACCCCTCAGGTTGTTCAATATAGACTTCTTCTTCAAGATACCCATTCAGAAAAGTAGATTTAACATCCAATTGATGAATTTTCCACCTATTTTGAGCTGCTATTGATAATAACAAATGAATTGTTTCTAGACGAGCAATAGGAGCAAATACCTCTTCATAATCAATGCCCTATTTTTGTTTGTATCTTTTTGCAACAAGTCTTACCTTATATCTTTCCACTTCACCTTTAGAGTTCCTTTTAACCTTATACACCCATATCATCCCAATTGCACTATTACCACTTGGTAATGGTGTAAGCTCCCATGTATTATTTTTCACAATAGCACAAATTTCTTCCTCCATAGTTTGTAACCATCTATGATCTTTCACGGCTTCATGAAAACTCGATGGCTCGTCATTTGAGAATAAACATAATATATTTTCATCTTTTAGAGTTGAGTTTCTTCATAAAGATCAGCAAGACTCCGAAATTTTTGACGCATTTCACTTGTACTGGAGGAAGGCGATGTATGGGTAGAACTCAGTGGAGAAGGTATTGGTGAAGCTGGAGATACAAGTTCATTTTGATCTCTATGCACTTGTATTTCTTCTTCATCAAAGTAAGGAAGAAAATCATATGCGCCTTCATTTCGACCACTCCAATTCCAGATTGAATCTTCTACAAATTCAACATCTCTACTAATCACCAATCTTCTGTTGCTTAGATCAAATAGCTTGTAGCCTTTGGAATTTTCATCATACCCAATAAAAACAAGTTTTCTGCTTCTGTCATCAAGTTTGGACCTCTCCTGTTCTGGAACTTGAGCAAAAGTAATAGATCCAAAAACTCGTAAATGTGACACATCTGACTTTATTCCACTTCATGCTTCCTGAGGTTTTACGTCCCTCAAACTTTTAGTTGGTGACCGATTAGAGAGATAAACTGCACATGCAACAGCTTCAGCCCACAATTCTTTTGGCATTGATTTGCTTTTCAATATGGTCCTTGCCATATTGAGGATAGTTCTATTCTTTCTCTCCACAACTCTATTTTGTTGTGGTGATCTCGGAACTGTCATAGGACGCCGAATTCCATGCGTGTCACAAAATGCTTTGAATTCATTAGATGTGAATTCTCCACCTCTATCTGTTCTCAAAGACTTAATTTCATGATTGCTCTCCTTTTCAACACAGGCCTTAAACTTTTTGAAAACTTCAAATGCTTCACTTTTGTGCTTCAAGAAATAAACCCAAGTTTTTCGAGAATAATCATCAATGAAAAGTATAAAATAAGAACTTTTACCCAGTGACTCAGGTTTAATTGGTCCACAAACATCTGCATGAACCAGTTGTAATGGCCCTGTAGCTCTCGAATCTGATTGTTTTGAAAAGCTTTTTCGTGAATGCTTGACAAGTAAACAAGCTTCACACAGTTGACTCGGATGGTCAATTTTAGGAATTTCTTTCACCATCTTCTTCATTCCCAAGTCTTTAAGTCCTTTAAAATTTAAATGTCCATACCTCATATGCCATATCCATGATGGATCTTTCACCCAAACATTTAAGCATATGGCTCCTCCAGTCTTCATGTCCAATAAGAACATTCAATTCCTTGTCATAGAAACCTTAGCAATAAGATTTCTCTTTAATAAGTAACTTGTAGCATATGACAAGTTAGAAGGTCCAGTTGAAACTTCGAAAAGTTTAATTGTCCCCATGAAAAGTTATGCCAAGTTCAGGGGTTCAAATATGCATTATACCTAAAATAAATGTAAACATAAGTAATAGTTAAATGTGAAATTCAATTTTTAGTTTTTCAACTTCTTATACACACATAACTATTTTAATTAACATCTTTATATAAATCCCTCAAATTCTTACATTTCTTTTGTTATTATCTTCTCCTCTTATCATTTGCATTTTGTTCGTGGTGATAGATGAAAGTTCCTATATGCGAATGCATATGAAGATATATATATATATATTAATATTTTAAAAAATATATGTATTGTGGATGTTTTGAATTTGTTTCTTACGTTGAGTTCTTGTTTTGGTCTATCTTATGTTTAGATTTGCTTCTTTTTCATGTAGTTCTCTTTTTTCCTTTCATCATTCAATGAAATGGGAATAATTGACTAATTAAATTTCGAAGGTATGATGTGAGATCCTTTCATATATATATATATTATATTATATTAGAAGAAAAATGAAAAGATAAAAGAATTTACAAATGAACGTTAATAAATTATGAATATCTATTGAATATCGGGAAGTCAAGTAAATAATTAACTAATAAATTATAAATACAATTAGGTTCAAACTAATATTAATATCACTACAAGAAAATAGGGTTTTAGTGACAGAATTTTTGTGACGAAAAATTTCCGTCACTACTTGTAACGAATTTATGAAGGATTTTTGACGAAATATTAGAGTAGATATTTAAATATGAAATTGTTGGATTTATAATGAAAAAAATTCCGTTACAAATAATACCGTCACAAATCCGTCGCAAGATACATTTCGAATAACATTAGTGACGAATTTATAACAAACAAATTTTCCATCACAAATATATCATCAAAATTCCGTCATAAATGTAGCGAATTTATAATGCCCTCATAAATCCATCACAAATGTTACGGATTTTCAATATTCTCATAAATCTGTCATAAATGTTATGAATTCTTAACGTCTTCACAGATACGCCTTAAACTTGTATGCATTTTTAGTTAACTATAAAATTAATTTTAAATAACCTCTAATTATTATTTGCTGAATATTTCTTATTATTTACAGTTTACTTATAAAAATATAATTTTAATTAAATATAATTAATATATACATATAAAATTAATTTATTAAATTGATTAAAATGATGGAAATTCATACCGTCATATATAAATATATATTCTTTTAAATTACCATAAAATTATAAAATAATATTCAAAAAATTATTATCATTGTTATTATCTTTTTAAAATTCAGTAATACATATTTTAATTTAATATCTTATAATGATTTTATAATTATTTATTTTTAAAATAACTATAATTATATTATAAATAAAAAATATTTATAAATAATTATATAAATAAATATAAAATTTTATAATTTGTATTATATATTTATTAAATCATAAAATTTATGTAGTTTTTTATTTATTATATATTAAATATATTTAATAATTAATATAAAAATTTTCTTTAAAATATAGATAATATTATAATTTTAATACCATGGGTGTACATACATACAAATATTAATGGATGTCGATACTGTGTCAATACTCAAAATGAAAATGAAAACACTAAAAATCATATACGGAGGAAATCAAAATTTTGGTTTTCAAAACTCCACCTCATGAAGTCCCCCTCCCCCGTAATGCTCGATCTATTGCAACTGAGCGACGGAGGAATATATTGGGAAATCCTGAAATGGAAATTGATCCTTCGAAGCATCGGCACTATATTATAACTTATAGTTGCATTTCCTTTTGGTTGTACATGATTAAATTAATGATTGCTTTAAAAAGTTTCTGGAAATTTGCATTATGCAGAACACATGCTCTCTTTTCATAATCAAAAGATAATCCTAAAATTGGAGGATTTCTTTGGTGGTACAACAATGTGACCCATCACTGTGAAACTAATGACAGAGAAGTTATGACCCTTAGTTTAGACAGCTTGTATTATCACCACAGCTCACAGAATCAACCCAGCAGCCAGAATTGTCTCAACAATCTTCAAGATAATTCTATTCAACTTCAACACTGTAACTACAACAACACCACTGGCTTCAGGACTCAGTATGATCATAACTTGCTTCTACAAAACAAAGGTAAAAGGAACCCAGATAGCAGATTATTCTGCAGATGATGAAGATGGAATGAAGAACTGGATTTCTAGTAACTGCACTGTTGATGACAATGCACACAAAAAAATGGTTGTTTGCTTGAATCACAATGGAGCTGATTCTGGTTTTTTGCCTATCAGTGCACTGCCTTATGGAGATTTACAGTCTTTGAGGTTATCTATGAGTCCTGGCTCTCAATCAAATTATGTTACTGCTGCACACAATCTATCTCCTACTGTAAATCTACCTACGGCTATCGCAACTAAAAAAAGAGGATCTGAAAAGGTGGATGAAAAGCAAATTGTTCACAGGAAGTCCATTGACTCTTATGGACAAAGAACTTCACAATGTAGAGGTGTTACAAGGTGAAATCACTGTTCAATGTTTTGTGATTTCTCTTCTCTTTATTATTTGCCGATTAATTATGGATTTGGTTTTTTTAGGCATAGATGGACTAGTAGTATGAGGCTTATCACCGGGACAATAGTTGCTAGAAAGAAGGACAAAGCAGGAAAGTAAGAGAATGTTAGTAAATAATATAATTAATTACGAATGAATAATTTTTCACAACCAGTAAGTCTATTTGTTCTGATCACTTTTAAATATCAATTGACTCTTATTACATATATTATTGATTTTTCTTTTTGTGGTTTTTGTTTGGCTAGGGATGCTATTTAAATCAAATGATGATTCTTAGTTTATTAAGGTAAAACCATATTTTTTTTAACCATTCAATAATTAACTACTTTATTTTAAACACATTCCTTTGCTTGTATATGATGTTGGTCAAGTAATTCCAAAACATTAATTTCAGGAGGTTATGATATGGAAGAGAGCTGCAAGAGCTATGATTTAGTTGCATTCGAGTACTGGTGACCCTCTACACAAGAGCTATAATTATTAGAATGAGAATTATTAGAATGAACTTGAAGAAATGGAAAACATGACCAGACAAGAGTATGTTGCTCATTTGAGAAGGTAAAAACACTTTTGCTTGTGTTTTGTACCCCACATCTTGACTAAAGAGTTACAATATGACTTTGATTTTGTTGTTTTACCAGGAGAAAGTAGTGGATTCTCAAGAGGTGCTTAAATCTATAAAGGAGTCACAAGGTCCAATTCTCGTACTTGTATTACATTAACTCAAATGTACATTTTGACTTTAAAACCTGGGTTTGTTTTTGCATTTTAGCAGACACCATTAACATAGGAGATGGCAAGCTCGAATAAGTTCGAAACGGTAGAGTTGCTGGAAATAATAACCTATATCTTGGCACATTCAGTGAGTTTCTTACTTTGTTTCGAATTATATACTTTAGAAAGACAATGTCAAGGCATATGATACTTTTATTTTTGCTTTGAATTAGCTACTGTAGTTGCATTTATGCAATGTATATGTAAATAGTGTCATAGTCAGTAATAGGATGGCATTTTTGGTGTGACTTCTCTACTTGATATCTTCTAGATATTTTTCATCAAGGCCTTTATTATGATACTTTATTGTGTCATACACGATTTCTATGCATATTGACTAAGCACCATATGTGCAACATTTATGCACTATTTCATTAGTTATTTTGAGGACATTATTGTGATTTTATACTAATTTGCCCTATTTTTGTGAATATGAACAGTTTGGAGGCATTTGTGCAAATTATGAAGATTTCTGGGATTAAAGACCAAAAATGCAGAAAGTCAAGGATTGAAGACAAACTTTCACATTTTTCAAAAGTTAAATCAGAGATTATACTGGAGAGGATTTTGAGGAGATTTTATGGGTTTTGTTATTTTTCTTAACGGAGTATATTTACTCTGCAGAACAGATAGTTGGATCATCTTTTATTTTCTGAAAAGACTTTGAGAAGGAATCAGCTTTAGTTTTTCTATCTGTTTTCTTCTTTTTGTACGTTTAGTTTTATTTTAGACAATGATGTTGATTGCGCCCATGGGGTGCTAAACTAGTCTGCCCAGCTAAACGATTGATTTAATTAATTCGTGTTGTGAGATCTTTGCTTCGTTGCTTTATCTTTTAATATTTGTGTAATCTCTGTGCCCATAGTTAAGGTCATTCTGTGCCCATAGCTAAGGTCATGTTAGTTTTATTTGATTAATTGATTAAGCGCGCGATTGGTTAATTGAGTAGACTAATACACTGCATGTTAGATAATTCGTAATTAATCTCAACTAGGTAGTGTTGAGGTTCCACAATCATAGTTCAAGAACTGTCGTACTGATTCATTGGCTATGACCATAGGTCTTTTCTAGTTCATATTGCAATCTACGTGTTAGATTAGTGATTGATTCGAATGGTCGTACCCGGTCAGTCTAATAACTAAGGAAAAGATTGGTTGTTAGGCACGTTGTCAATAACTATAACTGTGGTTATTAAAATCGATAGAGATATCTTTTGAATCAATGATCAACACATTAATTAAATGATCGGTTAGCTGGGTCTTTTAATATATTTGATTGTTAATATTTTGTGTTTTTAGCATTCAGTCCAAATTCACTTTTCAAACCCCCATTTACATTACTTGGTCAGTATACAATACACAATTGATAACCGTTCTCTGTGGGATCGACCCTGTTTACTACAAGTTTATTTGTATTGCAGGTTAAATTTATATTGACGGATTCGACACCCGTCAAATTTTGGCGCCGTTGCCGGGGAACGGTATTTATCAATTTTGTTTTTGTTTATGACCAGATTTTTTTTTTCGGTCGTGCCTTACTTGTGCCCATAGCGTCAGATCAAAACACGTATCCTGAAGATGTTTGACGAATGGCACTCAGAACCAGACCAAACGACAAATGAGGTAAGTGATCTTTATTATCAAATTCAAGAGTTAACTACTGCCTTACATCGTTTGGTTGCAGTTAAAGCTCAACAGTCGTGCCCACAATCAAGGCCATGTGGAATTTGTGCAGCACCTGGACACTCTACTGAAGCATGTCCAACATGGCAATATGATACAGCGGAGCAACTTAATGTAGCAGAGTTCTACGATGAGCAAAGAAGATATGATCTCTACTACAACACATATGATGAAGGATGGACGGATCACCCTAATATGGGATATGGATCAAGGAACTATCAATTGAATGAACCAGTTTCCCAATATCAGAATGACCGATATTCAGGTAACTCTTTAGCTAATATTATTGAGCAATTGGAAACTAACACTCTTCTATTTCAACAGGAGACAAATGTCAGCATCCAAAATCTGGAGAAGCAAATGAGCCAACTTGCGACTAATGTGGAAAAGTTAGAGTCACAAGTAGAACCTTCATCGCAAATTGAGATCAATTCTGAGAGCATCGATGCAGTGACGTTGATGAGTGTAAAAGAGCCATCCGACTTAGTTGCAGGGAAGGACTGTGCCCGCGACCAATGGTCACAGGAAGAAACCCTAGGATCAGATGAGCAATGCTGTGCCCACGACCAAATGTCACAAGAAGAGACAGAAATTGTGAAACCTCATTGTGTTGTCCAACATATACCCAAGGAGTCAAAAATCAAGGAAACCCTAACTGATCCCTGTGCCCATAGCGAAAAATTGAAAGAAGAAATTAACGTGGAAACCCTAACTCAGGGGAAGAACCATGCCCACAGAGAATGGGATCAGTTGGAAAAAGAAATCAACGTCAGAACTGATGACCGTGCTGTACTGGAAAAGCCAAAAACCTTAGAGGTCAGACCAAATTTTCCTAGCAGACCCGAGGAGCAAAAAATCATGGAAACCAAACCTCTATTTCTCGATAGAAAGGAGACTTAGGAGGTCAATGAAGAAAACGAGATTTTTAACACTTTCAGCAAGGTTGAGGTTGGAGACACCAAAACGTGGCATGAACCAGAAACGTTCCAACATCGGGTAAGTACCAGTCCAATTTTATCTATGCCCGTAACTAAGTCACGACTACCCTTTGTTGTGCAGGTGCCAAATTTAAAGTTATATTACAAAGGGTTTCGGGTTGGAATATCAGATTGGCTTCAGTATAATACTACAATAGCTATCGGATGAATTTTGAAGTTGTGTTCGCCAGCCTGTGCCCACAGCTCCTACCTCCACAGTATTCAGGGAAGTATCTGTCTACCTTTTCTTTGGTTTTACTGAAATGACTTGTACATTGGGACAATGTAATTGCTAAGTGTGGGGGAGGATATTATCTGCATCTTTGTTTTAGTTTTCTTTTTAGGTTGTCTAGATTTTTTTTTCTCTCTTTTAGGATTTTTAGGTTGTTTAGGTTATTTCTTTTAGGATTTTAATTTTTTTCTTTTTAGTTTTGTTTTCCAAGTCTTTGGTTCTTCTTTACTGCTGTCGTTAGGATGAATTGTTTTTGTGCCTTTTTGTTGATTCACTCTTAATAATGAATTTTTAGACTGATTTAGGAGCTGTGTAATATATGAGACTTAATTTTTGTGTGTGCATAAGATACTAGCAGATGCTTTTAGAGCTTATGATAATTTAATTTAGAATTCAGCAATGCTAGGAAACTTGTGAAACTAGAAGGCAGTTAGTTAGTACGCAGTATAGCAAAAAAATAAAGAAAAAAAAGAAAAAAAAAAGAAAAAAAATTAGACATTGATCATGTGACTCAATATCGTCAGCTGGGATTAGTGGATCGGCATTAATTCCCCTTAAGTTTTTGTATGTATGGAGCCACTGATGATAGGAGGGTTGTCCCCTTTATGGGCCGAATTCAGTCCGACCAAAGTCACGCATTTTTAGTTCTTCTATTCTCCTTTGCTAGCCGGAATAGGTGACACGGCGCTTATTCTCCTTAAGTGGTTTATGTATGGAGAAGCTAGTGATTGGAGATGGTTGAGTACCTTTTTTGGGGCCGTTTAAACCTAGAAATAACTGGAAGTGTTGATTTGAAATGTCTCGCTGGTTGTTTAGGGTCAAATAAATTAAATAAAATAAATGAATAAAAAGAGAGACCCGACCAGTGGCTATTAGAATTGGTTTTGTATTATTATTTGCTGCTTAAACTGTGAAGAAAGCCGACTGTTTTTCTTATTTGCTTGTGGTACTGGTGTAGTGAATTCTTTTGCAAATTATCGTTTGTTCTCCTTGCATTTGCTCTAATTTAAAGATGAAATTTAAATATGCGTGTTTAATTTGATGACAGCTTTCTTTTCTTTTAAATTTTCATTATTTTGAGTGATGTAAACTTTTATTGTGGGCACGGTTGAATATGGTTAATTCCTTTTTGGCAGCAGTTTTGTGAGACCGATTGAGTATTCTTTTTATCGAGTCTTCTTTTAAAAGTTGGTCATGGGCATACTTGAGGGCAAGTATAAGATAGTGTGGGGGAATTTGACTAAGCACCATATGTGCAACATTTATGCACTATTTCATTAGTTATTTTGAGGACATTATTGTGATTTTATACTAATTTGCCCTATTTTTGTGAATATGAACAGTTTGGAGGCATTTGTGCAAATTATGAAGATTTCTGGGATTAAAGACCAAAAATGCAGAAAGTCAAGGATTGAAGACAAACTTTCACATCTTTCAAAAGTTAAATCAGAGATTATACTGGAGAGGATTTTGAGGAGATTTTATGGGTTTTGTTATTTTTCTTAACGGAGTATATTTACTCTGCAGAACAGATAGTTGGATCATCTTTAATTTTCTGAAAAGACTTTGAGAAGGAATCAGCTTTAGTTTTTCTATCTGTTTTCTTCTTTTTGTACGTTTAGTTTTATTTTAGACAATGATGTTGATTGCGCCCATGGGGTGCTAAACTAGTCTGCCCAGCTAAACGATTGATTTAATTAATTCGTGTTGTGAGATCTTTGCTTCGTTGCTTTATCTTTTAATATTTGTGTAATCTCTGTGCCCATAGTTAAGGTCATTCTGTGCCCATAGCTAAGGTCATGTTAGTTTTATTTGATTAATTGATTAAGCGCGCGATTGGTTAATTGAGTAGACTAATACACTGCATGTTAGATAATTCGTAATTAATCTCAACTAGGTAGTGTTGAGGTTCCACAATCATAGTTCAAGAACTGTCGTACTGATTCATTGGCTATGACCATAGGTCTTTTCTAGTTCATATTGCAATCTACGTGTTAGATTAGTGATTGATTCGAATGGTCGTACCCGGTCAGTCTAATAACTAAGGAAAAGATTGGTTGTTAGGCACGTTGTCAATAACTATAACTGTGGTTATTAAAATCGATAGAGATATCTTTTGAATCAATGATCAACACATTAATTAAATGATCGGTTAGCTGGGTCTTTTAATATATTTGATTGTTAATATTTTGTGTTTTTAGCATTTAGTCCAAATTCACTTTTCAAACCCCCATTTACATTACTTGGTCAGTATACAATACACAATTGATAACCGTTCTCTGTGGGATCGACCCTGTTTACTACAAGTTTATTTGTATTGCAGGTTAAATTTATATTGACGGATTCGACACCCGTCACATATTTTTGTGAATGTTCCTATTGTTATCGCAGAAATATACAAGGTTCTGTGACACTTCTGAAAATCCAGCAAGAGTAGCAAAATCCTATGGAATGGTAATTCTAAATATTATAGAGTAGCATCATCCTTAGCAATTTATTTGGTCCTCTATTTAGTTGCTTAATACTTCAATTGCATAACAACCTCTCATTATTTCTCTGATGTGGCCCTGATGTGTAGTAATTTCTTCATTTCATCTGGGATAACTAAAATGTCTAGTTTAGGTTTCATTCAAAAAAAAAAAGCAAGACTCTCAAGTCACCTGTTATAATATTGTTTCTAATAATTTGTTTTTAGTAATCAATAAATGCAATGGTGTTTCTGATAGTATGGTGTTGGTTTTAGAGGTCAATGTTGTTTATTCTACAATGTCCTTTTATTTGGTGGTGTATGCTTTTATTCCACAACAAGAAATGCAAGAAACTATTCGCAAAGCAAGTATGGAGATGGAAGAGTGAATGGAAGCACGAATCAAGGGGGTTGTAGCAGAAATGACTAAAGGGAGTATGCAACAATGATCAAGTTCAAAAGGGAGTATGCAACAATGAACAAGTTCAAAAGGGAGTATGCAACAATGATCAAGTTCAAATTAAGGTTTTACGTTTCATTTGGGACTTGGTTTATTAAGTTCAATACATTTGAAAATGTTGATTTTGCTTTAGATGTTTGAGATGTTGATTTTTCTTTTGATGTTTGAGATGTAGTATTGATACTTGGATAATTGTGTTTAAAATACATCGAAATTTATGAATGATATGGAATGATAACTTGTATTTAGTTGATAATGTGTGGACTTGACTACAGTTGTTGTTGTTTACGTTTATTTATTACTGTGGTTTTGTTTGCTGATCAGATTGAATTCATGGAGGAGAATTTAGGGTAGTTGATTGAAGATTGCTTTTTTTCATTGAGGTTTTTGGTGTTGACTTTCTGGAGACTATATGAGTTTTTGAGCTAGTTTATGGTTATTGCTAACCATTTGGTTGGGGGATTGGTCTAGTTAGTGTAACACTAGTATGGATGAAGCTCAAAGCAGCTCCAGTTCTCTGCCTCCTTTTCTTGCAAAAACGTATGAGATGGTAGAGGATGCTTCTACCGATTCAATTTCCGCACAAATATAATATTTTTTTAAACCGCCGCACAAATATAATATATTATTTTAAAACTGCGTCACAAATTTCGTCACAATTTTTTTCAAATGTATTATAAATTCGTCACAATTTTTGTCAAATGCGTTACAAATTCGTCTTTTTTTTTAAATTTCAAATCACGTTACAAATTCGTCACTATTTTTTCAAATCACGTCACAAATTCGTCACTATTTTTTTCAAATTTGCGTCACAAATTTTGTCAATTTTTTTTTTAACAATTGTTATAAATGTCTCTCACAAATCTATCACAATATGTATTCTATCACAAATTTGTTACAAAAATTGCATCATAAGTATCTCACTATTTTGTTACAATTGTGACGGAATTAATCAACAAGTTTAATTTTCTAATGTAAAAGTTGTGATGAAACAATTTAACATCTGTAATGGAAATATTGCCTCACAAAATTATAGTTAAATCGTCACAACCAATTTTGCAAGGCACTTTTCATTGATGAAATTTATTTGGTACTAATCCATCACTATAGATTTTCAGTGACGAATTTTATATTCTTAGTGACGGAATTTTCCCGCCAATGAAAGACAATTTTTTATAGTGTATTATCAAATAACTATTAAAAATAAATTATTTTTAAAAATACCAAACTACTAATCAATATCAATTAATAATATAAAAAAATTGAAAAGATAAAACCTACCCACATTCTCTAAATATTTTTATCACAAGCAAAATATGCTACTTTCTTCCTCTAACCTCTATTCCCATAAATAACAGGTATAGGTAAAATTTTAATAATGAAAAAATGAAAATATTTGTATTGCAAAATATAACTCATCATTATCCTGCCTTCTGTATCTGCTTGGTATATATATCTCCTTACCTCCTTTTGTTTTTCTTTTTATTTTTCTTCGTTACTTTCACTTATTTCTCAAGACTTCTAATCTTTTGACTCAGGACTGCGTTCGAAACTTTTGCTTCGATGGCTTGCTTGACTAGTACTTGGTGGAGGAGCTGGTATTTCTGAAACACCTAAAGCCTTCTTAACACCAGGAGCCTTCAGCACTGGAACACTTAACAGAGCAGCCAGCAGATGCATTATGGTTATAATTATAGATCCTCACTTGAAAAGAAAAAAGAACTTATATCTAACTGTGGTTTGTTTTTTTCTTCAACAAATTTTATTGAATATCTTAATTTCTCATCAAATTCATTAGAAAAATATCTAACGACAAGGATTAATGACGGTTTTGATCACATGTAACATAACCAAATAATGGACTATAATCAGAGGAGTAAACTTCAAATTCAGACAACAATATCTACTTCTTAATACCACAGCTAGTGGCCGCAGCAGGTTAAATAAAAATTGAGATAAAAAAAAAAAAGAAGTTATAGAATAATTAGTAACCAGACAAGTAGTATAACAATGATAATCAATCTTAGTGAACACAAAATGTAAAAAATAAACTATTACACATTACTTCCTAAAAGACTAGTAAATAAGTAAAGACATTTTAAAATTAAAATTCGTTTAAAAAGATTAATTATAGAACAGAAAGAAACAAAGATTAATTATAGAACAGAAAGAAATAGATAGAGTTCTATTATCCATATCCTCTGCCTACTCTAAAATGAAAATTTTAACATGTAATATTGATAGTATTACAAAAATTCTCAAATATATGCATCACTGATAAAAGAACATCACCTATATACAAGTCTATTTTACCACTCTTTTAACTCCAAAGATAACGGAAAATTTAGTGTTCCAAAACTTCACTATGTTCGGATATAAAAATCTAAAATTTCAAAACTAAGTTTTATAAACGAAATATCTTTACACTAACCTATTAACTTTCTCTATTTACATATTTTTTCAGGGTATTTCCATTTTTCCACCCGATTTTTAAAAATAATTCGAAAAACCTCCTATTTTTAAAATTAATTTGAAAAACCTCTCATTTTTAAAAATAATTCAAAACAACCTCACTTTTCAGATAAGAGTGGTTTTGGATAATGATTTTTTTTTTTACTCTAATTTTATTTTATTTTCATTAATTGTATTAAATATTTACATTTATACCGTCATTATTAACCACTCATTAAATTATGTTATTTTTAATAAAAAAATTAAAATAAAATAATTTTTATTTTAAGTTTTAATTAAAATAATACATTTTAACTTTTGTATTTTTAATAAAAAAGCTAAAATAAATATGAATTCATTTTATTTTATTTTTGTAAATATAATAATCTATTTCAAATATGTTATTTTTAATTTAAAAAAACTCACAGAAAAATAAATTTATTTTAATTAAACAATAAACTAATATTTTTAATTAAAAATCAAATAAAATGAAATTTATTTGTATTTTACTTTTTAAATAAAAGTAACATAATTAGTATTATTTTATTTTTCATATAAAAAAACATTTTGAATATTTTTCATAAAAAAAGCATATTTGAAATATACTAATAAATTTAAAAATAAAATAAAATGAATTCTTACTTATTTTGAATTTTTTATTAAAACTAATAAAATTAAAATGTTTTATTTAACTAAAAATTAAAATAAAAATTATTTTAATTTTAATTTTTATTAAAAATAAAATAATTTATCGTGTGGTTAATGCTAACCCTATAAAGGTAAATATTTAACACAATTAATGAAAATAAGATACCAATATAATAAAACCACACCACATTATCCACCTAACCATTTGGACCAAATTGGGGTATCTAATCTACACTTAATCTAATATTATCTTATTTAATTATAGGGAATCTTTGAAGAATTTTATGAACTAATACCTATTAATTGTGTTGGGTCCAACTTCTGTTCCTGATCAAATTATCCATACTAGTGAATATGGGTTAGTGTCGTTTTCAGCCAAGTATTGTGATAATGAGACTCCACTTAGTTAATTAATTAACTTATTTTTAAAATTGTGGTGACAAACAAACTTGGTTAATAGTCAAACATTGTTAAAAGTTGTTGGACAAACAGAAATTGTTAATCTTCTCATCTCTAACTCTAATTAAGAAAAGAAAATATGAGAACTAAAATAGAAAAATAACAAGTGAACGTGTGATGGTATTTAATGGTATTTAATAAGAAAGCAGTGTCACTTTCAATTAGCTATTTTGAATCTAATGACGTTAACATTTAAAAATAACATGTATGTTAGTTTAGGATGTAGATCTTGTGTTGATATTTGACTATAAAAATAGTGGAATTTTTAATTAAAAACGAATTAGATTATGCAATAAAAGAAATAAAAATATGAATTCACAGTTTGTTGAAGCCGAAGAAAAGACTATGAAAAAGCACTTTCGGAATTGGATAGTATTTTTGTATAGTTGGAGATGAAGAAGTTTAAAAATCTAGATTCAAACCTTTTTCATCTCCATCTACACTAAAATTCTTCCATATGAAATCATTACCTATATTTTGAGTGTTAAGAATTATATATATATATATATATATATATAAAATTTGTTATGCATAAAAATATATTTATAAATAATAATAAATATAAATATAAATTTGCTTTATTAATAAACTAATAACTAACTACTTTATTAATAATAAGTCGACATTGTTTCCGTTGCATAGTATTCAATCTCAGACTTGCGAAGAGGAGGGCAATTGTTTCTGAGGGATTTAAGGACAGTTTTGTAACTCTTCATCACAAGAGCCAATCTGCTGTTGATGCTCTCATGAGTCTTCTTGGTCTTCTTGGCGGCCACCACGTTGTACAGTCCCGACCTCTCCTCTCACCGATGACCACGACAGAGCAGAGAGGTGTGAAACTGTTATTTGTACTCTAGTGTAAAATCACTCACAACAGAAGCAATGCAAAATAATTTGGATCTTTTTTATTGGATAGTATTCTACCGTCGGCGCAGAAGACGACAGTTATAAATCCAAATTCAAACCATCGTCTCCGACGCCGACACTAAAATTCTTCCAAATTCTCCATTGACAATTGTTCAACTTGTCTCAATGTTAATACTTTTATAATGGTGTTTGTTTATATAATAAATTAGAGATACCAAACATATAATATTATTTTTTTAAATAAGAATAAATATAATTTGTTATGGAATAAAAAAAATTATAAACAAAAATACATAAAAATAAATTTAAATATTTATTTCTATTTTTATATGAATCATAACAAATTGAATATATTTTTATATATTAAAATTTTAAAATCTCTTATCAAATAATAAATTAATGTAGAAAATATTTTACTTTTTACTATAATTTATAGTAAAATAAAACTACAAGTGAAGTTTTTATTTTTTATTTTAATAATTATATTTAAATGTAATTTTAAAAAAATAAAAGTGAATATTAAAAATATAATATTACTTCTAATTAATATATATATATTTTAAAATTGAAATTACATATTAGATTTTAACTATGACTTATTAATATTAGTTAATGTAATTTTCAATATAAAATTATTATTTAAAACCATAATAATTGAAAGTTAGTTACAATTATTTTAATTTTTTGATAATAATAATAATAATAATAATATTATTATTATTATTATTAAATTAAAATAAAATAAAATCTAGCAGATCTTGGCGCACAAACCAGACGAGATCATGAATCCAGGTGTAAGTAAGATGATGTGGTGTGGTTATTGAGAAGTGAAGGGATTATTGAAGTGAAGGGGTCTTCAACAATCCGAGTCTTCTTCATTTGATACAATTCCTATATGATAATATCACTACTACATCATGGTTTGTTTAAGTTAAGTTAGGATATATATAACTATTTATTTCAATGTAAATTTTTAATTTGTTTAAAATATAATATTTTATTTAAAAAATACATTTCAATCAAATAAAAATCTAAAAATATGGCATAATTGTTATTTTATAATTATGATATATTATTTTTTAAGTTTAAAATTAATATTATATCCATTTAAAATATGTTAATTAAAAAATATAAATATCTATTACTTATAATACTATTTATAAAAATATATAATATTTTATGTATAAAATCTAATATAAATAATAATGTGGCGTGATGAAATGCCACACATGAAACCACTATCAACATCAGTACTACCACTTGAATAATAGACACCCAAAAACTTACTCCCGTTACAACTCTGCATGTTTATACTTGAAACATCTTGCAACTAGATCTGTCTTGTGTTTTACGGGTGAATTGGTTGCCTTGCTTTGCTTTTTTATAGAAAAATTTTGTGTAAAAAAAAAGGGGTTTCCCACACCCTAATTAAGATAACATTTTTTTCCAAATATAACTTTATAGTATTTTTTTAATATATAATTAAATTTAATTCTACAAAATAAATTATTTTATTTTATAACTTTTTTATACCATTTGTATCCTTGAAAATATCATTTTATCTATGAAGTTTTATAGTTGGATGGGATTGATATTTGTTTAGGATGACATTCTAAATCTTAAACACTAATAAAATAAAATATCATAATTCTACTAGATATAAATATATGGTCCGATACGGAGAACATCATATAAGTCATCATTTTTAATATTCTCCATAAACTTAACAAGATCTTAGTTTTCATTGAAATCATATTAACGAGGAAGAAGATGAGACTCGTGATCATTCACCCCATCTGTACTAAAACAGCATAAAACAAACAATTAGTAAACTAACTATATATTAATTCTGTATTTTTTAATTACATAAACTGCTTTTGATTCGTAATGTATTTACAGTATTTTAGTAAAAATCAAATATGAATCAATTGAGGAGTTTTAATTTGTAATGTATTTACAGTAGTTCGGTAAGATCAAATATGAATCAATGGAGGAGTTTTAAGTTAACTAAACAATTTTATAAAAAAGAATAATTTATATTAATTATTAAATTAAGGGTAATTAAGTAATTTTAATATTATTTAAATAATTTATAATTTTATTATATTAAAATAAAAAAATAAATTGAAAGGATATTTAAAGTAATTATTTAAATATGTTATGGATATTTTAGTAATATTGATGTTGGATTTAGTAATTTGATTATGGAAAATAGCAACCATGAAAAAAAATTACTCAATTTCGAATTTCCTAGAACATGTAGGAAGTCTGAAGTTTCAATAAAAACACTATAATCCTAGAGAGATCTGAGAGTTTGTAGAGATCAATAATATAGGCTTAAACAGGCTCTGCTACGGAGCCCATATCTTGTGGCCCAGTTATATCTTAATAGGTACTGTCCTTATCAATTAACAAAACCAGACCACATCTTCTTTGGAAAATATTGCTTACCCAACTGCTCTACATCTTCCAATGAAATTTCAATTTTAATCTGTTAAAAATAAAATAAATCAACACGATAGTGTTCATGTAATAATTTGCTTTAATAAAACTATAAATTCAACAGATATGATATTCACTATAAGAAGCATTGATGTTACTCGGATAATTTGAAAATTTAATGGATAATATACCTATCGAATTCATTATTCATGTAAAAGTTAAATGGTCTAATGTAAAAATATTAATTTCTTGATAAAAACCATAAAAAACTTATTAATATCACAAAAATAAAATAAAATAAATATAAATCAATATAAAATCAATGGAATTTTCTTGATTGAATACTGCTCTATTATTCATGGGTGTGTTGAATGTTTGAATGAGGATTTAAACATTCAACACACCTATGAACAATAAAATTGTTCCAAACTCTCTTCTAATAATATCAATACATTATTATGGAATTTTTATTATAGGTGTTTATTTATATAAACAACTACCTAGATTGCATGCAGAAAAGAAAAAATAATAATAAATAAATAAAAATAATAATAATAATAATTTGTTCAACAGATGCTGGTTTTTTTTTTAAAGCCTAAAATCCATGATCTGGTTTTTAAAGCCTAAAATCTATAATCTGGTCTGATTCTTTCTAGAGAAGTGAATGTGTTGATAAAATGTATCTGCAGTTTACGCAAATATTAGTATTTTTTTATTGATTTGTTTAAATTAGGCTTGTTTATATAATCACCTAAATTCAAATTTTGGATGCCAAGCAATAATTTTTTTAAAAAAATATTTTTTATTTAAATAAAAATGAATATAATTTACTATGAATAAAAAAAAATAACAATAGTTATGGATAAAAATAAATGTATAAATTAACTAATTTTTTAAAATAACTTACTCCACATATTTCATTAAGTTTCCTATGAGAAGTAAGTTTACGCGTCTCTCTAATTTATAATCCATTTTATTAATGTGTGTGATCACTGTAGTGGTTCGGAACTACAGTTGAGCCGGATGATTCAGGCTAAAGTGAGGACCGATTCCTAACAGAACATCCGAGCGGACCTTGGGGACACCGGTGTGGTGTCTCCCGTAGGCACTCCGGCGCTCAAGTCAGTTCTGAGCTTAAACAGGATAGCAATAGAAAAAGAATAAGAAGAGAGTAATACTTCCTGTAGTGGATCGTTCCTGTCGGAATGAAATGATTGTGGCAATATGACACCTAGAGCTCTGGGCTCGATTGATTGAGATCAATAAGATAGCCGGACTTGTGAAGTACGCACCGGAGTGTGACTGACTATAATAGCGTTATGGGGAACAATTTGGGCAGAGTTTCAGTATATCAAAAACCATCCCTCTCAACGAGGCTAAAGCTTCTATATATAGAAGTTTGAGGAGTCCGTTAGTAGATCTAGCCGAGATCTTGGCGGAAGGATCTTCGCAAGATCCGGGACTCTCTCAACTGAGAATCTGTCAGTTGAAAGGGCTCAGAAGAAGGATTGGGCAGACGGGCTTCTCGGAACGATTGGGCCTGGTCTCCTCGGAAGCATTGGACTGAAGGCCTGGCTGTTGGTTTTGGGTCAGGGCCTTGGCTTCAGACCGGGCTAGAATTTTCAGCCCTCTACAATCACAATTAAAACAATTATAAATTGTTTCGATTTAAATTCAATTATATAAAAATATTTAAAATAAAATTTAAAAAATATTATACTAAAATGAAAAATATTTCTTTAAATTTAAATATTTATTATTATTATTATTATTATTATTATTATTATTTTCATATTCATATAATACAAATTTAAATATTTTTTAATTTTAAATAGTATAAAAAAAACTAATTATACAACGATATTTTATTATAAAAAGTAAGTTTGCTTTTCTTTTACTTTTCAATAAAATAAAATAAAAGTCAAGTTTTAATTAATTTTTAATAATTATTTTTCAGTGTAATTATTTTTTAATAAAAAATGGAAGTGATTATTAAATATGAAAAATTCACTTTCTATTAGCAACCTAATGATGCTAACATAATTTCCAAAATAGTGGGGAATATTTGGTTAAAAAAGTAAAGTCAAGCGATGCAAGAAAAGAAGAACAAAAACTTGATGACTTCATAATTTTAATATATCATTTTCTAAATTTAAAATTAATAACATATCCATTTTTAAATTCATATAAAATATTTATTTCAAAAAATATAAAATCTATTACTTTATTTATACAAAATGTGATATTTTATATATAAAATCTAATTTAAATAATTATTTATGATACTTTAGATATATAATATTTGCTGAACTAAATCTTCAAGTATATATTTTTTAAATTATAAATATATTTTTAAATTTAATTATTGTTATTGTTATCAAATGTAATTTTTTAATATAAAATTATTAGAAGAATGAGATTATTATAAATTTGTAAACAATAATAACTAAAAGTAGCAATCATTATAATATTTAATATTAAAAAAATAATTAGAATAATAAATATGAGCTGTTGATTACATCCAAACTCTATGGTGAGAAAAATCCACAACAAATCCTTTAGACTTCAACCGCTGAAGACGATATTCTTAATTGAACCGACTTGAAAGAGAATGAAATTCAGAAGCATCCTTATATGTGCCTAAAATAGTCCAAATGTTAAATATTGAATTCAGTTGACCAATGCAATGGATATTGTACCCTATTGAATCCATGACGTTAAAATAATTTCCAAAATAACATTATGTTAGATTAGCAAGGCAAATCTTCTAATGATGTTTGAAAAAAAAATGGAATCATTAGGTTAAACAATGAAGTGCTGCAAGCAAGCAAGCGTGGGGTTTTAAGAATAAAAAATGCAGACATCCATATAAGGTTAGGAAGGCAGATCTTGTGTTAATGTTTGAACATTAAAATGGTGGAATCTTTGTTTAAGTAAATGAACTGATGCAAGCAAAAACAAGAATACATCATCGATAGATGCAGTTTGATGGGGGGGGGGTTGTTTGTTGAAGCCCAAACGGATCCATGGTCTGAAGATGTGAATCTGTTAATACCATTCTCGTATAGATACAAGCAAACATGACTTGAGATCATGCAAGAAGAGAAGACAATGCAAAAGGGTACGGATTTCGACCAAAAGTCCAGGAGTCAGGTCAGAGCAAGACTACCTTCGGCCGAAGGGATTTTGGCTGAAGCAAGCCCATCAATCCCCTTAATTCCGGCCGAATGTGATGATTCATGTTTAACAGCTCTCGAGATATAAGTGGGTTTAAGCCCATCAGGCCCAATCCATTCAAGATGCGGTTTCCTGAAACTAGAAAAATAAGAGAAACCTTCTCTCATTATGAGAAGGAGATCAAGTCTAAGAAAGATTAGTTGACCCCATCCTTGTAGGAGTAGATTTCTTAGACCTCTTCTAAATAGAGGTTAGGGATGAGTGTAAAAAGAGGATCCGATTTTTACTTTTCTCAAGAGTAGACTTTGTTCTATCATCTTTGTAAGCTTTAAGCTATTTATTTCAAGCAATCTTAGTCTTGAATTTTGATATGGTTTATTTGACACCATAATTTGACGCCCGCAGTGGGGCTCGAACCCACCACCATAAGGTTAAGAGCCTTGAGATAAGCTTCGCAGTCGATCAAGATCACACCATATCCCGGTGTCTAAAATTTCGTCAACGACAAGCATTATTATGGATAGTCATAATCAGACAAACAATGAAGAAGATAACACCCCTTACACCCCTAGAGGAACAATTAGCAATCTTGATGGAAAGGCTCAAGAGAGTAGAGGAGGAAACAGAACTTAAAAAAAAACAAAATCCAAAAAGAAATCCACCATCCTCTCCAAAGGAAAATAAAGGTAGCCAAGCCGAAAATAGCCACCCCTGTGAAAATGCCAACTCAGTTTCGGTGAGACCTCCGGCAGAGGACTGTTGGAAGAGAGCGATGGATCAACGGAGAGCCGAAAAACTGATGGCCAGAGTAGTTCGAGTAGCTCCAACGACGGGACAGAAGGCCAGAAATCAACAAGAAGGGATCGCAAAAAATATCGTGATTGCGAATTGAGAGAGTTGAGGGAATTAGTCCAAAAGACCACTAGGAAGAGGATCACGATGTGGGAATCTATAATGCACTATTCTGAAACCCCTTTTGCATCTTGGATCTTGGAAACCAATGTGCCAAAAAGATTCACCTTGTTTAATGTGAAGTCTTACAATGGAACAACCAATCCCGAAGACCATATCGTAGGGTACAAGAATCAAAAGGGACATGCAAAATCCCCGAAGAATACATGGAAGCTGTCATGTACAAAGACTTCAGCTCCACCATTATGGAACAACCCAAAGGTGGTATTCCACCCTTTCAGAAAAGAGCATCAAATTATTCTCTTCCTTGGCCACCAAGTTTGTCAACCACTTCTCTGATAGTAGGAAGAAAGAAAAGAACGTGGACGACCTATACCACCTGAGATAGGGAACCAATAAAAGCATCAAACAATACTTGAGGAAATTCAAAAAAATGAAAATGTCCATCTCGGATTGCCGGGATAAAAGCGCAATCAAAGCCTTTATCAAAGAGTTGTCGAAGACATCAAAATTTTATGAAAGTCTCAAGTTAATTAAACTTTGATCCTTTGATGATGCCCTCTAAATAGCCGAATATATGATAGAGTACGGACGAGAACTCTAGCCTAGGAGCATGAGAAATTCGCAAAGCACATCAAATTTGTGGGACGAAACAATGTAGGTGTTAACAATGGAAATGAGGGCAACTGTCGGAGGGGTCGAAGAGATTTCGATCGAAATAGCTTTGACAAGCCAATCAGAATAGAAATTACTCAAGACCAAAAGATTTTCTACCTTATCCATCATCGTCCCAACAACAGAAGCCCTCGTAATACTTAAAGGTATGAGGGATGAGATCAAGTGGCCCGAAAATTCGAAGACCCCCATCGGCCGAAAAAACATATTCTGATATTGTCAATTCCGTGGGGACCATGATATCTATTATATTGTTCACAAACTTAGGCTCTATCTTGCCACATTTTAGCTTGAATTAGCAACCATTGTGATCCAAGTTATTGATTATTTCAGGATCAATGGTCGAGTAGTCATAACGAAGAAAATCTAGATATAAAGCAGTACATTCGAGCAGAAGGAAGTTCAAGCATTCAAGGAGAGCAGGAATTGAGAGAAAGAAAGGCAAAGCAGATTCTCCACACCTGTTTCGCGCCCTAGCCACTCTTGCCAGGCCGCCAGCATCATGAACAGGGCGCCAAAATTGGCACCGTAGGTCAACCGCGCCCTGGTCCGCGCCTTGGCTACATATGACCAGGCCACCAGCGTCATGACCAGGGTACCAAAATTGGCACCGTAGGTTAACTGCACCCTGGTCCGCGCCCTAACTACATATGACCAGGCCGCCAACATCATGTCGAAGGCGCTAAAAATGGTACAGAAGCTCTATCCGCGCCCTGGACCGCGCCCTGATAACGCTGACCACGCCGCCAACCACACCGCCAGAAATGGAACCGCAAGTAGCACTGCGTCCTAGTCCGCGCCCTGACTTCTCTTGCCAGGTCGTCGACCAGACCGCCCAGGAAGATGAACAGACACCTCGCCCTAGTTGGCGCCCTGGCTGGCGCCCTGGCTTCTTATGCCAGACCACCGATCTGGGCACCCAGACGCAAAAAGTTGTGGTTTTTGGCTGTCTAGAAGGGTATTTTTGGGAGAAAAATCTCTAGGGTATAAAAAAAAGTGATAGGATTTTTGAAGGGATCTTGGCTTGGACTACTTAGAGGCTAGAGTGGGAAAGAGAAAGGGAACAAAAGAAGAGGAGAAGGAGACTACCTACAAAAGTCCTACCAAGAGAAGAATTGCAAAAGTTCTAGAAAGGATTCAACTCAAATCATCAAGCTGTCATTCTTCTTTGGTTTAGTTGTTCCCTAACCTTATTATGTATATTTTGTGTAGCGCTTTTGTTAGTAGAGTAATGAATATCTAAAACTCTTATGGGGTTTCTTGACCCTTAGCTAATGTGATGTTGTTATCCTTGAACTTGAATGAATGATTTTGCTTACCATTTTCACATGAATTTGTCCTTAAGGCATGTAGAGCTTGATCAACTCTAACTTGATTTTTTGGTATAAGCTAGCTTGGAAGAGTAGCTAATGCTAGAATTAGGTTCATATGCCTTAATGAATAGTTGCTTAGACATAAGAATTAGGAATTAAGAAATTGATGATGGAGAACTTCATAAATTATCCTTACACTTAAGTGACATAAGTGTGGAATAGGGTAGTTAAGCTACTTGTGTGGAAGCATTAAGTGGTAATTAATATTGAGATTATTTGGTAGTAATTGATAATTTTAGACGATGTGATTGCATTAGCAAGGAGATAGGAACTCCTTCTTACCAAAATTCCCAACCCATTTTGTTAAGACAATAGTTTAGTAATCTTAATCATTCCCAACTCAATTCATTTTAGATACTTGACTTAGCTGAATCGATTGGTTAATAGTCTTTTCTAGCACGCCAATCCTTGTGGATCGATTTTTATTACTTGACGACATAGTGTGCACTTGAACTAGGCTTCCTTAGAAATTTATCACGTCAGACCACGGTTACAACACTGACGAGTGTTGGACGATTAGAAAAGAAGTGGCCAAACTTATAAAAACCGGGCACCTATGGGAGTACCTCACCGAAAAGGGGAGAGAAATAGCGGCAGAAGCCGAGAAAAACCAGCAAATCAAAAACCAAGCACTAGGGTCATCAATATGATCGTCGGTGGATATAAAATATGCAGATTGACAAGTTTGGCTCCAAAAAGAAAACTCAGAGAAGTTTCAAGTGTATATAGCATCAGGGATGAACCGGTCCGAGGAGAACACCTAGTCACATTCACCAAAGAAGAGGCTAGACAAGTCTACATGCCACATCATGAGGCCCTGGTAATAAAAATCTCAAAAGCCAACTTGATTGTGTAAAGGATTCTGGTCGATAACGGCAGCTCTGTTAATGTTTTATTCCTCGAGAAATTCAAGAACATGCAACAGGATGAAATAATGATGCAAAGAAAAGTCGTTTCCCTCATCGCCTTCGATGAAATAATGATGCAACTGGATGAAATAATTATGCAAATAAAAGTCGTTTCCCTCATCGCCTTTGATGGTAGAGCCACCTCTACAATCGAAGAAGTAGAGCTACCAATATTCACACAAGGGGTCAACTTCCACACAACCTTCCTAATAATCAATTTGAAATCGGCTTACAATATGATATTGGGCAGGTCATGGATACATGGGATGAAAGTAGTCTCATCCACATATCACCAACTCTTCAAGTTCCCAACTCCGCAAGGCATCGGAGAAATAAAAAAGGAACAAAGCTCGTCCAAAGAGTGCTATGCCAACTGCCTGAAGCAAAAGGGCCTCGAAGGATATACCCTGCAATCCGACTGAGGACGAGGTGGACAAATTACCATTGACGATAGAAATAAAAAAGATAGTACTAATTGGGGCCGCTTTAGAGGGAAACGAAAGAGACGAATTGATAGATTTCCTCAAAATCAACCAAGAATGTGTAACTTGATCATACAGAGACATTATGGGAATTAACTCAACTGCCATAACTCACCATCTGAATATAAAAGAAAGCGTCAAGCTAATTAAGCTGAAACAAAGGATATTCGCCCCTGAGAGGAACAAGATCATCAATGAGGAGGTCAAAAAACTCCTCGCGAATGGATCCGTCGGAGAGGTTCAATGCCCGGAATGGCTCGCGAATGTGGTTGTCATAAAAAAGAAAATTAGACAATGGAGGGCAGTATCGACTTCACAGATCTCAATAAGCGAAAGATCCATTTTCTCTGCCTCACATCGACCTCACCATCGACGCAACGACCGGTTACGAGATGTTGAATTTCATGAATGCGTATTCCGGCTACAATCATATATTTATGTACCCAATGACCAAGAGAAAACTGCATTCATAAAAAAATGGGGATTTACTAATATAAAGTGATGCCTTTTAACCTGAAAAATGCGGGGTCCACATACTAAAAGCTCATGAATAAAATGTTCGTCAATAAACTAGGGAGAACCATGATAGTTTACATCAACAATATGCTCTAAAAGTCCGAAGAGTCGAACCAATATATATAACACCTAAGTCTAACTTTCGAAACGTATAAATAAATTTAAAATTTTCTTTTAAATAATTGGTGTCACACATTCCATTCAGTTTACACGTACCATCTCTAAAATAGAGAAGTAAGTTTATATCTCTAACTATAATTTATAAACCATTAATTAGAGCAATTATAAATTGATTTTAAATTTAAATTCAATTATACAAAAAATAATTAAAATAAATTTTAAAAATATTATATTAAAATTACAAATATATATCTTAACATG
This sequence comes from Cardiospermum halicacabum, assembly GCA_031304145.1. NCBI lineage: Eukaryota > Viridiplantae > Streptophyta > Magnoliopsida > Sapindales > Sapindaceae > Cardiospermum > Cardiospermum halicacabum. The sequence continues at coordinate 22,650,389 of CM062395.1, forward strand.
TCAAATATAAATACTTATTTTATTATTATTATTATTTATTTATTTTTCATAAGATGGTTTAGAAAGAAAAAATTGTGTTGGGTAAGTTTGTCTTTCACTCAAATTTAGAATTAGAAATCAAATTTACAATCATAATCATGGGTTGGGTCCAACTTCTGTTCTTGGTCCATAATACTGATTTAATTAGTAATATGGGTTAGTGTCGTTTTCAACCAAATATATATTTATTCCATTATTTTTTATACACTCAGGTATTGTGATAATGAGACTCCACTTCATTAATTAACTTTTTAAATTATGGTGACAAACAAACTTGGTTAATAGTCCAAGATTGTTCAATGTTGTTGGACAAACATAAATTGTTAATCTTCTCATCTCTAACCCTAATTAAGAAAAGAAAATACGAGAATTAAAATAGAAAAACAGCAAGCGAACGTGTGATGGTGGAATCTTTGGTTAAACAAGTGATGGAAGAATAAAAGCATGAATACAGTTTGATGAGATTTTGTTGAACCCAATCGAATCCATAGCAAGAAGAGAAGACAATGGCGATGCGAATTTTGGAATAGTGGAAATTTGGAAATTGGATAGTATTTTTTGTATAGATGGAGAATAAGATATGTATTTTAAATTTGAAATATTGTATTATTTTATTTTCACATTAAATTCATTTCTAATTTTACACATTGATATGAATATTGTATTATTTTATTTTTTCATTTAAAATTATATAATAATCTATATATTACATTATTCTCAAAGAGAATATAATACTTTCTTCTATTCTCAATTTTAGAATTATTATTATTCTTCATTTTATTTTATTTTTTTAAAATACAATATGGTTTACTTATTATTTTATAATTTTAATATATCATTTTTAAATTTAAAATTAATATAATATCCATTTGAAATTCATATAAAATATTTTAATTAAAAATATAAATATTTATTCTTATAATATTATATATACAAAATGTGATATTTTATGTACAAAATCAAATTTAAATAATTATTTATAATACTTCCATATATATATATATATATATATATATATATTTTTATGAATTAAATCTTCATTCATATATATATATAAAGTTGTACATATATTTAATTTTAATTAATAATAATATTATTATTATTATTAATGTCTAGTGTGGTTTTTAATATCAAATCAATAACTGATTAAAAGTAATGATCACATCAGTTTTTGGTAATAATAATAATAATAATAATAATAATAATAATAAATAATAATAATAATAATAATAATAATAATAATAATAATGTCCCTAATTAATTAATAATAATAATAATCTCCCTCCGTCCCTAATTAATTGTTAGGGTTGGAAATATGTGAGGTAGTGTAATATTATGAATTGCCAAATTTACCCATACACCAACAAATAATACAATTGAATACAACATAACAGGAACCACCTAAAAATTTGTGAGATGGTGTAAAAATTTAAAAGGTTTTAAAAATGGAATAAGTGGTGTATTATTATAGTGGTTAGTGGGGTTGAGTGGTTGAAAAAGTGTAAGGATAATATTGTCTTTTTTATTATAAAAATTTATTATAAATGGAAGTGTAACAATTAATTAAGAATATCCATTTTTAGTAAGTATAACAATTAATTAGGGACGGAAGAAATAATAATAATAATAATAATAATAATAATAATAATAATAATAATAATAATAATAATAAGCCATGGGCTTTTGTTGAAGACCAAACTGATCCTTGTGTTTAGTAACGAATGGATGGCCTGACCTGTTCTGTTTGGCAGAGAGATGTGAAACTGTTAATAGTATTCTAGTGTAAAACCACTCAGAACAGAAGCAATCCAAAACAATTTGGATCTTCTTTATTATTAGATAGTATTCTACAATCGGCGGAGATGACGACAGTTACGAATCCAAATTCAAACCATCGTCACCGACGTTGATATTAAAATTCTTCCAAAATTTCCATTGACAATTGTTGAACATGACTCCTAAATACTTTTATAATGGTGTTTGTTTATATAACAAATTAGAGTTACCAAATATATAATATTATTTTTTAAATAAAAATAAATATAATTTGTTATGGATATTGAGAAAATTATAAATAAAAATAAACACAAAAATAAATTCAAATATCTATTTTTTTCAAATGAATGGCAAAAAGAATAAAAAATATAATTTTGTACATTAATTAAAAAAAAAAAAGCTCTTATCAGATCATAAATTATTATAGGAAATATTTTTACCTTTTCATATTATTTATAATAAACTAAAACTAGAAATTAAGTTTTTTTTTTTTTTAAATAATTATATTTAGATTTAATTTATTTTATAAAAAATAAGTGAATATTGAAATTATAAAATTAATCCTAATTAAAATATATTTTTTTAAAATTAAAAATATATTTTAAATTTTAACTTTATTTTATTATAATCGTGATTTTTAATATAAAATTACTCCAAAAATGAAAATATTATATATTTTTATTATGGTAGTTGCAATTATTTTAGTTTTTGGTGATAATAACCCTAATAATAATATAAAATAAAATAAAAATTTAGAGAAGGTTCGGATTAAATAAATCTGAACCGTTGATTACAACCTACCAACCAATAACAAATTCAAATATCAGACGCCCGTCTGAAATCCACTGAAACCCTGAAGAAATCAGGATTGAAAAAAAAAAAAAAATAAATAAAAAAAATCCAAAACGGTTTTGGCATTGTAGAAATCCAATCAACTTGAAAGAGAATAAAATTCAGAAGCCTGTAATTTGTCAGGTGAGGTTCTAGAGAAGTTAATGTCTCTTCAACAACTGTGTCTTATTTATTGAATAAAATTCTTCTATGATAATATCACTAATATATTAGGGGATTGTTATTTCTTATAGACAACATTTTTTTTCCATATTATCCTTTTTATTATTTTTAAATAATATTAAAAATAAATAATTATGTATTATTATATTACAATTTTTTTTTTTAAAATTCCTTTCTCCTTTTATAATTTAAACTTAACCTTTTACTCAACAGATTTATTTGATCATTTTTATTTTTTATCAATAGATTTTTAAAATCAGATAATTTGATTTTAAATTAAATTAACTTAAAACACAACTATCCTCTACAACCTGATAAGAGCAATTAGACACCAATATTTAATTGTCAATATATTTTTTTAATTATTTTTATTACTTTTGCTTTTTATATATACGTATGTATATATATATATGTATATATATATATAAATTTTTACGATATAGTTATAATTCGGACACCAAAAATTCGGATTTCACAATTTATAATTCATAATTTTTGTCATATAAATTTATATAATACTTAAATCGATTTGAAAAAAAAAATGGAACCATAATGATTTTTGTTTTTAAAAATAAAATTCATATTAAAATATGAATGAGAGAGTAATATATATATATATATGTATATATATATATAACCCCAAGTAAATAAAAAATATGGTAATTTTTTTTTTAAATTGATTAATCATTAAATAAGAACTAATTAAATAACTTAAATATTATTTAAAATAATTTATAATTTATTATTAAAAATTAATTAAAAGGATATGTTAAGTAATTTTTTTAAATATTAAAGATAATCTAGTATTATCAATGTTGTATGTTGTAATTGACTTGTGAGAAATAGCAATCATGATATGATATATTATGCTCGGTTTGTTAATATAACCAAACAATAATTTTGGTTTTTTTATAATTATATTTTATTTAAATAATAATAAATATTAGAGATCTTTTCACATTTAGACCTTTGAAAGTTAGAATTAATTTTATAGACCCAATTTCAAAATAGTTCATAAATGACCTTTCTAAACTTTACTTTGCACTCTATAGACTGTGCTTCCAATTATACCCTTTTAATTTAAAAAATAATTAAATAAATAATTTTGATATTATTAAAATAAAAATTAAAAAATCAAATTGTTGTATTCCTAAATTGCCCTTAACATTACAAACCAAGTTTAACTTACTTGAGAAGATTGATTACCCATCTAGTTTCTTCTTCCTCCTCGTGTTCGATTTCTTCTTCCTCGTCGCTGAGTGTCTTTCTTCTTCAAAACCCACGAATGAATTCCATCTACTCCTCTCACTGATTCGATTTCTCCACTGGCGACGTCTTCCCATTTCGCTGATTCAGTTTATCCTGTCACTGATAGAATTCGACATCAGGTAATTCATTGAGTCAATTCGATTATTGTGCAAACAGAATCGTAGAGCCATTTTGGTTTTTTCTCTTGTTCGTTGGTATTATCCAATTCGAATTCCAATTTGTGTTGTGGTAGAAGCAATTTGTAAAAGTGCGCGTTCGAGGTTATGCTTCTTTGATGTTAATTAATGGCGAAAACTGCTTTGCACGCTTTTTTTTTTTTAATGTTTATATGGGCATTGGTATAGTCATGTTTGCATTTGGATATAGATCTGTAGATATATTATGCAACTATTTATGTTCTTAAAATACATATTCATATTGTAGCTGTACAGATATTCTAAATTGCTGCTTCATATTGTAGTGTTCATATAAACAGCTTATTTATTTCTGTTATTGGTACTGCTGTTAATCTAATTTGTTTCATTTCTTCAGTTCTGATCTGTTGTTAAACTGCTTGGATTTGCTTCATATTTTTGTGTTGTGATTCTCATTTGATGTTGGGTATTGATTCCATATGATTGGATTTTGATGTTTTGACGACCTTTTTAGATGTTCAAAGGATGTTTGTTTGTGTACAAAGCTATTTTGATGTTGTTTATAAGTGTTAGTTGATTACGGGTTGCAATATGATATTAGTCAGCTTTAAAACCATTATCTTTTGTGTTGTTGTGAAGTATGTTATTTGCTTGGATAAGTCTATATACAGTGTTATTAAGGTACGCGTTCGTGCATGCGTTGTTGGTTATGTTTATTTTGGGCAGTTTTTTGTTATGATTTGAACTCAATAATCTTAGAGGTTAGATATTTTGGTTTAGGGTGGATGTTAGTTCAGAGCTGGTAAGTAGGTTACAACCCTTATTTTCTTGTATTTGAGTTAATGTAATTTAAAACCTGTTGAACTGTACTTATTAGTTTCTGATCGCGTTTCATAATGTTTTGATGATAGATATCTGTATTGTGAGTTCATATATCTTAAAATTTTGTTTACGTGGTTGTTGTCTTTGAATGTTTTTATTACAGTTGGATTGAGTCCTTTTTGGATTGATTTGACTTTAATTGGTAAGATTATTTCCATTTTAAGTTTAATTAATTTTATTGAGATATGAGTTGTTTATATTCTTAATTAGATTGATTTGGTCTTAACTGATTAGACCATTTCCTGTTTTGGTTTAATTAATTTGGTTAAATATGCTGATATGAGTTGTTTTTTTTTTTTAAATTGATTTGATCTTAATTGGTTGGATTATTTCCTTTTTGAGTTTAATTAATTTGATTTTGTAACACGAATAGTTTATTTTCTTTGTATTAGATTGATTCTATTATATTTTTATTTATGAGTTGTTTTTTTTCTTGGGATAATATATCCATTGGAAATATTCATTAATGTGCAGGGCATACTACACAAAGTTGCAAGGAAGCAACAATTGATATAGATGCAACATGTGATGGGATCTCTCATGTACCTTCCAATGGTCAGACTTCAAGAGAACACAAATATAGTGCAACATTCGATAGCCCGACATGAGAAAGTAACAAAGTCATAATTGTGTAATCGTTGTACTTATGTACATGTAAATCATGGTTTTCATAAATAGTAACTTAACTTAAATCGTTTATTGTTAAGGAAGTAGAAATTTGGTTGTAACCATAAATTAGCTTAAACTGTAATTTTAGAATAAATTTGGTTGGAACCATAAACTACAACTGTAACTTAGCTTAAATTGTAACTGAGCTCTGATATGACCTCAAACGATAATATGGTAAATCATAAATTTGATGGCACCTGAGAAGCCCATTTTTTGCCACTTCTGGACTCTAATTCGCATTGTCCATGTAAGAACTGTCCCTTACACAAGTAGTACTAAAATTTCAAATATACAAGTGCATTTGTAACTCCCTTTAGTGGAATTCATGGAGTGTAAGGGACTAGATGTGATATTCCTACTTTAAGAGGTACTTAAGTATAGTCCAATAGTCGAGTCCCCTAAGTTTTTTTTAGTTTTTTCTATAAAGATAGGTCCGATGGGGTGGGAAATGAAGGCTTGCAAGATTTGGGGTCGATCCGCCAAGCCATTTTTGAGTCATTTTGACTCTGATGTGACCTCAGACGGTAATATGGCAGATCAGAAATCTGATGGCACCTCAGAAGCCCATTTTTGGCCACTTTTAGACTCCAGTTCGCTTTGTCCATGTATGAAATGTCCCTTACACAAGTAGTACTAAACTTTCAAATAGACAAGTGCATTTTCAACTCCCCTTAATGTAATTCATGAGTGTAAAGGACTAGATGTGATACTTCTACTTTAGGAGGTATTTAAGTGTAGTCCAATAGTCAGGTCCCCTAAGTTTTTTTAGTTTTTTCTGTAAAGATAGGTCCGATGGTGTGGAAAATGAAGGCTTGCAAGATTTGGGGTGGAACCGCCCAGCCATTTGTGAGTTAATTTGACTCTGATGTGACCTCAGACGGTAATATGGCAGATCAGAAATCTGATGGCACCTCAAAAGCCCATTTTTGACCATTTTTGGACTCCAGTTCGCTTTGTCCATGTATGAAATGTCCCTTACACAAGTAGTACTAAACTTTCAAATAGACAAGTGCATTTTCAACTCCTCTTAGTGGAATTCATGAGTGTAAGGGACTAGATGTGATACTCCTACTTTAGGAGGTACTTAAGTGTAGTCCAATAGTCAGGTCCCCTAAGGTTTTTTTAGTTTTTTCTGTAAAGATAGGTCAGATGGTGTGGGAAATGAAGGCTTGCAAGATTTAGGGTGGAAGCGCCCAGCCATTTGTGAGTTAATTTGACTTTGATGTGACCTCAGACGGTAATATGGCAAATCAAAAATCTGACAGCACCTCAGAAGCCCAGTTTTGGCCTCTTTTGGACTCCAGCTTGCTTTCCCCATATATGAAATGTCCTTTACACAAGTAGTACTAAACTTTCAAATAGACAAGTGCATTTGCAACTCCCCTTAAAAGCTCGGTTTTGGCCACTTTTAGACACAAGTCCCCTTTGGACTCCAGTCGACATTTAATTTACAATTCAAAAGTTAAAATGGGGAAAGACTAAAAATGTAGTCTGACGTGCTATCAAAAATGGATTTCAGTTCAGAAATATGATCTTAGATCAGAAAAATATATATCCTTATGGTTCAACCTAGGTATGTAAACCAGTTAAACAAGGAAGATTAGGACGGTTATATTTAACATAACAATGGTCCACACCCTAAACAAAATTGGTGTCGTAAACATATATTCCCTCCGAAAATTGATATCAACTTTGAAAAATTTGAATTTAGAAATTTGATAAGATATTAGAACATTCACAGTGATATAAAAAATAACCAAACAAACATGCAAATCTTATAGAAAGTTGGTGTCCTTAACTTAAACATAACAAACATGCAGAGCTTACCAAAAATTGGTATCCTTAACTTAAACATAACTAACATGCATAGCTTACACAAAATTGGTGTCCTAACCCACCATTTCCTACAAGAACACCACAAGGTACAAATTTGTTATCTAAAAAATCTAAACATACATAAGAACACCTGAATATTTTCCTTGTCAACCCTCTTGTTCTCTCTCAATTGAAATACCATGACATTCTCTCTGCTTCTAAAGGAACTAATGTTCTTTTACCAGGTACCTTAAAATGTACGTAACATCAGATATATGTGAATACAGATTATAAATATTTGACTTGACGTCAGAAACAACTGAAACCAAAATAAGTAACAGATTATTTAAAAATACCTGCAATATCATGTCAAACTGCTTATTGGAGTTATATTTGAAGTCCCAATTTAAACACCTGCAATATGATCCTGAGCTTGGTGACTCTTGCTATTGCATGCACATCAGAGAAGCACACAACATCCACCACTACACACAACAATTGAATATGAGATCAAATACTAATTGTATGAGATAAATAATTTCATAAAATAGACATAATATAAGACCCAAAAATACTAGTAATCAGAAGATGTCTTCTAAAGGAATAAAAGTATAAACAAAGAGAGTACAAACTATATATTACTCATATTACAAAATCAAATCAATTAAAGTAAAAAAATAATGTTGCTAATTAAAACCAAACCAAACTAACAAAGAAAAGAAATAACTCATATGACAAATCAAGTCAAATAAACTCAAATAGGAAATAATCTTACTAATTAAGACCAGATAAATCTAACGAATAAATGATACAGCTCATATAGAAAAATATAACAAAATTAATTAATTATTATTTTTTAAAAGTCTAAGAAATTTAGTTGAAATCAATTTGTAAACTTGCTAAATTAAATCGATTGTACATTCCAAATAACAACTATATTTGACCTCTTTCACAGTGGATACAATTCACATATATATGATCATTGTTTACAAGTTTGTGAACGTAGATCACAAATGTGTGAACTGCACACAGTGTGTATCATGCCCCTATCACATTGTTGACAAATTAGAATTCCAGCCTACAAATCTTTTGATTAATTGCAAAATATACATATCTCAATTACAAATCAACAAACCTCAAATGATATAAAGCAAGACTCACAACAAGATTCACATAACCTCACAGGATATAGAGCAACTCTCACACAACACATTATCTCAAAAGACACATCATATTATCTCACAACACAGGATATAATGATGATTTACTCTCACAGCAACACTCACACATATCTTGTCTACAAAGCCGACATATTTACTCTTATAACAAGATTTTCCTTAAGTTGTTTCAGCTACTAAACACAATCCCACGTCAAAATCAAACTCAATTTTACAGTCAGAAAATCCTAACAATCAAAACCCTAAATATAAACTCAGTTTGACTATAAGATAAATCCAACTCCAACCCATGAAAATTCAAGCAATAAAATTATCCAATAAATATGAAACACACTACCACATAATTGCACATAAAAAATCCCCAAAATTTACAATAAAAATTAAATCCCCCACATCATTTAAACAAAAAAATACCTGAATTTAAGCAGATGTGTATCAAGTAAATCAAAACCCAGATCGTCACCCACACCATAAGATTGAAGAACGATTTAATTTGAAGTTAGAGGAGGAACTTTCAGAAGGAGGCAGAGGAACCGTGAGGAAGAAACGGAAGAACTGTGAGGAGGAGGCGAATGAGTTGTGAAGAAGAGCGGAGGAGATGTAAGAAGATGACGGAGGAGCTATGATGAGGAGGCGGAGTGGTAGATGTCGGCAAAATTGATTAATGATGATTTGGAGTTGTGATGATGATTTAGAAGGAGGGGGAAGAGCAATGATATCTTCAATTGAAGAGTGATGATTTTAATTTCTTTAATTTGATTATATTGTGTTTTTTCTTTTAAAAATTATTTTAAGGGTTAATTTTACTTAAGGATAGAAAAGTCATTCTATATTTAAATATAACATGGAAATTATTTGAATGGCATTTTTGTTAATAATTTAAAAGAAAAGGGTATAATTAGAAGTACAGCCTATTGAGTGCAAAGTAAAGTTTAAAAAGCTTATATTTGAAAGATTTTGAATTTGGGCCTATAAAAATAACTCAAACTTTTCAAGACCCATTTTGAATAATTTCCACTAAATATTATATGTATATATATATATATATAATATTTTAATTTTAAAAATATAAAAATCAGGTGCTTATGATATTATTTATACAAATATGATATTTTATGCATAAAATCATTATAAATAATTATTTATAATATTATATATAACTATAAATAATTATTTATAATATTATATATATAAAATATTTTTTAAACGAAATCTTCAAAAATATATATTTTTAAATTACATATGTTTTAAATTTTAATTTTAATTATTATTATTATTATTATTATTATTAACAACATAATAAAATTACTACCCAAATGAAATTATTATAGTAGTATTTTTAAATAATAGTATAAGTAATGAAAATACTAATCACACCTTCTCCATCTCCTTCTATACAAAAATTTTTCCAAATAAAATTACTAATACATATTTCCCATAAATTTTAGGACGCAAGAATTTTATATTATATATATTTATTTATTTATTTTATTATTCATTTAATAAGGAAAATTACCTATCAAATAGATCAAACAAAGTTTTAAATAACATCAATCCGCTATGGTTTAACTTGTATTTTAATATAAATGTTTATTTCCATAAACAACTACTCCCGAATCTTACCCACCAAGTAAGGAATTCATAATCTGGTCTGATTCAATAGTAGCATAAAACAAGTCTTGTTAGACAATGCAAAACAATCTCATAATATCACTAACACATCCTGATTTGTTTAAATTAGGTTTGTTTATATTATCCGTTCGATTCAAATTTTTGATGCTAAGTAATAAATTTTTTTTTTATAAATTTATTTTTTATTTTCTATTTAAATGAAAATAAAAATAAAATGTAATTTATTATGGATAAAGAAAAAAAAAAGTTATGGAAAAAAATAAATATATAAACAAATTTATGGGGAGTATTTTTGCTTTTCCTATTATTTTTCAGTAAAATAAGAGTGATTTGCACAAATGGTCCAAAAAATTAAATTTATTATAGTTTTAAACCAAGATCAAAATTTCTGCAATACTAAACAATCTAATTTTATTTTATTATATATATATATATATTTCAACAAATGAATCAAGAAGACCTTTATACCCCCTTAAAAAATAATTTAAAATCAATTTAAGTTATATTTATTTGTTTTAAAGGTAGGAAATGTCTATTATGCCATTCAATTTAAATATTTGAATTCAAAAATAATATTCGCATATAGACCTCACCATATTTAATAAAAGTCCATCACAAAATTTGTTTATGGTTCCTACACATTAGGAAAAATAATCCCCAATTGTATTGGAAACCTAACTTTCACAATTCCAATTTTTCACATCCTTGGGACACCAAATTCACAATAAATTCATCCCTATTTGTCCCTTAACAATCCATAGGAATGTCAGCACATAATTATCTACTACGTATCTGAAACTTCATCTTCCATCACAACTCAAAGATATATTTTTAAAGTTGTTTCATTCTTGAACATTGTAGAGTTAATGTCATGGTCTAGGGGTTTATGGGTCTTGAATTAATGATTTTAGAGTTACTTGTAACGTCATTATGGATATTGGATAGTGTTTCGTGTTAATTATATGGTATTGGAATGCAATTTGACGAGTTAGGGTTGAAAATCCCGAATGTAGTTTCCAGCTGTTTCCCGGTGTCAATGCCAGGAAACTGTCCCAGATTAACACCATTTTCCGATGTCCATGACTGAAAATGATTAAATTTAATTTCCGTATATGGATACCGTGACACATGCTAGTAAATAATTTTTTTGTTTTCCAGAGATTCATACCGGGACATAGGTGGTTTTTTTTTTTTTACCTATTTCCCGGTCACAATATAGGGATACAGATGGGATAATATCTATCAGTGATTTTCATTGTTCAAGCCTGAAAAATAGTCTATTAGAAGTCCTGTTTCCATTCTTCATAAGAGGGAAACTATTTACTGGCCTCCATACCGGGATATATAGGGGCTCATTTTGACTATTTCCCTCCCTTTATGCATGGAAACAGACATGAATTTTTTGTCACTGATTTTTTGGTGTCAACATCGTGAAATAGGCATAAATTACTTCTATTTCCAGGTCTGTAGACCAGGAAACGGCGTCGATGCATCGGTTTTTCATGCCTTTCAATAATTTTTCTTTTCTTTTTTCAGAAATAGGCTTTAAACAAGACACTAGTGTACTTCAAGGCAAATTGTGCGTAATAGAGGCACAAATAATACAATTTCTCATGATGCAACTGATGGTGGGCTAAGTGACAGTGCCACAGAAACTATGGAAGCTCGTCGGAAGCATAAAGGGGGAGATAGATAATTTTTTTCAACTATTTGGTCTAGCTGATTTGCGGTGTTGGTGATCTTACTGTAGTTTTTTTTGGTTTTGTGGTGGTCTTAATACCCAGTTTTGTTGTTGGTGTTGCTGTGGAGTTTGATTGCTTCGGCTGTATCATTTAGTACATCATAAGCACTTGTCTAGGGAGAGTTTATTTTGTTTAAATATTCTTTTTTCAGGAGTTGTGTGTTTTTTTTATGGGTAAAGAGTTTTTGCTTGAGAAAACCATCTACCATATATTATGCTAATAAAATGCCAAAGGGGGAGATTAAAGATGTTGTCATTCTGTTATCAACAATTATGTTGTTAAATGAATTATGACAAATAGTTCCTTATTTTGGCTTTTAATCATCAGACTTCAAAAGTACACAAGCATTAATCGGATTCTAGTTTATAGTCCTATGTATCAGTTTCATTTATGTTTCTCAAGAAGAACGAGGTTCACGACTAGGAGTTCGTGATCCAAAACGCATGGAGAGATTATGTGTAGATAATTCTAGTAAATCATGACAGAGAGTTCGTGTTTGAATCAAATATAAAAAGATTGAATTTGGTTGATTAAGTTTGTTCTAAAGAGATTTTGGAAAATATAAGGAGTCTTGAAGATAAAGTTTACTCTTATTGCAACTCCATAAGTGAGATCATGGAAAAAAAATCTATTTATAAATGACTTTCATATCAAGCAAGTAACGCTGTGAGTTACATGTGAAGGCGAATGTGAAATTGCATCTCATATTGTGAGTTTGAGAGATATAATGGTGAGAGTGAGTACAATTGTAACATCACTTGTATAAGTGTAATCATCGTTCATTGAAATAAATTTGTGGATGTTTGGAATTTTACCAAACCACTTGAAAAGAATATGCATAACTCTATTGTTTATTAAATTTGAGTATCATATATTTTTCAGAACATGTTTAGAATTACTTCATTTTACTTATGGATTCGATATCAATTTTCATATTATTTACACAATTCCCATTAAAAATATTGTGCATATATTATATATTAAAGATAAAATAAAGGGATAATGCTTATTTAGACTCTTGAAGTTGGCATAACTTTTCATGTGGACACTTTAACTTTTCAAAATTTCAACTAGACCCTCAAATTTGTTAAAATTTATATAAAATTTGATTCTCATAAAACTTTAATAAGGGTCTAACTGAAACACTTTTGACAAGTTGAATGGTCCAGTTGAAACTTTGAAAAGTTTAACAGTCTAACTGAAACACTTTTGACAAGTTAGAAGGTCCAGTTGAAACTTCGAAAAGTTTAATTGTCCACATGAAAAGTTATGCAAAGTTCAGGGGTTCAAATATGCATTATACCTAAAATAAATGTAAATATAAGTAATAGTTAATGTGAAATTCAACTCTTAGTTTTTCAACTTCTTATACATACATAATTATTTTAAGTGAAAATTCTAAGAAATGGACTTTTTAATGTTTAAAATACAATTATAGGCCTCTTTTGAAAAACATACAAAAATAGGCTTTTAAAAGTTTAGTTTTCACTCCATAGGCCAAGTTTCCCAAAATACCCCTGAAATATTTACAATTCACAGTCTGTGAATGGCCTATGGAGTGAAAATCAAACTTTAATTTTGCAAACTTTTCAAAAGTTGCCTATAATTGTATAGTAAACTTTTTATGGCCTATAAAAAAAAATTTCCCTTATTTTAATTAACATCTTTATATAAACCTCTCAAATTCTAACATTTTTTTTTGTTATTATCTTCTCCTCTTATCATTTGCATTTTGGTCGTGGTGTTAGATGAAAGTTCATATATGCGAATGCATATGAAGATATATAAATAAATATTTTTTAATATTTAAAGAAATATATGTATTGTGGATGTTTTGAATTTGTTTCTTATGTTGAGTTCTTGTTTTGGTCTATCTTATGTTTAGGTTTGTACTATTCTTCGTTAATTTCTTGTCAATTGCACAGTTGTGTGTTTTATTTTGTTAGTTACTCTTTGGTTTCGAAATGATTAGGTCCGAGGGATTTTTCGCAGAAGTGGAAACTGACATCGATGAGGTGTGTGAATGTCAGATTTTTACTTTAGCATTTCTAAGTTTTTGGACCATGAAGTTGAAATTTGATTATTATTTTGAGTCAATTGAAACTATAACGGAGTGTTCTGTACTCTAATTTAATTTTTGTGAGACGTGGAATGCGTTTGATTTCCATCCACAACACTTTTTGTATCTGTCACTGGCTGCATTGTTTCTGTGGAATCTGGAATCTGGCAGCAAGTGTTCTGGTGTCATAGGCAATGCCATTAATTGCTAGTATCTAAATTGATGCAATATTGCAGGTCTGTGGAGCAGTTAGCTTGGTTGCTCGCTGTGATTTAGAGCTTCTTGCAGGTATACAGTTAACTCAGTATTCTAGACAAAAAAAAATTGCCAGGTTAGAAACTGAACTATGTCATAATTTGTGTGAATAATGATTGAAATATGCTTCAGTGTCGATATTTTTCCGCATTACAGGGTTTCCTGATCAGACTAGCGGGAATTCACCTCTCTTGCTACCAGTGAGCTGGAAAGAGAAGGAGAATTTGACCATAGAGAACCACAAGCTCTTGAATGATAACTCAATAGACATAGTAGATTTTTAAAGGGATGCTCTTATCACAGGTAATGTATTATAACTTATAGTTGCATTTCCTTTTGGTTGTACATTATTAAATTAATGATTGCTTAAAAAAGTTCCTGGAAATTTACATTATGCAGAACACATGCTCTCTTTTCATAATCAAAAGATAATCCTAAAATTGGAAGATTTCTTTGGTGGTACAGCAATGGGACCCATCACTATGAAACTAATGACAGAGAAGCTATGACTCTTAGTTTAGACAGCTTGTATTATCACCACAGCTCACAGAATCAACCCAGCAGCCAGAATTTTCTCAACACTGTCACTACAACAACACCACTAGCTTCAGGACTCAGTATGGTCATAACTTGCTTCTACAAAACAGAGGTAACAGAATCCAGATAGCAGATTATTCTGCAGATGAGGAAGATGGAATGAAGAACTAGATTTCTAGTAACTGCACTGTTGATGACAATGCACACAAAAAATGGTTGTTTGCTTGAATCACAATGAAGCTGATTCTGGTTTTATGCCTATCAGTGCACTGCCTTATGGAGATTTACAGTCTTTGAGGTTATTTATGAGTCCTGGCTCTCAATCAAATTATGTTACTGCTGCACACAATCTATCTCCTACTGTAAATCTACCTACTGCTATCGCAATTAAAAAAGAGGATCTGAATAGGTGGATGAAAAGAAAATTGTTCACGGGAAGTCCATTGACTCTTATGGACAAAGAACTTCACAATGTGGAGGTGTTACAAGGTGAAATCACTGATCAATGTTTTGTGATTTCTCTTCTCTTTATTGTTTGCCGATTAATTATGGATTTGATTTTTTTGGCATAGATGGACTAGTAGATATGAGGCTCGTCACCGGGACAATAGTTGCTAGAAAGAAGGACAAAGCAGGAAAGTAAGAGAATGTTAGTAAATAATATATATTAATTACGAATGAATAATGTTTCAGAACCAGTAAGTCTGTTTGTTCTGATCACTTTTAAATATCAACTAACTCATATTATATATATTATTGATTTTTTTTTTTTTTGGTTTTTGCTTGGCTAGGGATGCTATTTCAATCAAATGATGATTCTCAGTTTATTTAGGTAAAGCCAGATTTTTTTAACTATTCAATAATTAACTACTTTATTTTAAACATATTCCTATGCTTGTATAGGATGTTGGTCAAGTAATTCCAAAACATTAATTTTATAAGGTTATGATATGGAAGAGAGAGCTGCAAGAGCTTATGATTTAGCTGCACTCGAGTACTGGTGACCCTTTACACATATCAATTTTCCAGTAATTAATCAATCTACTGTGATTATTCTCACTTATTTGGTTTTAGTACTATAAAGTGTCTATTCTTAATCTTATGTTACCGAAATGTAATTATATTGTCTAATTAGATGGAGAATTATTAGAATGAACTTGAAGAAATGATAAACATGACCAGACAGGAGTATGTTGCTCATTTGAAAAGGTAAAATCACTTTTGCTTGTGTTTTGTACCCCACATCTTGACTAAAGAGTTACAATATGACTTTGATTTTGTTGTTTTACCAGGAAAAAGTAGTGGATTCTCAAGAGGTGCTTCAATCGATAAAGGAGTCACAAGGTCCAATTCTTGTACTTGTATTACATTAACTCAAATGTACATTTTGACTTTAAAATCTGGGTTTGTCTTTTGCATTTTAGCAGACACCACTAACATGGGAGGTGGCAAGCTCGAATAAGCTCTAATTGGTAGAGTTGCTGGAAATAATAACCTATATCTTGGCACATTCAATGAGTTTCTTGCTTTGTTTTGAATTATATACTTTAGAAAGACAATGTCAAGGCATATGATACTTTTATTTTTGCTTTGAATTAGCTACTGTAGTTGCATTTATGCACGGTATATGTAAATACTATTGCATAGTGTTATAGTCAATGATAGGATGGCATTGTTGGTGTGACTTCTCTACTTGATATCTTCTAGATATTTTCCATCAAGGCCTCTATTATGATACTTTATTGTATCATACACGATTTCTATGCATATCTTTATGAATGTTCCTATTGTTATTGCAGGGATATACAAGGTTCCGTGACACTTCTGAAAATCCAGCAAGAGTAGCAAAATCCTATGGGAATGGTAATTCTAAATATTATAGAGTAGCATCATCCTTAGCAATTTATTTGGTCCTCTATTTAGTTGCTGTTGCTTAATACTTCAGTTGCATAACAACCTCTCCTTATTTCTCTGATGTGGCCCTCATGTGTAGTAATTTCTTCATTTCATCTGGGATAACTAAAATGTCTAGTTTAGGTTTCATTCAGAAAAAAGCAAGACTCTCAAGTCACCTGTTATAATGCTGTTTCTGATAATTTGTTTCTAGTAATCAATTAATGCAATGGTGTTTCTGATAGTATGGTGTTGGTTTTAGAGGTCATTGTTGTTTATTCTACAATGTCCTTTTATTTGGTTGTGTATGCTTTTATTCCACAGCAAGAAATGCAAGAAACTATTCGCAAAGTAAGCATGGAGATCGAAGAGTGAATGGAAGCACGAATCAAGGCGGTTGTAGTAGAAATGACTAAAGGAAGTATGCAACAATGATCAAGTTAAAATTAAGGTTTTACGTTTCATTTGGTACTGTTGGAGAAGAAAACATTGATGGGCTCTCATTAGAATATAAGTCAACTAAAGCCCATCACAATAATGGTGTGGATAAGCCCAATCTTCTGCATTCCACACTTGTTAATTGTGTAGAAAACTCCAAGAGCATTGCAAGCACAATTCATTCCTGAAGCTTCTATTGTTGTATTACAGTTGTGTATAAGACAAACTTTTCTGTTACAATCCTCAACCATTTGATCACATATGAAAAGATGAGATGGTCAGCATTTTGTACTCACACTGTATAAATAGTGAAATCAATAATAAAAATTCAAGCTTTTCAAACAAACATTACAAAATACATAATTTACAAGTACTTGGTTTATTAAGTTCAATATATTTGAAAATGTTGATTTTGCTTTAGATGTTTGAGATGTTGATTTTTCATTTGATGTTTGAGATGTAGTATTGATACTTGGATAATTGTATTTAAAATACATCGAAATTTATGAATGATATGGAATGATAACTTGTATTTAGTTTATAATGTATGGACTTGACTACAGCTGTTGTTGTTTACGTTTATTTATTACAGTGGTTTTGTTTGCTGATCAGATTGAATTCATGGAGGAGAATTTAGGATAGTTGATTGAAGATTGCTTTTTCTCATTGAGTTTTTGGCAGTGTTTGAAAACTCGGAAATCAGAATCGGGGCGGCAACCCTCAAAAACGCCCAAACGGTTGAGGCGGGGACTAGACGGTCAAAACGTTATTGACCAAAAAAATTAAAAATCAACGGTTAATCAAATATAAATTAGATAATTATTTGGTATACTTGTTAAAGTATATATATATATATATATACATACTAATATTTTATACATTTTCATACAACCCAATTAAATATTTTGAATCAATTCAAACCTCACAATTGAAAACTAATGAAAATCACATATTAAATAAAAGTAAACTTGTTAACTTTCTTTCAATTTGCATAAAACCAAAACACAACACAATCCAATATGTCAAAAATCAATTTACATGTCCATTTCTAAGTAGCAAAATTCACTTACAAAACTTATCAATATACAAAAATTACAATGACACATTTATCAATAATTTTAACTTTCTATAATAATATTACATACTCATCGTAAACGAAGTATAAAATAAAGTAGCATCAGAGCATCGGGATTTGAGTTACTTACCTTGGAGACTAGTGACACTAGTAAGAGAAAAGGTTCAACGTCACCGTCACCAACAAGCAGTAAGTTTGATCGTGAAAAAAAAAGAAATTAATTTGTAATTTAGGGTTTTATTATTTTAATTAATTTTTTAAAAATTGATATCCCGAAAAGATGTCGTTTTGATATAGATGACGAAAGCGATTTGACCGATTAGTCCGATTTGGGCCGCAATGAGCGCCTAGGCGGCCCATTAAGATGACTATGGCGGATAAGTCGAAATGAACGCCCGATTACCCTAAATTCGCTTTAGTTAGCCATTAAAACACCTAGGCGACCACCTAGGCGACCGCCTAGGTGGTCTAAGTGGCCGAGTTTTCAAACACTAGTTTTTGGTGTTGACTTTCTGGAGACTATGTGAGTTTTTGAGCTAGTTTATGGTTATTGCTAAGCATTTGGTAGGGGGATTGGTCTAGTTACTGTAACACTAGTATGGATAGAGCTCAAAGCAGCTCCAGTTCTCTGCCTCCTTTTCTTGCAAAAACGTATGAGATGGTAGAGGATGCTTCTACCGATTCAATTGTCGCACAAATATAACATATTTTTTTTAAACCGCCGCACAAATATAACATATTTTTTTAAAAATGTGTCACAATTTCGTCACAATTTTTTCAAATGTATTACAAATTCGTCACAATTTTTGTCAAATGCATTACAAATTCGTCTTTTTTTTTTCAAATCACGTTACAAATTCGTCACTATTTTTTCAAATCACGTTACAAATTCGTCACTATTTTTTTAAATCACGTCACAAATTTGTCACTATTTTTTTTCAAATTTGCGTCACAAATTTTGTCAATTTTTTTAAACAATTGTTATAAATGTCTCTCACAAATCTATCACAATATGTATTCTATCACAAATTTGTTACAAGAATTGCATCATAAGTATCTCACTATTTTGTTACAATTGTGACAGAATTAATCAACAAGTTTAATTTTCTAACGTAAAAGTTGTGATGAAACAATTTAACATCTGGAAACATTGCCTCACAAAATTATAGTGATGGAAACAAATCGTCACAACCAATCAAGTCGTCACAACCAATTTTGCAAGACACTTTTCATTGATGAAATTTATTTGTCACTGATCCATCACTATAGATTTTCAGTGACGAATTTTATATTCTTTGTGACGGAATTTTGCCGTCAATGAAAGCCAATTTTTTATAGTGTATGTGACGTCTCAACCCCGCCCACGGCGAACTACGATGCGAGGGCCAGAAGGCCACATATATATTTATAATTTCGTTATTTCTTGTCCTTAACGTTTCATCCATTTATATACATATACATATAGTCACATCTCAATTATATCTTCAAATAGTTCTCATAGACATTATAAATAACGGGTTCAAAACATAATATAATAATAATTGATACACAAGTCTTATGAGTTGCTTGTAAATTATTCTAACAACAAGGACGTCAAAAATCCCACATAAACAAGTGTATAAACATGAGAGAAAACATTAGGGATGCAGTATGATCTTCAAGACACTCCATCATATGCAATGGTATGGCCCTATCTCGCTCGATCACCTGTCCAAATTCAGATTGAAACAAAAACAAAAAGATGAAAAAGATAGCGTCAGGCTATCGATGTCTGGTTAGCAAACTCGTACTCAAACAATCACACACAAGATGCATCTTTAATTTAATATTCATGTCACACAACATGCATTGCTAGCTATTCATGTCAACAATAGTTCAACATTGCTCCATCCTTTAGGTAATGACAAAAAACAATTAAGATATTGGAAGTTACTAGACGTCATTCACAATTGAAAACTCAAAACCAACAAAAAGGGGTAGGTAGAGAGTCTGACCGAGCTTCGTACCGAATTGCATACCATAATGTAATACGGTAAGTGACTTAACTGGCCCTCTGACCAGACTACAAACAAAACTGCATGCCATAATGTAATTCGGTAAGTAAAATAACGCAAAACTGGCTTTCTGGCCGGACTATATACCGAACTGCATGCCATAATGTAATTCAGTAAGTAACTGAACACCAAATTGGCTCTCTGGATGAATAACATACCAAACTGCATACCATAATGTAATTCGGTAAGTAACTGAACACAAAACTAGCTCTCTGGATGAAATACATACCGAACTGATTACCGCACTGTAATTTGTCAAGTCGGCAGATTCTGCCCCGGTCACCTATCTGAGCGATTTGCTCAGTTTCAAAACCCAACCAAACGACATCGGAATCGAACCAAATTTTAAACACACTCTCAATGTATGTCAGCAACCACATACAAACAAACCACTAGTCAAACGATCCAACCTTTTGGGCGAACTAAGCTGAACAAGTTGCCTATTTGGTCAACTTGTTGCAGCAGCAAAACAAGACAACAATTTCCAATTTCCCAAGTTCCTCCTATTCTACCATTTCTATACCATTTCAAGCAAGGCCATCACATACTAACCAAGTTATTACCAAGTTGATTATCAAGCATTCAATATAGTTATCCGAATATTGATTTATGCAATTAAGCCAATAAAGACCCACATAAGGTCACAATTTAACATTTTAGTCCATTTCCACGTGACAATTCAATCAAGACCAAGCATACATTCATCACCAAACCCATGTTTTCAAGCAAAAATTCAATATGAACATTTTTAGGAGCCAAACATGACAATAAAGCATTCGCTCATTGATTTTCATTTATATGCCCTTAGTTCTAACATGATTAGTGAAATCGGGTCGATAGGGCCGAAGCCATCGTTTTAGAGCCAATCTCTCGTTAGGTTCCGAAGACTAATAATCCGTAGAGCAGATTTAGTCTCCCTCGAGTCGGTCATCTACCTTTGGATTCGTTCGTTAGGCCCGAAGGCGGTAGTGCCGTCGCACCCGTTATTCATTTTTGGCCTGAATGCCAATCGATCATTCATGTATACACACATGTTGAGAATTCTCATTACTACCCTATGGCATGCCACTACCTTCACTAATTAGTTACAATGAAGGGCAATTAGTTCTTTAGTAAAATCATAACAACACAACACATCCAACAACCATTTGAATCATGTTCAAAACACATTTCTTTAGCCTTTTAAACAAGAGGTGGATTAAGCTCTTAAATTCAACACTTTTCAAACTCATGTAGCTATTTCCACACTCCACCCACGTAAAGTCTCATTTTATAATTCCACAACCAAGGTTCCATAAGCATCAATTCATCACTATTCAATAATCATTCATATTTGCAACACTAGCATTAATCACCAACATCCACAACTCATTATTTCATATCATGTCAACATATAACAATTATGGTGAGCATGCTTTTAACCAATTGATGCAATCACACAATAAACAAACAACACCCAATATATAGAGCTTAAAAAGATCTTGCTAACCTCTCCTCCGAAGACCCAAAAGCTAGCTCGCTTCCGGTTGGTGCGCTCCGTCACCAATATTGTCTATTGGCAACATACACACAACACAATCACAACAATAAACTATAATATAGCATCAATTAACCAATTGGTGGCATATAACTACTCTAGGGTTCTATATAAATGGTGGCTAGAAAAATTAATAAGAAAACTACTCTATGGAAGCATCTATTTCATTCAATAGTATTAATTGTACAATAAAGGGTGTTTGAACACCAAAACCATTAAAACACCAAAGTGAGTTGTGTTCTTACCAAAATAGATTGTGAGGTGAGTGGAGACCTTCCTAGAGGATTGTCAAGGATTCTAGAGTGTTGGGTTGGAAGTGTATGGAGTGGGATTGTTGTTTGGGAGATGATAATGGAGGTTGTGGGTTTTACGTATAATGGTGGTGTTGAGAAGAAGATGAATAGTATTCTATCAAGAGAAGGGTTTTGATAGGGTTCTTAATTGGGTTTGGCTAGAGTGTAGTTGGGTGTATTTTTGTTGGGTGAGCTCAAACGTATTTGGTTTGGTGGGCTTTTGGAAAATTAATGGATTTTGGCCCAATAGTTAATCCGTTGACCCACCGATTATTTTTCCGCTTCCTTCGGTTTACATCACACTAAAATAATTGAAAGTCATTTACTCATACCCGAAAATACGTTTTTGTTCGAAATACCATTTTAACCCCAATTTCCCTAAAATTACGGATTTGCCCCTAACACCTCCTCTTCTCAAAATCATTTTCGAAAATGGTTTAAGTAATTCATTTTAACTTTATGCTTCCATATAATAGTTTCTAATTGTCATTTTGCCCCTAGAGTGAATTTTCGGATCCTTCCTACATGGAAATCCCCGGAAATTCGACCGTTGACCAAAAGTCAACCGACTCAAAATCACAAAAAACTTTTAGGCCCAAAAACCGGACGTTACAGTGTATTATCAAATAACTATTAAAAATAAATTATTTTAAAAAATAACAAACTACTAATCAATATCAATTAATAATATAAAAAAATTGAAAAGATAAAACCTACCCACATTCTCTAAATATTTTTAGGGTCCATTGCATTTTTGGACGTTTTATTGAAAAAATTATATTTTTAGACCAAAATTAAAATTTTTACAAAATTAAACTTTTTTCAAAAGTTTTTTTTGCAGAAAATAGACCAAAATGGCCGTAATACCCCTGCTTCCCGGTCTTGATTTGCTTCCTAGACAAATCCGACCGGGAAGCAAAAACTACACTGGGAACCATGCAAAATATAATTGTTTCCCGCTGTTCTACTTTCTGGACCGGGAAACAGTTATATTTTCATATTTCTTGGTCTGATGCTTCCCGGTCCACCTGGAAGCTCATTTTTGCAATTTTTTTAAAAAAAATCTAAAAGTTTAAAAAATTTAAAGTTGGTGTAAAACCAAATTTTTTTATATAAGGTTTAAAAATGCGTATTTTCACATATTTTTATCACAAGCAAAATATGCTACTTTCTTCCTCTAACCTCTGTTCCCATAAATAACATGTATTGGTAAAATTTTAATAATGAAAAAATGAAAATGTTTGTATTGCAAAATATAACTCATCATTATCCTACCTTCTTAATTTGCTTGGTATATATATATATATATATATATATATATATATATATCTCCTTACCTCCTTTTGTTTTTCTTTTTATTTTTCTTCCTTGCTTTCACTTGTTTCTTAAGACTTCTAATCTTTTGATTCAGGATTGCATTGGAAGCTTTTGCTTCGATGGCTTGCTTGAGTAGTACTTAGTGGAGGAGCTGGTATTTCTGAAACACCTAAAGCCTTCTTAACATTAGGAGCCTTCAGCACTGGAACACTTAACAGAGCAGCCGGCAGATGCATTATGGTTATAATTATAGATCTCCACCTGAAAAGAAAAAAGAAGTTATATCTAACTGTTGTTTGTTTTTTTCTTCTACAAATTTTATTGAATATCTTAATTTCTCTATCAATTCATTAGAAAAATATCTAACGACAAGGATTAATGACGGTCATGATCACATGTAACATAACAAAATAACGGACTATAACCAGGGGAGTAAACTTCAAATTCAGACAACAATATCTACTTTTTAATACCACAACTAGTGGCCGCAGCAAGTTAAATAAAAAATGGAGATAAAAAAAAAGTTATAGAATAATTAGTAACCAGACAAGTAGTGTAACATTGATAATCAGTCTTAGTGAACACAAAATGTAAAAAATAAACTATTATACATTATTTCCTGAAAAACCAGTAAATAAGTAAAGACATTTGAAATTAAAATTCGTTTAAAAAGATTAATTATAGAACAGAAAGAAAAGGCAGAGTTCTATTATCCACATCTTCCACCTACTCTAAAATGAAAATTTTAACATGTAATATTGATAGTATTACAAAAATTCTCAAGTATATGCATCACTGAACATCGCCTATATACAAGTTTATTTTACCACTTTTTTAATTCCAAAGATAACGAAAAATTTAGTATTCCAAAACTTCACTATGTTCGGATATAAAAATCTTAAATTTCAAAACTAAGTTTTATAAACGAAATATCTTTACGCGAACCTATTAACTTTCTCTATTTACATATTTTTTCAGGGTATTTCCATTTTTCCACCCGATTTTTAAAATTAATTCGAAAAACATCCCATTTTTAAAAATAATTTGAAAATCCTCTCATTTTTAAAAATAATTCAAAACAACGTCACTTTTCAGATAAAAGTGGTTTTAGATAATGATTTTTTTAGGGTGATTTGAAAAAGTGGCCCAAAAAATTAAATTCATTATAATTTTAAACCAAGATTAAAATTTCTACAATACTAAACAATCTAATTAATTTTTCTTTTTTGCAACAAATGCACCAAGAAGACCTTTATATCCCTCCCATTAAAAAAAAATAATTTAAAATCAATTTAAGTTATATTTATTTGTTTTAAAGATATGGAAAGTTTATTATGCCCTTCAATTTAAATATTGGAATTCAAAAATAATATTCACATATAGACCCCACCATATTTAATAAAAGCCCCTCACAAAATTTGCTTATGGTCCCTACACATTAGGAAAAATAATCCCAATTGTATTGAAAACCTAACTTTCACAATCCCGATTCCCTACATTCTTGGGACACCAAATTCACAGCAAATTCATCCCTATTTGTCCCTTAACAATCTATAGGAATGTCAGCACATAATTATCCACTACGTATCTAAAACTTAATCTTCCATCATAACTCAAAGATATGTTTTCAAAGTTTTTTCATTCTTGAGCATTGTAGAGTTAATGTTATGGTATAAGGGTTTAAGGGTCTTGAATTAATGATTTTAGAGTTACTTGTAATGTCATTATGGATATTGGATAGTTTTTCTTGTTAATTGTATGGTATTGGAATGTAATTTGACGAGTTAGGGTTGAAAATCCCGAATGTAGTTTCTCAGCTGTTTCCCGGTGTCCATGCCAGGAAACTGTCCCAGATTAACACCATTTCCCGGTTTCCATGGCTGGAAATGATTTAATTTAATTTTTTTACATTGATATTGTGACACATGTTGGTAAATAATTTCTTGGTTTCTAGACATCCATACTAGAACATAGGTATTTTTTTTTTACCTATTTTCCGGTCATAATACTGGGTTACAGACGGCATAATATCTATCAGTAATTTTCATTGTTGAAACCCAGAAAATAGTCTATTAGAAGTTAGGTTTCCAACCTTCATCAGAGGGAAACCATTTATCGACCTCCATACAGGGATATAGGGGCTCATTTTGATTGTTTTCCTCCCTTTATGAATGGAAACAGACATGAATTTTTTGTCAGTGATTTACTGGTGTCAACACCGGAAAACAAGCAAAAATTACTTCTATTTCTAGGTCTGTAGGCCGGGAAACAGCGTCGATGCATCGGTTTTTCTTGCCGTTAAATAATTTGTCTTTTCATTTTTCAGAAATAGGCTTGAAAAAGACACTAGTGTATTTTTGCTTATTTAGGTCTTAAATTAATCTGACAAAGGTCATTTCTATGGTCTCATACCGGGAAACATTACTCAAAATGAACTGTTTCCCAGTCTAGATATTAGGAAACTAATGACTTGTTTCCATGCCTAAACACCGGGAAACCATGCTCAAAATGAACTGTTTTCCGGTATATATCTTAGGAAACACATGCATTATTTTCATGCATACACGCTGGAAAAATAGGTAAATTTGGGTTCAGTTTCCCAATATGCTGACCCGGAAACTATGTTTTCCGACATTAAATGACATCAATTCCATCTCCAAACAACCTGCCACACCCACTACTACCATTAGGGAGCATTTTTTTAGGTTTAACCCAACTCTCACATACCAATGCACGCTTTTATGACCAGGTTTGTTTATATAAGTTGTTTAATTTTGATATTTAGTAGCTTTAAATGGCTAACTGTGGATGATTTCGCTTGATTTCACTTAGTTGAACGCAATTGTATCATAAAATATCATCATTGGAAAAGTCAAAAAACAAGGTGTTCTGCATGACCTACGTAGTAGTATATAGTCCATCATGTACTACTCTTACATGTCCATTTGGAATGAACATCAAAACTCCAAGTTAACAATGATCTATGCTGGACTCCATAGTGGTATCAAGTGTATTTTAGTTTGTTTGAGTCTTAAATTAATCTGACAAAGGTCATTTCCATGGTCTCATATCGGGAAACATTGCTCAAAATGAACTATTTTCCGGTCTAGATCTTAGGAAACTAATAACTTGTTTCCATGCCTAAACACTAGGAAATAATGCTAAAAATGAACTGTTTCACGATATATATATATATATTAAGAAACACATGCCTTGTTTCCATGCATACACACTAGGAAATAATTAAATTTGAGTTCAGTTTCCCGGTATACTGACCTGGAAACTATGTTTTCCGACATTCAATGACATCAATTCCAACTCCAAACAACTTGCCACACCCACTACTATAATTAGGGAGCATTTTTTGTGGTTTAACCCAACTCTCACATACCAATGCACGCTTTTATGACCTGGTTTATTTATATAAGTTGCTTAATTTTGATATTAGTAGTTTTAAACGGCTAACTGTGGATGATTACGTTTTTTTTTTCACTTAGTTGAATGCAATTGTATCATAAAATATCGTGATTGGAAAAGTAAAAAAATAAGGTGTTCTGCATGACCTACGTAGTATTATATAGTCCATCATATGCTACTCTTACATGTCCATTGGAATGAACATCAAAACTCCAAGTTACAAATGATCTGTGTTGGACTCTTTAGTAGTCTCAAATGCATTTTAACTTGTTTGGGTCTTAAATTAATCTGACAAAGGTCATTTCCATGATCTCATACCAGGAAACATTGCTCAAAATGAACTGTTTCCCGGTCTAGATCTTAGGAAATCAATGACTTGTTTCCATGCCTCAACACCGGAAAATTGGTAAATTTGGGTCCAGTTTCCTAGTATGATTACCTGAAAACTCTTATTTTGAGGTCCGGTTTTCATGTCTCAACATCGAGAAACAATGCTCAAAATGAACTGTTTCTCGATATATAACTTAAAAAACACATGCCTTGTTTCCATGCATAAACAGCGGGAAATAGGTAAATTTAGGTCCAGTTTTCCGGTATGCTGACCTGGAAACTGACATTTTCACGGTGTGATTACCGAAAATAATACAAAATATCCAGATTCCATATGTTAAAAGAGGGAAACAAACTATTTGATTTTTCTGAAATAAAATTCTGCATTCAAAATCATACTTACAACCAAACCAAATTCAACAACCAAATCATATTCAACAAAAAGCATTTGATAAACGATGCTCAAACAAACTCATAATAAAAGTGATATATCTAAAGTAAAAGAGAATGGGGTGAGTTAGCTTCCAGATGGAATGGTATATCCCCGAAGGAGCTTTCAACAGGGGGTTCACTGCTTGTGTCAAATCTTCATTCTGTTGTGATTCTTCTAAATCTAGAACTTCGATATGTTTGTTTGGGAACGTGCGAATGATATGCTCTAAATCTTTACAATCTTCACAACAAACTTGAAGTACACTAATGTCTTTTTCAAACTCATTTCTGAAAAAAGAAAACACAAATTATTTAAACGTAGAAAAAAATAATGCATCAGAGATGTTTTTCGATATGGACACCCGGAAATAGGAGCTCATTTGGCTTATTTCCCGGTGTCAATACCAGAAAATCACTGAAAAAAAATACAGGTCTGTTTCCATGCATGGACACCGGAAAATGGTATAATTTTAGACAGTTTCTAGGTATGGAACCCAGGAAATCGCTGGAAAATGTAAAATCGAGAATTTCAACCCTAACTCATAAAATTGCGGTCCAATACCATACAAATTACAATTGACTCCAAACACTATCCAATTCGATATTGACATTACCATGAACTCTAAAATCATATATTCAAGACCCCTACACACCTGCACCATAACATTAACACTACCATGCTCAAAAATGAAAAAACTTTAAAAACATACCTTTGAGTTGTGATGGAAGATGAATTTTCAGAAATATATTGGAGAGACACATGCAGACATGCTTATGAATTGTTAAGGGACAAATAAGGTTGAATTTGGTGTTCCAGGAATGTGATGAATTAGGATTGTAAAAGTTAGGGTTCCAATACAATTGGGATTGTTTTTCCTATTGTGTAAGAACCATTAATAAATTTATCTTCTAGCAGAATTTGAGAGAAAATTTGCGGAATTGAGGCGTTGTACGGAGTGAAAGTTGAAGATGGAGTCTCCGCCGGAGAAGTAGAGAGTGAAGAGGAGGAGAGACCGGATATCAGAGTACTGAACGTTGAATGTGATGAGGGAGGAGATATGGTTTTGGATTCAAACGATTAACATAGGGGTAGATTGGGAATTCTGATTTGTTTTATATTTTTTCTATTTTTTGGATTTTGTTTTTATTTTGTTTTCTAATATCAAGGGTAACATAGTAAACTTGATTCATTTGTTGCAAAAAATATTTATAATTGTTTACTTTTGAAAGATTTATGATGTTGGGCTAAAACAAAAATTTTGATTTTGGATCGGCACAAAAATAGAAATTATCACTTTTTTTATTTTACTCTATTTTTATTTTATTTTCACTAATTGTATTAAATATTTACATTTATACCGTCATTATTAACCACTCATTAAATTATGTTGTTTTTAATAAAAAAAATAAAATAAAATAATTTTTTTATTTTAAATTTTAATTAAAATAATACATTTTAACTTCTGTATTTTTAAGAAAAAATCCAAAATAAATATGAATTCATTTTATTTTATTTTTGTAAATATAATAATCTATTTCAAATATGTTATTTTTAATTAAAAAAACTCAGACAAAAATAAATTTATTTTAATTAAATAATAAACTAATATTTTTAATTAAAAATCAAATAAAATGAAATTTATTTGTATTTTACTTTTTAAATAAAAGTAACATAATTAGTATTATTTTATTTTTCATATAAAAAATATTTGAATATTTTCATCGAAAAAATAAACATATTTGAAATATACTAATAAATTTAAAAGTAAAATAAAATGAATTCTTACTTATTTTGAATTTTTTATTAAAAATAATAAAATTAAAATGTTTTATTTAACTAAAAATTAAAATAAAAATTAATTTAATTTTAATTTTTATTAAAAATAAAATAATTTATCGAGTGGTTAATAGTGAAGGTACAAAAATAAATATTTAATACAATTAATGAAAATAAGATAAAAATATGATAAAATCACACCATATTATCGAAAATCACTTTCGAATTATTTTTAAAAGTCGGAGGTTTTTGAATTAGATTTAAAAGTGGAAAAACGGAAATATCCTAACTTTTTAATAAGTTGAAATCAAAAAACACATGCTGGAAGCCGATGATTAGTCGAAGTTAGGGTTGTATACTAGCGATTATATTATATAAAACAAAATAAAATGATGATATTAATATATTAATTAAAAAGAGAATTAGTTTTAATAAGTTATGGAAAAGCCTACAAAATCGGGTGTAAAAGCAGGAATTAGAGAACAACAAAACAACTTCATGATTGGCATTGTCTTTTACTATAAATTGGAAATCAAAATTACAATGATAATCATTCAACATCTTTTGGTGAAACAAGTAGACATACACCTAACCATTTGGACCAGATTGTGGTACCTAATCTAATATTATCTGATTTAATTATAGGGAATCTTTGAAGAATTTAATGAACCAATAATTATTAATTAGACATGCATGAACAAGCAGTTGTGTTGGGTCCAACTTCTGTTTTTGGTGACTAAATTAGCAATATGAGTTAGTGTCGTTTTCAACCAAATATAAATTTATTGCATTGTTTTCAATACACTCAGGTATCGTGATAATGAGACTCCACTTAATTAATTAATTAACTTATTTTTGAAATTGCGGTGACAAACAAACTTGGTTAATAGTCAAAGATTGTTAAAAGTGGTTGGACAATCATTAATCTTTCTCTAACTCTAATTAAGAAACTATGAGAATTAAAATAGAAAAAGAACAAATGAACGTCTGGTGGTATTTAATAAGAAATCAGTGTCACTTTCGATGAGCTATCTCAACCTAATGAATTTAATATAATTTAAAAAATAATGTAATATTAAAAATAACATGTATGTTAGTTTAGGAAAGTAGATTTTGCGTTGATGTTTGAATATAAAAATAGTGGAATGTTTGATTTAAAATCAATGGATGCAGTTTGATTAAAGTAATTCGATTATATAAAGAAATAAAAATAAAAACATGAATTCATGGTTTGTTGAAGCCGAAGAGAAAACCATCAAGAAGCACTTTTCGAATTGGATAGTATTTTTGTATAAATGGAGGTGAAGAAGTTCAAAAATCTACATTCAAACTTTCTTCATCTCCATCTACACTAAAATTCTTCCCCACAAAATCAGTATCTATATTTTGAGAGTTAAGAATGATGTATATATATACAAATAAATATAATTTGTTATACATAAAAATATATTTATAAATAATAATAAATATAAAAATGAATTTGCTTTATTAATAAACTAATATCTAAAGTCGACATTGTTTCCGCTGTAGTGATGAACTCCAACCTTTGCCAACATGGCATAGTATTCAATCTCAGACTTGCGAAGAGGAGGGCAATTGTTTGTAACCAAGAGTGTACTTGCCACTCTTCATCACAAGAGCCAATCTGCTCTCATGAGTCTACTTGGCGGCCACCGTTTTTGCAGGTTACGCTGTACAGTCCCGACCTCTCCTCTCATCGACGACCACAACAAAACATTGGATAGTATTCTAACGTCGGCGTAGATGACGATAGTTACGAATCCAAATTCAAACCATCGTCTCCGACACTAAAATTCTTTCAAATTCTCCATTGACAATTGTTGAACATGGCTCAATGTTATTATTTTTATAATGTGTTTGTTTATATAACAAATTAGAGATACCAAACATATAATATTATTTTTTAAATAAGAATAAATATAATTTATTATGGATAAAAAAAATTATAAATAAAAATACATTAAAATAAATTTAAATATCTATTTCTATTTTCATATGAACGATAACAAATTTGAATATATTTTTATATATTAAAATTTTAAAATATCTTATCAAATAATAAATTAATGTAGGAAATATTTTACTTTTTATTATAATTTATAGTAAAATAAAACTACAAGTGAAATTTTTATTTTTTTTTAATAATTATATTTAAATGTAATTTTTTTAATAAAATATAAAAATGAATATTAAAAATATAATATTACTCCTAACTAAAATATATATTTTTAAATTGAATTTATATTTTAGATTTTAACTATGACTTATTATTATTAGTTAATTTGATTTTTAATATAAAATTATTATAAGAATGAAAATATTAAATATTTTTAAACCATAATAATTGCAAGTTAGTTATAATTATTTTAATTTTTATAATAATAATAATAATATTATTATTATTATAATTAAAATAAAATAAAATCAAATAAAATCCAGCCGGCATACAACGTCGCAGAATCCGGTGAAACCAAACGAGATTATGAATCCATGTGTGACTTACATGACGTGGAGTGGTTATAGAGAAGTGAAGGGGTCTTCAGTAATCTGAGTATTCTTCATTGGATACAATTGTTCTATGATAATAACACTAATACATCATCCTCTCTCTCTATATATATGAGTTTTTAATTTGTTTAAAATAATATACATTTCAATCTAATAAAAATCTAAAAATATGATATAATTGTTATTTTATAATTATAATATATCATTTTTTTATTTAAAATTAATATTATATCCATTTAAAATTCATATAAAATATGTTAATTAAAAAAATATAAATATCTATTACTTATAATACTATTTATATTAATATATAATATTTTATGTATAAAATCTAATATAAATAATATTTTTAGTATATAATATTTGATGAACTAAATTTTGAAATGTATATTTTTGAAATTGAATATATATTTTAAATTTAAATTTTAATTATTATTATTAATTAATATGATTTTTAATATAAAATTATTTTTAAAATAAGATTATTATGTATTTTTAAATAATAATAATCCAAAGTAATAATCATTTTCAAATTTTGGTATAATAATAATAATTTAAAACTACAAAGTCTTCTAGATGAAATAAATCCGAGATTTATATTACCAGACTAATATTCTATCATGAAAAGAATATAGTTTGAAACTTTATTTTTATATTTTAAAAATTAAATTTCATGTTATTTTCATAATTTTTTCAATAGAATATTTTAGCTGTAAATCAAACTTAACAGAAAAAGAAATACTAAATAAAGTTAGTATAGAGAAATAAAAATAACTTCAAAATTTAGTCTGATCTGGATTAATAAGAGAGCAAAGTGACTGAGTGGGATGTGCACGGCCAACACTTTACAAGCAATAACTAAGTAAGACACAAATTGATAACCCAAAACTACACCATGCCGGCAACAACATCATTCTCTTCTCCTCTGAGCTTTTGAATAATAATGTGGTGTGATGAAGTGCGACACATCAACATCGATACTACCAGACCACATCTTTCTTTGGAACTCAAAATATTGCTTACCCAACTGCGTCATATCTTCCAATGAAATTTCAATTTTAATCTGTCAAAAATAAAATAAATTAACGGGATAGTGTTCATCTAATATTTCCTTAGATATGATATTCACTACCATAAGCATTGATGTTACTCGGATAACTTGGAAATTCAATGGATAATATACTTATTGAATTCATGTGAAAGTTAGATGGTCTAATGTAGAAATATTAATGTAGAAATATTAATTTCTTGGTATAAACCGTAAAAAAACGTTATTAATATCACAAAAATAAAACAAAATAAATATAAACCGATATAAAATCAATGGAATTTTCCTTGTTGAATACTACTCTATTATTTATGGGTGTGTTGAATGTTTGAATGGACCTATGAACAATAAAATTGTTCCAAACTCTCTTCTAATAATATCACTAAATTATT
The DNA here is from genome assembly GCA_031304145.1 of Cardiospermum halicacabum. NCBI lineage: Eukaryota > Viridiplantae > Streptophyta > Magnoliopsida > Sapindales > Sapindaceae > Cardiospermum > Cardiospermum halicacabum. The sequence continues at coordinate 22,683,922 of CM062395.1, forward strand.
ATGGAACTTTTATTGTACGTGTTTATTTATATAACCAACCACCTAGATTGCATGAAAATAATAATAATAATAATAATTATTATTATTATTATTATTTGCTCAATTGATGTTGGGCTTTTTTTTGGAGCCTAAAATCCATGATATGGTCTGATTCGATTTTAGAGAAGTGAATGTGTTGATAAAACGTGTTTGCAGTTGAGGCAAATATTAGTCTTCTTCATTGGTTTGTTTAAACTAGGTTTGTTTATATAATTATCTAGATTCAAATTTTGGATGCCAACCAATAATATTTTTTAAAAAAATTATTTTTTATTTAAATAAAAATAAATATAATTTACTATGAATAAAGACAGAAAAAAAAAACAATAGTTATGGATAAAAATAAATATATAAATTAACTAATTTCTTTTAATAACTCACTCCATATATTTTATTAAGTTTCCCTTGAGAAGTAAGTTTACGTGTCTCTCTAATTTATAATCCATTTTACTAATGTGTGTGATCACAATTAAAACAATTATGAATGTGTTAATGTTTGAACATTAAAATGGTGAAATCTTTGCTTAAGTAAATGAAGTGATGCAAGCAAAAACAAGAATACATCATCAATAGATGCAGTTTGATGGGGGCTTTTGTTGAAGCCCAAATGGATCTATGGTCTGGAGATGTGAATCTGTTAATACCATTCTCGTATAAATACAAGTAAACATGACTGGAGATCATGCAAGAAGAAAAGACAATGCAAAAGGGTAGGGATTTCGACCAATAGTCCAAGAGTCAGGTCAGAGCAAGACTATCTTCGGCCGAAGGGATTTTGGCTGAAGCAAGCCCATCAATCCCCTTATTTCCGGCCGAATGTGATGATTCAAGTCCAACAGCTCTCATGGTATAAGTGGGTCTAAGCCCATCAGGCCCAATCCATTCAAGTTGCGGTTTCCTGAAACTAGACAAATAAGAGAAACCTTCCCTCATTATGAGAAGGAGATCAAGTCTAAGAAAGATTAGTAGACCCCATCCTTGTAGGAATACATATCTTAGCCCTATTATAAATAGAGGTCATGGATGATAGTAAAAAAGGATCCAATTTTTACTTTTCTCAAGAGTAGACTTATTTCTATCATCTCTGTAAGCTTTTAGCTATTTCTTTCAAGCAATCTTAGTCTTAAATTTGGATGTGGTTTATTTAGCACTACAATTTGGCGTCCGCCGTGATGCTCGAATCCACGACCACAAGGTTACGAGCCTTGAGATAAGTTTCCCAGTCGATCAAGATCACACCACATCTCGGTGACTAGTATTCTGACGACGACAAGCATCATTATAGATAGTCGTAATCAGACGAACAATGAAGAAGATAACACCCCTTACAGCCCCACAGGAAAAGTTAGCAAAATTAACAGAAAGGCTTAAGAAAGTATATGAGGAAATAGAACTCAAAAGAAGCAGAATCTAAAAAGAAATCCACCATCATCTCCAAAAGAAAATCAAGGTAGCCAAGTCAAAAATACTTACCATTGTGAAAACTCTTGTTCAGTTTCGGTAAGACCTCCGGCAGAGGGCCGTCAGAAGAGAGCGATGGATCAATAGAGAGCCGGAAAACTGATGGCCTAATCAGTTCGAGTAGCTCCAGCAACGGGAAAGAAAGCCAGAAATAACAAAGAAGGGATCGCGAAAAACGTCGTGATTGCAAACTGAGAGAGTTGAGGGAATTAGCCCAGAAGACCACTGCGAAGAGGATCACGAAGCGGGAATCTATAACCTGCTTTTCCGACACCCTTTTTGCATCGTGAATCTTGGAAATCAAGATGCCAAAGAGATTCACATTGCCCAACGTGAAGTCTTACGGTGGAACAACCAATCCCAAAAACCATATCGTAGGGTACAAGAATCAAATGGGGACATGCGAAATCCCCGAAGAAGACATGAAAGCTGTAATGTGAAAAGACTTCAGCGCCACCCTCACGAGAAAAACCTAGAGGTGGTATTCTTCCCTCTCAGAAAAGAGTATCAAATCCTTCTCTTCCTTTGCCACCAAGTTTGTCAACCACCTCTCGGATAGTAGAAATAAAGATAATGATGTGGACGACCTATACCACCTGAGACAGGGAACCAATAGAAGTCTTAGAAAATATGTGAGGAAATTTAAAGAAATGAAAATGTCCATCCCAAACTGTTGGGATAAAAGCAGAATCAAAGCCTTTATCAAAGAGTTGTTGAAGACATCAAAATTTTACGAAAGTCTCAAGTTAATTAAACTTTGATCCTTTGATGATATCCTCGAAAGAGCCGAATATACGGTGGAGTACAGACAAGAACTCTAGCCTAGGAGCATGAGAAATTTGCAAAGCACATTAAGCTCGTGGGGGTGAAACAATGCGGGTTTCAACAATCGAAATGAGGACAATCGTCTGAGGGGTCGAAGATATTTCAATCAAAATAACTTTGACAGGAAAAATTAGAACAGAAATAACGCAAGACCAAAAGATTTTCTATCTTACCCCCTCACCATCCCAACAACGGAAGCCCTCGCAATACTTAAAGATATGAGTGATAAAGTCAGGTGGCCCGAAAAGTCAAACACCCCCATCGGCTGAAAAGACATGTCCCGATATTGTCAATTCCACAGGGACTACAGTTACAACACCGATGAGTGTTGGACGATTAGAAAAAAAAGTTGCTGAACTTATAAAAGTCGGGCACCTATGGGAGTTCCTCAACGAAAAGGGGAGAGAGATAACGGCAGAAGCTGAGAAAAACTAGCAAACCCAAAACCAATCACCAATCGCAAACACAGAAGAAGAAAGGGTCATCAATATGATCGCCGCTGGATCAAAAATATGCGGATTGACAAGTTTGGCTGTAAAAAGAAAACTCCGGAGAGTTTCAAGTGTATACAACATCAGGGATGGACCCGTCCGAGGAGAAAACCCAGTCACATTCGCCGAAGAAGAGGCCAGACAAGTCCACATGCCATATCATGACGCCCAAGTAATAAAAATCTCTAAAGCCAACTTGATTGTAATGAGGGTTCTGGTCCCTAACGGCAGCTCCGTCAATGTTCTGTTCCTCGAGACATTCAAGAACATGCAACTGGATGAAAGAATGATGCAAAGAAAATCATTTTCCTCATCGGCTTCGACTGTAAACCACCTCTACTATCAGAGAAGTGGAGCTACCAGTATTCATAGAAGGGGTCAACTTCCACACAACCTTCTTGATAATCAATTCGAAATCGGCTTACAATGTGATATTGGGTAAACCATGGATACATGGGTTGAAAGCAGTCCCATCCACATATCACCAACTCATCAAGTTCCCAACTCTCAAACCATAAGAGAAAGAGAATGGGAGCAAAGCTTGTCCAAAGAGTGTTACACTAATTGCCTGAAGCAAAAGGGCCGCAATTATGTAACTGTTTCTTCATTAAGAAGTGACCTATAGATATATACAAATTTGTGTTTAATATAATTATGTAAGATAGGAAATTTATAAAAATAGTTAACAAAATACTCACCAACAACGCAATCTTCTAGTTTTTGGAATATCAGGATTGATGATGAATGAAGTGCTAGCTTTTGTTGCTAAATATAAACGTGAAAGAAGTTAACAAATAGTTGTATTTTATTATATATAAAAATACATTATAGTGTGGTTTATATATATATATATATGTCATTGAAAGAAATGACTTTCAGAAGAGTTGGAATCACAATGAATTTTTCCCGGATGTTTCGGATTATGTTGCACCTTCTTTATGAACAAACTGATCTCACAAGCTTAATATGGTTGGTTTCAATCTGAAATGGAAAAAACTATATGGTTATTTAATTTAAAATATAATAAATAAAATAATAAATAACTTAGTGAAATAAAAAAAATTAAAACTAATGTGTAAAAATACTCTTCATCAATTAATATGAGTTGCTGATGTTGTCATCTCTCGAGGAGAATGGGCGTCCAACACTATAGCAAATATATCTGTGATCGTATAATATAATGCTTGAGATAAATAAAAAAAAATGAAAGAAAGAAGAAAGGTTCCATATTGAATACCAATTTGGGAATAAGTTTTCATATGTTAGCCAAAATCTTCGAATTTAGTAAAGCTGTACTTTGGAGTAGTAACCGGAGGTTCATTACAAACTTCTTGTACTAGAGTTCACCCATTGATAACTATGGACATCCATTGATAATTATGGACGTCTGCAAAAATTTAATACTTCATTTTCAGTGGCTTTATCCAAGCATTTTATATGTGGTAGTTGTGACTTGTGATCAAGCTATCTTTAAACAGGTTAATGTCTTCACCGAAGATGGTCATTTGCACTCATTCCCTGGAAATAAAGAACAACATCTAAGTTTACATCGTGTTATCGGTTAAAATTTTATTAATATGTATTATTTTTAAAAAATCAGAATTTACACTTCAGAGTTGATCAAAAGTAATCGCTGATATAGGTACATTCTGTATTGTGAAGTCTAGGGCATCCACTTTTCCAAAACAAACATTTTTGTTGTCCAAAGTTTAGTTGATGGAGTTATATTTTTTATCACTCTAGATCAGCGGGATGCCATTCTACAAAAATAAATAAGTAAATAAATTAATTAAAGGACATTAGATAGTAAAATGGTCTGATATACTTATGCATAGAAGCTAATTAGAGGTATAGAAGATCAGAAATTTAATGGAGTATCAAATACTTGTACTTATTGATCTTGATTTTGGAGTTTACAGAAGTATCAGGTTATTTTATTTAGTAGTGTTTATTTATCTAATATAAATAAATGAGTTATCAATTGAGACAAAAATAAAGTAGAAGATGCTAGATGTTTACATATGTGTAATGTTACATGACGTGGCAATCAATTAAAATGACACTTGTAAATATAATGTTGTAATAAGTTATCTATTGAAAACTTATCTAATGTTGTATTGTAATACCACTAATTTATTTAAAATAATTGGTTTATGCCAACTATCTAATTTCTGTGTAATAGGTTAATTTTTGATATGGCATTTATGTGTAATGGGTTAATTTGATGTGGTAGTAAACTAAAGTAATAGTCTTAGTAACAAAACAGGTCATTTAGCATATAGTTAAGTAAAAAAATTTCGTATTCTGGTAAAAAAAACATATATAACATCAAGAAGAAAAAGACTAAAAACCGATTAGATGTCACAAAAATATTTAAAATTTCTTAATTATTAAAGGACTTAAAACAAGTAAACAAATGGATCAGGAAAACCAACTTGATTGTTCATAATAATATGTTTTAGTCATTCTTTGCAATAAATATGGCATCATGCAATGTTGTGATTCTCATGAAATTGGAAGAACTATGTGGTCTACCTTGCGAGTTCTGTTAGCAAGTGTGACAAAAATATTTCATTGTTAATGTAACAAAGCTGTTATGATGGAATCACAAAGGATAGATCCAATTGGAATGACATCAACATGAAATTCATTAACATATGCTCACTCAAACAAGTTAAATATATGTACATGTAGACTGACATTTTGGTCGTATCCTCTAGTAAACAACCATTCTCTTCCAGTCAAACACTAGAAATTGTTCCACTGTGTATTTGAGCCAATTTCATAAACACATTATATATCTTTAAACTTGTGTATAAGATAACAAATGAGTCATAATGATACAACTGCTTAATGTAGCTAGCCTATCTTCAGTTTGCTTATGTGGACCAACAAGTGTTTGTCTACCAGATTTCTGATAGAAATACAGACTTCTGCTTGATGACATGCACAAATTTCTTCTTCTTGATGAGATGCACATTAATGCATAGACTTTTGTTTGATGAGATGTACATTTGAAACAACCACCAGATTAGCAAACAACCAGTAATCTTTATGATATCAAGATTAAATAGTATCAATTGATTGTCCATTGATCTATAATAGAAAAGAACCAGCATGAAAATTAATTATGCTTGTGTATCTTTTAATGTCCATTAATATCGACTAATTTTTTTTTTAAAAAAATAAATAAATAAGAGGCAAAATCAGCATGAAGATCAAATATTAAAGAATTTAGCATGTTAGTTCCTTTAATCAAGTTCATTTTCATTGCAATGGCACGACATTTTATCATTAATGATTAATTGAATTAATGAAAAGTTGTATTGTAATTAAGCATTCATCAACTCAAGCTAGCAATCAAATTTATACACAGTTTCAGGGTGATATTCTTCATCATCAAATGTATACAGATAAAATCACAATAAGATGCGTCACTACAAATCATTTAATTGTAGAGGGGGTCACATGACCATCACATTCTAAGCTCAGTTACTCATCTATAAGCCCAGTTAATCCAAAGACATTTCTAATATTAGCAGAATGAAAATAAGATAGTAGAAATAAGATGATAGATTATATGCATCCATATAGATAATAAATTAATCTCTATCGTGACAATAACACAAAATGACGTAATTCATATTATATTCAGGATTTATCAAGTCCTATATGACATGCCTTTACTAACCTTCACAACTGCAATTTCGAAGTAGTGTAATAACAACATGGCGAGTAAAATCATCATTTTCCATGAGTAGAACCTTGAAGGATCTCAGATGGAGAAACCTCTCTTAATAAACTGACATTGACCCTTGAGAATATTGTTGCTGCAGGACAGAAAAATAAGTGATGATGGTGGTATTCCAAATCTACTTGCTATCAAAGCAAACGATGATGGTGGTATTCCGTATCCACTTTCTATTAGAAGTGATGGTGGTGGTATTGCTATTAGAAGGATTAATTATTGTGGTATTCTGGATCCACTTGCTTTGATAGCAAGTGATGATGGTGGTAATTCGGATCTACTTGCTATTAGGAGTGATGATGGTGGTATAAGATTGATGATGGTGGTATTCTAGATCCACTTGCTTTGACAACAATTAATGATGATGGTATTCCGGATTCACTTGCTTTGATAGCAAGTGATGATGGTGGTATTGATGTTAGAAGGATCGATGATGCTGGTATTCTATATCCACTTGCTTTGACAACAATTAATGATGGTGGTATTCCGGATCCACTTGCTATTAGGAGTGATGATGGTGGTATTGTTGTTAGAAGGATTGATGATGGTGGTGTTCTAAATCCACTTGCTTTGACAACAATTGATGATGGTGGTATTCCAAATCCTCTTGTTGTTAGGATGATGATGGTGATATCCTAGATCCACACTACTAGAAAATTGGTCATCAGTAACCAAATTTTAAGGACTGGTTTAGTTCCCCTTACCAATAATAGTTATAGTAAAGGGTTGTTGCAGTTACTATATCCTTTAATGAATATTTTCACATCAAATTGAATAACCCTCTCCTTAATAGTCAATATAATACTAGTAAGGGGCTTAGCCCATTACTATTTGCAATATTCAAATCCTAATTAATTTTTTTAGTGGTAAAGTTGTAATTTCTAATAAAATCAAGTCCTAATTAAAATAGAAAATTAGAATCAAAAAGACATATGAAGAAAATAAGCGGGCAATGAAAGGTTTTGAGCGCCAAAATTTTGTTCCATAACTTTTCCCCCTTTCTTTCTAATCAGGAGTCTCTCACAAAAATCCACCACTAGATTCTCTTTTCATAATCTTCATATATTAAAGCTGGTAAATCAGGTATAGGTCACGATTTCTTTTTGTGTTTGTTCTTTATAGTTGGTTATATTGATTGTATTAAGTTTTTAATCGCTTAGGGTTTACATAGTTATTCTGCATCAAGTACAATAGATTTGCATAGTTTTGGTTCTATCATCATACACAGAAATATTGTATACTCTTGATGTCTAATTGATGAGTTATAAAAAAATGGGTGTTTTATTGGAAGAGAAACGTGAGAAAACTCCTCAAATAATTTATAATTCTTATAGTTTCTTCATTGTCAGTTACAGACAACTTTCCAATTAATGACATTTCAATTTTGTATCTTTAATGTAAATTATTTGTTTCCTTTTTTGATTGTGTGAGTCACACCCTAAAATGAATTGTAATTGACATAATGGTATCTGGTCAGGATCATAATTGGAGGCCAAGAGTTCTTGTATGTAACTCTGATTTTGTCTCGAACCCACCCATCTTTAGCTTGTAATAATTATAATTATAGTTTGAGATTCATCCTTGCTCTAGATGATAGGTTATTACATCCTATAATTTTATTTTCAAATTTTCTTCCATTGCCAAGAAGAGATACAGTATCATTTAGTTCTAAATTTTGCATATGAGATCTTATCATTATTTTTTCTCTCAATATTTTAAGTTTAGTTATTTTAATATTGGAAGTTTTATCTCTTATTCAGTAAGTTGGAGTTGATGCTTCTGTGGTTAAATTGATCAAATTAAAATTAAGTTTTCCTCCTGATACAGATTCCTCTAATTCAAGGTCAGCAATCTTTATTCTCTATTATTTGGTATAGATTTGTATATTTTTTTAAAAAATTTAATTAATTAATTTAATAGTCTGTGAGAATAAATGAGGTTATTGGATTTTAGAAATCTATTGTTGATTAAATTATTTTTTAATTTAATTTTTATAATGCACAATCTATGTTTTTGCTTGAAGGAGGAAAAAATGGTTGGTTGAGAGACTTCTATTTATGATTTGGTAGTGTAAATAATAATTTCTTACTGTCAAGAAGATTGTATTCAAATGTAGGGTGACCAGTTATGTTTATTTTTGCTAGTTTGATTTCACAATTCTTCGTATATAATTACTTTTGTTGATGTTACTGATTTGGTGTACTATGCATAATATCTCTTATCATTATTTTCGTTTCAATAATTTAAGTTGATTTATTTTAATGTTGGAAGTCTAATACCCCTTTCAATAGGTTGGAGCTAGCGCTTGTGCGGTTAAATGGATCAAAGTAATTAAGTTCCTCTCCGGTTAAAGATTCCTCTAATTCACTCTTCAAGGTTAGTAATCTTTATCCTCTATTATCTGGTTTAGATTTGCATATATTTTTAATTTTTTTTAATGAATTAATTGAATAGGTTGTGAGAACAAATGATGTTATTGAAGTCTAGAAATTTGTTATTGATTGAATTATTATTTTATTATTATAATTTAATTGTCTAATTTTTGTGATGAACAATCTACGTTTTTGCATGGTGAGAAAGAAACAAGTTGTTAGTTGAGGGACTTCATTTTATAATTTGGTAGTCTAAATAATGATTTTTTGTCAATCATTATAGCAGATTGCAATAGAATGTAAAGTGACCCCTTATGTTTATTTTTGCTAGTTTGATTTCACAATTCTTCATGCGTAATTGCTTTTGCCGGTGTTGCTGATTTGTTGTACTATGCATAATAGCTCTTATATATTTTTTTCAATAATTTAAGTTTACTTGTTTTAATGTTGGAAGTGTTATGTCTCATTTGATAGGTTGGAGGTGGTGCTTGTACCAGTTAAATTGATCAAATTAATTCAGTTTTCCTCCTATTAAAATTCCTCTAATTCACCCTTCAAGGTAAGTGATTCTTATTTTCTATCAACTTGTTTAGATTTTTTATATATACATAATTTTTTTTATGAATTATTTTAAAATGCTGTGAGATCAAATGATATTATTGAAGTCTAGATATGTGTTGTTGATTAAACTATTTTCAATAATTTTTAAATTTTAATTGTCACGCCATAACCCACCCTCGGTCCGGTGATGGACCATCCCGAAGGCGAGCTATGACGGACCTATAAATGCAATTGTGCCAAACCTGTACAATATGGGTTATCATAAATTGATACCCTCTATCAATGTAAATAACAAAAAATAATAATAATAATAGAAATAGCTTACTTAGCTATTTTAAAATACAACTCGTTCAATAATCCTTTATAGATATACACATAACCTTAAAAATATTTATACATAACTCTAGGGTTCATTAAAACATTTACAAATGTTAATACCAATTTGATTACATTAGGTATTAAAATTTACGAAATGAAATTATGCCCTTTACACATCTACTATGGACATGTAACAAAATGAATATGACTCCATGAGAGGCTATCCAAAGCTCGACCAAGAGAACTTGCTCGATCACCTGCTCCATTTTCAATTTAAAAAAGAAAAAAAAAACAAAATAAAAAGAAACTGAAGGGTAAACTATATAGCCATGTTGGTAAAAATCTTGTCCCAAAAATACAGACACATAAATGCTCTATATAAATTTAGCTAAGTGTCACACAATATGCAATTGAAGTTTTGCCTTTAGCTTCACCATACAATGATTCAACCACTAACTCATACAAAGCAAACAAGATCAATAAAATAAAATAAAGCAAGACATTAGAATACACTAACATCTATATGCATTATTCTTGTTTATGTTAATGCAAATGCAACATTAAGGTAAATTGCGCCACAAGTAACCGGATCAAACAATTCCCGTAAGTCGAGACAATAGAAACTTGTGCTTGAGACAAGTTGGAGGAATACCATAAGAGGTGAAAATGGTCAACATACATGACTATGAACTCCGATAGACTCAATCAATTTAATGAAACCGAATTTACCAATGCTTAACACTCGAAGACTTTACGAAATTTAAAATATAAAAGAAACAACCTAATAAATTATAAAAAATATAATTAAATAGTAGGTATCAACACAAAAACACTGACCTTAAATTTTATCCTAAACAGAGCTAAATTGAAAGAGAACGGAGATAAATAAGTTGGCTATTAAAACCTGAAATTTCATGATTACCTGAAGGAGTTTCTAAAATTTTAAACATGAAACCAGCCCAGTAGATTCCAGAAAAAATATAATTAAATAGTATACATCCTAACAAATGCATGGTCACCAACTTTGTCCAAAACTGATTTAAAACGGAAGAGAACGGAGTTAAAGAAGTTCACTATTAAAACTGAAATTTTACGAACACCTGAAAGATTTTCCAGATTTTTAAATATAAAACCAGCTCAATAAATTTTAAGAAAAATATTACTAAATATTAGATATCATAACAAACACGTGACCACAAATTTGGTCCAAAACGGAGTGAAAACGAAAGAGAACGAAGATAAAGAAGTCTGTTATTAAAACCTGAAATTTTACAACTAGTTTATGACCATCTGAGCGACTTGCTCAGTTCCAAAATACAACCGGATCAATTCAAAATGAAACCAAATTTTAAACATGATATCTATAGCTACCAAATAACACAATTATATAAACTACTCAACCAACAGCCCATCCGTTTGATCTCCTAGAACTGCACAAGTGACCTACTTGGTCATCTTTTTATCACTATACAGGAACACACTAATTGACACCTAAATGTGATGTAAGCCCAATTATTAATTAAAAACCTGCAGCGCAATAACACTAATATGATATGATCAATTTAGAACTCAACTAAACAATTGCCACTATATGTGACATCTCAACTCTATACCAAAACTCTAAACTACCTAAATGTCACTATGTGTGATAGTATGCACAACTCACAAATTAACTCCAAAGTCAAGCACAAGAAAACACTAATATATACATTGCAAAACCATCACTTAAACATATAACCGAAACCATAATCGGCCAAAAAAACATCAATATAACCAAACAAGGTATAAATTGCCCAAAACCATAAGATGCACAACACTACTATATAACTATGAAATTGATCAGCAAAATTACAATTTTCAATGCCCGATTAGTCTATAAACACTTGGTGAAATAGGAACACTATTGGACCGAAGTCCCACTATCGGATTTAAATCCGCACTTCCATTCTATGAATGACACTATAGACCGAAGTCTCACTATTGAGCCGAAGCCCCACAATTAGACCGAAGTCTACAATAATGGCATTTTCTCTCACCATTTTACCGCAATGGTATCGAAGTACTTCATTAACCCCTAAGGCGCCTTTTCATCACCGGATATACTATAAACTAAAGTCGGGCATTAAGGTGTTTCACTTAGCACTTAGTCAATTTATTGTATACACTAGAACTAATATCATCACCAAAACATAACAAAGCAGGGATTCAACATCAAATCACATTCAAGTAGAGATTCAATATAACACCAACATTTCAACTCTAATGGCTAACTAAACTAAAATCTCATTAGACACTAGTCTTTAAAATAAATTAATTTAACTTACATCAAAGCAGCTACTACAAAACACAATATCAGCCAATTTAATATGCAGCAAAAGTCAAGAAGAACAATCATAAACAAACAATATATAGGGCAAAAACATATTTTACCAACCTCGATTCGCTATTCCGAAAATCAATAAAACTTGGTTAAACTTGTCCTCCCATAGCTTGGTCACCTAGACCACCAAGTACCAATTTTAGTTTCAAAAGCCACTTTGAAGTTATGTATTCGTTTAAAATAAATGGAACCTAACTTATTTTTACAAAACCCATATCATTTGCTCAATCTCTAAACCATTAAAGACACGTTTAAAACCACGTTTAAAAACAGGGCAAATCATTTAGATTAAAACAAAAATATAATCTAACAAAAACTAGTCTTCAGACTCCTATAAAACTAAGCCCAAAATTATCCTAACTTCACTAATCTAAATCACTACATATATTTTTTTCTAATTCAATAGAAAATTTTAGAAGATAATTCAATTAAAAGATGAATATTATCCTTACGGTTCTAAGACTCGAACTACTTCAATATTTAGTCTAATCTTAATGATTTGCCCAAAAAAATAAAGAAATAAATAAATATTTCTTGAATTCCTTTAAATAAAAATTTCAGATAAAAATATTTATTTTTATTATATTCAACATAAAAATTTTATCATTTGAAAATTAATTTAAAAATGAGTTAAACTCATTTTATGAAATCACATAGTTAATTAAAATCATTCAAAATTCTAGGCCCATTTTCAGGATGTTACAATTCCTACCCACTTAAGAAAATTTCGTCCTCGAAATTATCTATGTGGAAAAACGTAAGTATTAAAATCAATGAAATTTGGAGGAGTAGTTACTTTTCTTCTCTTCATCTTAAATGTGTAAGGTAGATCGAGCAGTAGAGACCAATTAACAAATGAATGCAATGCAATGTAATGATTCTAAACTAATGCGAAAGAAATTCCTATCACTAATGCACACACAACACAACAGAAGCATCCGAGGAACGGTGCTCTGATACCAAAAATGTGATGCCATAACCCACCCCCGGTCCGATGATGGACCATCCCGAAGGCGATCTATGACGGACCTATGAATGCAATTGTGTCAAACCTGTACAATATGGGTTATCATAAATTGATACCCTCTATCAATGTAAGTAACAAAAAAAAAATTAAAAATAATAGAAATAGCTTACTTAGCTATTTTAAAATACAACTCGTTCAATAATCCTTTATAGATATACACATAACCTCAAAAATATTTATACATAACTCTAGGGTTCATTAAAACATTTACAAATGTTAATACCCATTTGATTACATTAGGTATTAAAATTTATGAAATGAAATTATGCCCTTTACACATCTACTATGGACATGTAATAAAATGAATATGACTCCGTGAGAGGCTATCCAAAGCCCGACCAAAAGAATCTGCTCGATCACCTGCTCCATTTTCAATTTAAAGAAGAAAAAAAATAAAATAAAAAGAAACTGAAGGGTAAGCTATATGGCCAAGTTAGTAAAAATCTTGTCCCAAAAACACAGACACACAAATGCTCTATATAAATTTAGCTAAGTGTCACACAAGATGCAATTGAAGCTTTGCCTTTAGCTTCACCATACAATGATTCAACCATTAACTCATACCAAGCAAACAAGATCAATAAAATAAAATAAAGCAAGACATTAGAACACACTAACATATATATGCATTATTCTTGTTTATGTTAATGCAAATGCAACATTAAGATAACTTGCGCCACAAGTAACCGGATCAAACAATTCCCGTAAGTCAAGACAATAGAAACTTGTGCTTGAGACAGGTTGGAGGAATACCAGAAGAGGTAAAAATGGTCAACATACATGACTATGAACTCCTATAGACTCAATCAATTACAACAGCCTAAAGAAAATATGGCCCCTTGTAATGAGTGGATGAAACTTGTTGGCGTACGGGTAAATAATCGCGGCTATAACGAAGAATATGTTGCTGGAATAAAGCATTTTATAGACTTTGCATTTGAGTGAACGGGAGAGACAAATGAAATTCTATGTCCATGCACTAGGTGTTATAATACACATTCAGAAACTCGTGTGCAAGATGAGATTCATCTCAAGGTATATGGTATCTTGGAATGATATACAACTTGGATTTATCATGGAGAAAATTTTAATGAGCCTACATTCAATGATGATGAAGATGCTCATAATAGAGATGAAACTAGAGAAATATTAAAGGATTTCTTTCCTAATTTTAGTGGGTTCATACGAACTAATGGGGAGGGTAGCTCAAATGGAGAGGGTAGCTTTGACATGGAGGATAATTCACCACCTTGTAATGGGAGCAATGAAGAACCAAATGATGAAGCAAAGAAGTTTTTTAGGTTATTGGCCGACTCTCAAACACCTCTATACGAAGGTTCTAGGATTTCTAAGTTATCCACTACAAATAAGTTGCTCCACATAAAGGGTCTAGGTCAATGAAGTAATGAGTCATTAACCATGTTATTACAGTTATTAAAAGAAGAGGTTTTACCTACTGAATCAAACTTGCAAGAGTCATACTATGAGTCTAAAAAGTTTATTCGAGACCTTGGTCTCTCATATGAAAAGTTTGATGCATGTGTGAATGATTGCATGTTATATTGGAAGGAAGATGAAATTCTAGACCGTTGGAAGATATGTGGAGAATCGATATGGAAAATTGATGGCCGAAGTGGGGAAACTAAAGTAAAACCTAATGGAAAAAATATCCCCAGAAAAGTATTACGTTACTTTCCTTTGAAACCAAGGCTACAAAGATTGTTCATGTCTTCAAAAACTGCGGAGTTTATGAGATGGCATCATGAGAAAAGGGTAGATGATGGAGCAATGAGACACCCTGCTGATTCAAGAGCATGGAAAGACTTTGATAAGCGCTATGAAAAAATTTCGAAAGAGCCTCGAAATGTGAGACTTGGGCTTGCAACTGATGGGTTTCAACTAAGGTATTAAAAGGCGCTAGGCGGTGCTAGGCGGTCACCCGATGCTTAGCGCCTAGGCGGCAAGACGGAAGCCTAGGCGGTTTTAGGCGTTTTACTCTAAACGTTACAAATTTGTACATACAATTAATACTTATGAAAAATTATTATATGATTGTAATATTATGTCGGTATTAAATGAATGAAAAATACACCTACATCAATAATATGTAGTTTTAGTTTATTATAATTAAATATTTTATCAATAAAAATTTTAAAATAAATTTTTTTTAAAAGAACTGACCACATGGGACCGCATTGGCGCTACTTTCTTGAATTCCTAGGCGCCGCTTAGTCCGCCTAGGCGCCACCTAAATCGCCTAGGCGGCACCTAGACAGTTGAGCGCCTAAAACTATCGCCTAGCCCATTTTTCAGGCGTTCAGACACCGCCTAGCGCCTAGGCACCGCCTAGGCGCGATTTTTAAAACACTGGTTTCAACCATTTGGAATGTCAAGGAAGCCTTATAGTATATGGCCGGTGGTACTTATCAACTATAATTCACCACCATGGATGTGTATGAAGCAGCCTAACTTTATATTATCAATGCTCATTCCTGGTCCTGAAGGTCCTGGTGATGCAATCGATGTATACCTTCAACCTTTAGTACAAGAATTAAAGGACTTATGGGCAGATGGAGTTGAGACATATGATGTGTCCACTAAACAGAATTTCACTATTCGTGCAGCTTTATTGTGGACCATAAATGACTTTCCCGCTTATGGAAATCCGTCAGGTTGGAGTACTAAAGGGAAGTTAGCATGTCCGGTGTGCAACAAAGGTACTTCCTACATTCGATTATCAAATTGTCGAAAATAGTATTACATGGGTCATAGGCGTTGGTTAGATTTAGATCATAAATGGAGAACAGAGCCATAATCATTTGATGGAACGATGGAGCATGACATACCACCTGAGCCTCTGACCGGTGAAGAAATACTGAATAAAGTAGAGAACCTTGCAGGAATCTCTTTAACTAAGGCTCCAGGTAAAAGAAAAAAAGTATGTCACGAGACTAGAAAGGATAATTGGAACAAGAAGAGTATATTCTTTGATCTTGAATATTGGAAGACTCATTTGATACGACATAATCTAGATGTGATGCATATTGAAAAGAATATTTGTGATTATTTACTTTGGACAATTTTTGATGTTAAAGATAAGTCTAAAGATAATCTAGCTGCTCGCCTTGATTTACAAGCTATGGATATAAGATCAGAGCTACATCCAACTTTAAAAGGAGACCGTTATGAAATTCCAGCAGCATCTTACACATAATCTCTAGATGAAAAGCATAGTTTTTTTGTATTTTAGAAGAATCTAAAAGTTCCAGATGGATTTTCTTCAAATATATCTCAGTGTGAATTTGAAAGAGCATAAGTTGTTAGGCTTAAAAAGTCACGATTGTCATGTTATTCTTCACTACTTGTTGCCTATTGCTTTGCGTGGTCTTCTTCCTGACTTTGTGTGTGAGCCAATAATTCAGTTATCTTTATTCTTTAATGTCTTGTGTTCAAAAGCAATTAATCCTGCAGACTTGGATGCCATTTATGCTCAAATTCCTTTAACTCTTTGCAAATTAGAGAGGTTATTTCCACCTTCCTTTTTCAATGTCATGGAGCATTTACCAATCCATTTACCTGAAGAGGCTAAACTTGCTGGACCAGTTTACTTTAGATGGATGTATCCTATTGCGCGTTATCTTTATTCATTGAAGTCATATGTACTTAATCGAGCATTCCCAGAAGGTTCAATTGCAGAAGGCTATATTGCAGATGAGTGCACTAATCTTTGCTCTAGATACCTCGAAAGTATGGAGACTAGATTTAATCACCTTGGTAGAAATTATGATGGTGAGAGTAATGATTGTGATGGTGGGTTATCCATATTTTCTTACTGTGGACGAACACTAGGAGCTGGCTCACCACGTGATCTAGAAGATAAAGAACTTGAGCAAGCTTAAATTACGTACTGAATAATTGTGATGAAGTACAACCATATATACAATTAAGTCCTACAAACTTTATTTTATTTTTAATTATCTTCTTTCTATTTGGTATTTATATTTTATAAATCATGATGTAGAGAATACTCGGACATTACTACAAGTTGTCACACCCAAGAGCCAAAGGATGACTGGATGAGAAACTTTAAGATATGGTTTGAAAGTAAAGTAAGTTTTTTAATTTATGATAATTTTTTATATATATACTGTAATTATTCCCTAATTTATAAATAATATTAATATCAATATTTTATATTGTGTGGAAATAACATTAATATTTTTTTCTTCTAATTATTTTAGGTCTTATCAGAATCTAAACATGATAAAAGTGCAACAATGGAAGATTTGTTGTCATTAGCACGTGGTCCAAGCAAAAATGTGACATATTTCAAAGGTTATGTGGTTAATGGGTATAGATTTCATACAGAGGATCATGATAAAGGTTTAAGGACACAAAATTGTGGGATAATTGTTGCTGGAACCGTTGGTAATGGAAGTGAGAAATTTTTTTTTTGATTATTATGGCAAATTGATTGAGATTATTGAATTGCAATAACTCAATGGCAAAAGAGTAATCTTGTTTCATTGTAGTTGGTTTGCTATTTTTGATAAAGAAAAAGGAGTAAAAGAAGATGAATATGGGCATGTTAGTGTGAATTTTAAGAGTAGTTTGAAGATAAATGAGCCATTTGCCTTAGCTACACAACCATCACAAGTATTTTACATGGAGGATAATGCTAATAAAGGTTGGCATGTTTGACAAAAGACACAACCTCGTGACTTGTATGAGATGCTTTCTAACAAAAATCATGAGCTTGATTACAGGGATGCCTCAAATGAAGCTAATCAAGGCAGTGAAATATTTATTCCTACTTTCAGAGCTTCTATGTCATCGAATATAAAGTGGAAAAGAACTGATACGGAGGCACCAACCTCAGATTTCTCTTTAACACGGAAAAGGAAGAGAGGAAGAAAATTATAATTAAAAAAATTATATACACTAGTTAACATTTGGTATTTTTATTTCTGGAGCTTTGTGGTTTAATCTATTTTAACTCTTTAATTTATATTTATGTTATTAGCCTGGTGGATTATACGTTTTAAATTTCATGATGTGTTGTTATATATTCTTTGTTTTTAAAATTATTGGATATATCTATTTTTCTTTTTTCTTTTAGCTTGTGTAGTTTATTTGCAGTTCAAAGTTATTTGATTATGCTTTACTCTTCTAAATTTTGGTTGAAGCATCTAATTTATTGTCATTTTTTTATAGATGAATGCTGCAAAAGGAAACAAAGTTCTTGGAAGAGCTTTACGACCTGGTGAACTACAGCGATTAGCAAGAGCACGTGGAAGTCAACCTTCTCAAGTCTTTAATTTGGACATGATGTCTAGGCAAAATTCAAAATGAACACTCTCTGAAAATGCTCAAACACTTGATGTTAATGTCAACAATCATGCTCTAGATGCTGGATCAAGTGAAGAAAATGATGTGATTGAAACAGAAGAAGGTATTGCTTTTAACCAATCAAGATTAAAATATTTGATCTTAACTATTAATTTAACTTATTTTTCAAAATATTTTCCACCAGTTGTTGCTACCAAGAAAAGAAAAGGGCGAGGAAGGAATAAATGTGTTGTAGTTACGATCCTCAAAGCTGACGAAAAGTTAAATGTGGACTTCTATAAGAATCGTGCTGTTGGGAAGCATCATACAACATTTTCAAGATACCTTGGAAGGTTAGTTCGTGACCGCAACATTTGTCCTATAAGAGTGCATTCATGGGATGAAATTGGTGAAGAAGCTAAAGACTACCTTTGGGCATAAGTTAAAGTAAGAATGAAAATAGAAATATATTCATAGCGTAGTACTGAATTAATAAAATTTATATTTTAAAAATTGGGGTAAATAAGACGGGTAAAACCTGTCCTTAATAGGTATATCATTTGGCGCTAAAACTACAATAGGGACGGGATTAATTTGTCCCTAATAATAATTTAACTAACTAATAACTAAATTTTTAAATTAATAGTAACGGTAAGTCCCGTTACACATAATAGTATTGGTGATGGGTTTCTTCCCATTACTAAAATTAATTTAAGGACGGGCGTAGCAAAAGGCTATTAGTGACAGAGGCATTAGTAACGGGTTAAGTAACGGATTTTTTCTTGTCCTTAGTAAGTATTAAGACAGGATTTCAAGTTTTAGTAACGGATTTTCCTCTCCTAGATTGGCCTTTTTCTTGTAGTGGCCACTTGCTGGAAAGAGTGATGATGGTGGTGTTTCGGATCCACATGCTGTTAGGAGTGATGATGGTGGTGACCTGGATCCACTTATTGTTAAAACGAGTGAGGATGGTGATGACATCCTAGATTTCCAGTATGCATTGTTCTTAGAGAACTTAAAAGAAAATGGACACTCATATGTGCTTACATATCCGATTAAGAAAAATGTGTCTTTAGTTGTGAATTATGAGAAAAATGATGATAATGCATCAAGAATGGGACACAATAAAGCTCGAAAGCAATTAAAAAACAACCTATCAAGTAATGCCCAGGTGGTTAGTGGAAAGGTTTCAGAGGCAGATAAAGAGGAAGAATTAAAAGCTTATCATGTATTTCATTGCCCATCAAACGATAGTTTCTCTAATACGGTGGATGACACATACCAAGAGTTTCTGAATGCATTGGAGTTTGATGGTCAAAGTTTTATCTATGTGCTTGGGAGTGGTGAAAAACTAGTTTGTGAGATGGAGAAAGACTGATTTAGATTTTGAAGTAGAAATATTTGAAGCCAATCCCTTTGTTGATGAGGTGTACAATCCATTTATGTCATCAAAATCATTTTTATCTGTAAGCACCTTTATTTGCTACAATTTAATTATGTTTCTGAACCGATACTGCATATTTGTGACTTCAAGAATTCATTTTCTTTATGGGTTTGTCTTTTTTGTATTTTGAAAATATTTACACAGTGTGTTTTGTTTGTATTATCATATAAGTAGATTGATGTAGAGAATTACGGATGTATTGGGAGCCTTGCAAAAAATAAGGAGGCTCAATATAGAAAAAAACTTATGGGAACTCTTTGAAAGCCTTATGATCAAAGAGAGTATGATGAACTCATGCGGAAAGCAGGGAGCATATACCATTAGAGTGACAATTACCACTGCGTAGAATAGAAAAAATGGTTAAAACTGGTTCCATAGGAAAATCATATTTTGATAAGCACAAAAGTAATAAGATCATAGTTATGCATAGTTATCTTACCCTTTGCAATTTACCGTCCAGAATAAATTTTGGATAAATATTTAGTTAGGTTTATCAATATGGTCTTGATTTAACTATTATACAGTTCTATATATTTGAGACGTCTTACTGGTTCAAGTAAAATTATTGTAGGCTTTGCAGCTAACAAATGTAATTATATGTAAGAAATGACAAAAGAAGTTGCTGCCACAAAACTTATTTGTGGTATTATTTGGAGAGTCATACTCATAAACATATATGAATGTAGAATGAGTTATCAAACCTTTCTATATATTATGGTGTACAATGTGTTAAAGTTCACCGACACCCTGAATCTAAGATTGTGAATGATAAAATTCAAGATATTTCTTTTTTTTTTTCTAGACTATGGTTGTTGCCTTTCTCTTTTTCTTTTTATTTTCTTATTTTTTATTTTTTTTCTCATCTTGTTGTTGATTTTTTTTTAAGAAGTTTATTTAGTCCGGTTGAATTTTCTAAAACTTAAAAGTTATTAGCTTTAGTAAATTATTTTGTATCTTACCGTTCTTGTTAGAGCAATTCATGAAGTTGGTGATAAACCTAAAATCTTGAATATCTTGGGTGGATTTTTCTTCTAGTTGCAGGTGAGACATTTTATTTTACTTTTTCTAATTTGCTCGGTACTACTACCATACTATTAGGGCTGCTAGTCAGATAGGATTTAGTGATAAGGAACCCCATTCTTAAGCCTATACACATCTATTTTAGTTTATGGCTAAATTATTTGAATAAGGACAAATTTGCAATTGTAGATTTATAGTTCTATTATGTTTCTATATATCAGTTCAATAAGTTAGCTCCTTCATTACTATTTTAATATTGCTACTTAGAGCATGTACAATAGTGTATTTTTTTTTGGATTTTTACTTACGTGGAAGAGAGAGAATGTGAGATTCAAAAAAGAGGGGTAAAAATACGAAAGAGAGAGAAAAGTGCATATTAGAGCATCTCCAATGGGGCTGTCAATTTTCTGATTTGCACAGCCACGAAATTTTTAGAAGACGTGGAGAAATTTTTATCTGCAATGGTAATATGGATAATAAATATGAAGGTTACGTGGTACAGACATTGTCAACTCAAACTTCTATTGAGGTCTTCCTCCACAGCCAATTCAGCATTCATATGAGGAAAAATAACCATTACAGCACTAATTAAAAACTCTTCTGTCCTCCTTACTTTAGGTGCTACATGGTGTTCACACCCTCTTAATTGTGGTGTCATGTATACTCCAATTCACATGAACATTGGAGATGCTCTTAGCACCTTGATACTAAGAAAATCCGGTACTATTGATGAGGTGGATGAAAGAAAAACTAAAAAAGTAAAAAGACAATAAAAATATATAAGAAATATTTATTTTGATTTTTTTATAAATTATTCAAGGGGGTTGTTATTTCCCACACCCTAATTACTAAAGATTACATTTTTTTTCCAAATATAACCTTATAATGTTTTTAATATATATTTAAATTTAATTTTATAAAATAAATTAATTTATTTTATATTTTTTTTAATATCATTTGTATCTTTGAAAATATCAATTTTATTTATGAAGTTTTGTAGTTTGATGGGATTGATATTTTTTCAGGATGAGATTATAAACCTTAAACCCTAATAAAATAAAATATCATAATTCTACTAGACATAAATATATGGTCCGATGCAGAGTCATTTTTAATGTTCTCCATAAACTTAACAAGATCTTAACTTTTATTGAAATCATATTAACGAGGAAGAGGATGAGACTCATGATCATTCACTCCCATATCTATACTCAAACAACATCAAACAATTAGTAAACTAACTATGTATTAATCCTGTATTTTTTAATTACATAAACTGCTTTTGATTTGTAATGTATTTGCAGTAGTTCAGTAAAGATCAAGTATGAATCAATTGAGGAGTTTTAAGTTAACTAGACAATTTTATAAAAAAATAATTTATATTAATTATTTAATTAAGGGTAATTAAGTAATTTTAATATTATTTAAATAATTTATAATTTTATTATATTAAAATAAAAAAATAAATTGAAGGAATATTTAAAGTAATTATTTAAATATGTCATGGATATTTTAGTAATGTTGATGTTGGATGTAGTAATTTGATTGTGGTAAATAGCAACTATGTTAATAAATTTTAAATATTATTTTCCTTGACACAATAGTAGAAATCCCAAAAAAAATTTCTACCCTGTTAGAACCTTTAAATATCAAATTGGTGGATTTTTATTGATTTCACATGAAAAAAGCTCAGAAAATTTATTTCCTATTGTACGTGATCTTAGAAACATTAGCACTTGGTTTGGGTTGTTTGAATTAAATAATCAATTCAACTATATGGTAAAAGTAAAGAAGTAAAGAGTAAATTTAAGAATATCAGCAAAAGTGTTGTGCAGGTGGATTCCACCATTAGTACACATATCGATTCGTATATATATATTTTTTCGTTGTTTAACACGTGTCCACAAAAATCCCATATATATATATATATATATATATATATATATATATATATATATATATGTGTCATGTGTGATATCAATGTACAGAGTTGTGTACTTTTGGTTAATATAATTCTTTCCTTCTTCCTTGACCAATTGCTTCGTTTACATTGGTTCTGTTTATGTTTATATTCAAGATTGCAGGTAATCAAGATTGTAGGTTATTTATATCTACCTTATTTCAATTATTTAATTATTTATTTTATTTTCATTCCTTCTCTTCTACTTCTTCTATTTTTCTTTTATAATACGTTATCAGCACGAGTATGCTCTCCAGTTGCCGCTTTGGCGGATTTTCTGGATCAGAAAGTGTATCGTTGTTTCTGGGTTGTTGCTGATTGGAAAAATTGTTGTGATATGATTTCCAGAAAAAAAATGCCGGATCTGAAAAAACTAGATTTCCATGCACTAGAACTATCTGGAAGTAATTATTTAGCATGGGTGATGGATTTGAAAATCCATTTACGAGCCAGAGATTTGTTGGATACTATTGAGGAACAAAATCAAACTTCCATGAAACAAAAATCTCAAAACTATGGAGATTATGAGACATCACATAAATGCAAGCTTGAAATCTGAATATTTAAATATGGAAGATCCACTTGAGTTGTGGAATGCATTAAAAAACATATATGAACACAGAAGAGAGGTTGACCTTCCAAAGACCCAATATGAATGGAATCAGTTGAGATTCCAAGATTTTAAATCTTTCAGTGAGTATAATTCTGAACTCCACCGAATAACAGCAATAAAAGAATCTTGTGGAGAAAAAGTAACAGATAAAGAAAAAATTGAGAAAACTCTTTCCACTTTCCATGCCGATAAGATGTTGATATCGTCGGGTTTTCGACAACATGATTACAAAAGTTTTGGTGATCTAATTTCTAAGTTGACATTATTGGAACAATATGATCAACTGTTGATGAGAAATCATGAATTACGACCATCTGGTTCTGTGGCACCACCAGAAGTAAACAATAATGCATTTCGTAATCATGGGAACCCAAATCGTGGTCGAGGTCGTCGTTTTGGCCGTGGTTTTGAACGGGGTCGTGGTCGAAATAATAATAATAGAGGCCGTGGACGAGGCCGAAATAATGGAAGAAGTGGAAATAGGTTTCATCTGTATAATCGTGGAAACCTGGTTTGGACCAGAGATGAAACCCAGAACAGGAGTGAAAATTCTGGGAATAGAAATAATAATTTCCAAAATGTCTGTTACAAATGTGGAAGCAGTGATCATTTCCACTGTCAATGTCGAACCTCCCAACACCTGATAGATTTGTATCAAGCTTCCTTGAAAGGGAAGAATCCTGTAGAGGCAAATGTTGCCAATCAGGAAAATGGAGAGGGAACCTCCCAGAAGAATATTTCGAGTTTTCATACCTCTGATTTCTTCGATGATCTGCATATCAAAAAATTTCATAAACTACATTGAAGATCAGAATGAAAATCAGAAGGCAACCTGAGTTACATATCTGTAAATATGAATAGTAGTGATGGAAATATTTCTGACTGGATTTTGTAATTTTGTTGTATATATCTTCGAAATTAGAGTCAGAAATATTTATGGATATGTTTTGTAATGTGAATATTAATGTAAATATTTTATTTATGTGAATAGAATATGGAAGTTCAAGGTGTTTGTTTAATTGATAGTGCAACCACCCATTCTATCCTCCGAGATAAGAAATATTTTCTAAATTTATCCAATTATAAGGCTCAAGTGAATACTATATCTGGTCCCGCTAATTTAATTGAAGGATGTGATAAAGCCATAATCCTATTGGGGAGGGGAACTAAAATCTGTATCCAGAATGCTTTATAGTCCAGTAATTCCAAAAGGAATTTGTTGAGTTTCAAGGATATAAGAAACAATGGATATCAAGTGGAAACAGTGAGTGAACAAAATGTGGAGTATCTGTATATAACATCCATTATTTTTGGACAAAAAGTCATTCTGGAAAAACTCCACACATTATCATCTGGTTTATATTATACAAAAATATCCCCAATTGAGGCGTATGTAAATGTGAGCCAAAAGATATTGGATCCTAAAAGTTTTCAATTATGGCATGATAGACTTGGCCATCCTGGATCTACAATGATGCGTAGAATTATTGAAAACTCAAATGGACACCCATTAAAGGATCAGAAAATACTATTATCGAATGATTATTTTTGTACATCCTGCACTCAAAGAAAGTTGGTAATTAAACCATCTCATGTTAAAGTAAATTTCGAATGTCCATCATTTTTGCAAAGGATCCAAGGGGATATATGTGGACCAATTAATCCACGAAGTGGGCTGTTTCGATACTTTATGGTGTTGATCGACGCATCTGCAAGATGGTCGCATGTTTGTTAGTTATCAACCCGTAATTCAGCATTTGCTAAGCTGCTTGCCCAGATAATTAAATTGAGAGCACAATTCCCAGATTATCAAATTAAATCCATTCGTTTGGATAATGCTGGGGAATTTACATCACGGGCATTGGATGATTATTACATGTCAATTGGAATTAATGTTGAGCATCTAGTTCCGCACGTTCATACCCAAAATGGGTTGGCAGAAGCATTGATCAAAAGGCTTCAAATGATTGCTCGCACTTTGTTGTTATGAACCCAATTACCAATTTCTGCTTAGGGACATGCAATATTACATGCAGCTACGCTGATACGGCTTAGACCCACTGGAAATCACGAATATTCTCCGTTACAGTTAGTAACTGGACATAAACCAGATATATCACATTTGAAAGTTTTTGGTTGTGCTGTATATGTTCCCATATCACCTCCTCAAAGAACCAAAATGGGACCCCAACGTCGTCTGGGAATTTATGTGGGTTATGACTCACCATCGATCATTAGATATTTGGAACCCATGACTGGGGATTTGTTTACTGCACGTTTTGCAGATTGTCATTTTAATGAACAAGAATTCCTACGACTTGATAAAAATGAGACTTCCATCAGAGCGAATAATGAACTCATATGGAAAAATGAGAAGTTGTATTATCTGGATCCACATACTGGACAATGTGAAAGTGAAGTACGAAGG
This sequence comes from Cardiospermum halicacabum, assembly GCA_031304145.1. Classification (NCBI taxonomy): domain Eukaryota; kingdom Viridiplantae; phylum Streptophyta; class Magnoliopsida; order Sapindales; family Sapindaceae; genus Cardiospermum; species Cardiospermum halicacabum. The sequence continues at coordinate 22,709,937 of CM062395.1, forward strand.
ATTATTCATTTACAAATGGTTGCTAACCAATTACCAGATAATTTTACCGATACAACTAGAGTGACTAAATCTCATATCCATGCTCGAAATACACCCGCTCGACTGGTAGTTCCAATTGATAAATCTAGACAAATGATAGCAAATGAATCATCTGAAATCCAGAGAAAACGTGGTAGGCCCGTTGGGTCCAAAGATAATGTACCACGAAAACGAAAAGGTCAAAATGAGAATGTTGTTAAAGAAATGATCCCGAAAGATACCACATCTCAAGATCTGAAAATTGTGGAAGTTGAAAATCCTAATCATGAAAGAACATCTGAATCCAGAAATGAGGAAGTATCAATAAATTACATGAAAGAAATCTGGAACCGTAAAGATGTTATGTTAGACGATATGTTTTCATATGCAGTAGCAACTGAAATAATAAATGATGAATATGAACCCCAATCCATTAAGGAATGTAAAGAACGAAATGATTGACCAAAATGGAAAGATGCAATCCAGGCTGAATTGGATTCATTGAATAAACGAAGTGTTTTTGGGCCCATAGTTAAAACACCTGAGGGTGTCCAACCGGTTGGTTACAAATGGGTATTTGTTAGGAAACGAAATGAGAGAAATGAGATTGTTAGATATAAAGCCCGTTTGGTTGCTCAGGGTTTTCTCAAAGGCCTGGGATTGATTTCGATGAAACGTATTCATCGGTAATGGATACGATAACTTTCCGATTTTTAATTGGTTTGGCCAAAGAACGAAATCTCGAAATGCGTTTAATGGATGTGGTTACTGCTTATCTGTATGGTTCCTTGGATACTGATATTTTCATGAAACTTCAGAAGGGTTAAAACTTCCTGAAATAAATAATGATCGTAGTTTATATTCTGTAAAGTTACAAAGATCATTATATGGATTAAAACAATCCGGACGTATGTGGTATAATCGTCTGAGTGAGTATCTGATTAGAGAAGGGTACATTAATGATGTTATATGCCCATGTGTGTTCATTCGAAAATCAGGATCCTGTTTTGTAATTGTAGCAGTTTACGTTGATGATATGAATTTAATCGGAACACAAGATGAAATTCAGAAAACTGCTGAATATTTGAAAAGAGAATTTGAAATGAAAGACCTGGGGAAAACGAAATATTGTCTTGGATTGGAAATAGAGCATAAATCTGATGGGATTTTGATCCATCAGAAAGCTTATACTGAGAAAATTCTAAAATGTTTTAGTTTAGAAAAATGCCATCCATTAAGTACCCCAATGGTAGTTCGTTCCCTTGATCCCCAAAAGGATCCATTTCGACCCAAGGATGATGATGAAAATATCCTGGATTCTGGAACACCATATTTGAGTGCTATTGGTGCCCTTCTATATCTAGCCCAATGTACGAGACCAGATATAGCTTTTGCTGTTAACTTATTGGCTAGATATAGTTCCGCTCCGACCCGTCGTCATTGGAACGGAATCAAACATATTCTCAGATACCTTCGTGGAACAGTAGATTTGGGACTATTTTACTCAAATTCAGATAAACCTTCTGATTTGATTGGTTATGCTGACGCAGGTTATCTCTCGGATCCGCATAAAGCCCGTTCTCAAACTGGGTATATTTTTACATACAATGGTACGGCTATCTCATGGAGATCCATAAAACAAACTCTGGTTGCCACATCTTCGAATCACGCTGAGATATTGGCATTACATGAAACCAGTCGGGAATGTTTCTGGTTGAGATCTGTCATAAGTCACATCCAGAGTTCATGTGGGATTCCCCAAATTATGAATGAGCCCACAATAATTTTTTAGGATAATGCCGCCTGTATCGCTCAAGTGCGAGGTGGATATATCAAAGGGGATAGAACGAAACACATCTCGCCCAAATTTTTCTACACCTACGAGCTTCAAGAGTCTCGACAAATCGATGTGAAGCAAATCCGGTCTTCAAGTAATCTCGCGGATTTATTAACGAAGACTTTACCGACATCGACTTTCAAAAAGTTAATTTATGGAATAGGAATGCGGAAGTTCTCCAGATTAATAGATTAGATTATGGGTGTAATTAACAGGGGAAGTTTTTGTAATTGGATTCCATCAGCTGTACTCTTTTTCCTTCGTCCAGTTTTTGTCCCACTGGATTTTTCTGGCAAGGTTTTAACGAGACAGTCAAATATCGAAAATGGTGGAAATTCAAGGGGGAGTGTTGTGTACCAGGTGCATTCCACCATTAGTACACATATTGATTCGCATGTATATTTGTTTTCGTTGTTTAACACGTGTCCACAAAAATCCCTTATATATATGTATCTCATGTGTGATATCAATGTACAGAGTTGTGTACTTTTGGTTAATATAATTCTTTCCTTCTTCCTTGACCAATTGCTTCGTTTACATTGGTTCTGTTTATATTCAAGATTGCAGATTGCAGATAATCAAGATTGCAGGTTATTTATATCTACCTTATTTCAATTATTTAATTATTTATTTTATTTTCATTCCTTCTCTTCTACTCCTTCTATTTTTCTTTTATAACAAAAAGTAGATTGTTCCAAAACGTAAGTGCAATTATTGGATGTTGCTCAACAATTCTGATTCCACTAGCATGGTTGGTGCCATTAATGAAAATGCAATTTCTCTCCTAACCACAAGCTTTGGATGCATATTTATATTTACATGTTCTTATAAAGGGTTATTTCCAAAAATAACTCATTTTTTCAAACGTTTCACTTTGAGCACCCGTTTTTGAAAAGCTTTGAAAAACCACCCCCAAAATCAAAACCACTAGTGGTTTTGATATTTTTGTGAGCGGTTTTGGTGTTGTATGAGTAATTTTGATTTTAGGGAATTTCTGAATCTCCAAATTAAAACATATAAAATTTCAAAACCACTTATACAACACCAAAACCACTCACAAAAATACCAAAACCACTAGTGGTTTTGATTTTGGGGTGGTTTTCCAAAACTTTTCAGAACTGGGTGCTCAAAGTGAAACGTTTGAAAAAATGGGGTGTTTTTGGAAATAACCCTTCTTATAAATGCTAACTGCATATATTCTTCCTAATCTATTGGTTTGATTTAAAGGGTAATTGCCAAAAACCTCCCAAGTTTTGAAACGTTTGATTTTCTGCCACCAGTTTTCAAACGTTGTGCCAAACCGCTCCCATTTACAAAATCAAAGTTGTTTTCTGTTATGATTGGATGTTTTCTGTTAATGGGGGCGGTTTGACACAAACATTTGAAAAACGGTGACGAAAAATCAAACGTTTCAAATTTTTTAGGGTTTTTCATAATTACCCTTTATTAATTCTCTAAATGATATTGATATGTTTATCACATTTCAATTGGAGAACGTGTTATGATTTATAAATATAAATGTGATATTTAGGGGGTTTTCATAATATAAAAATTTAATTTTTTTTTTTAAATTATTTAACTAGTTAGATTTCAATTGTTTCCCATTTTATTTCATATTTTATCAAAAGTAGTTTAATTCAAAAATACCTTTTTATTTATTTTAAAATTTAAATATTTAAATTAATTTAATTTATTAATTTGTTTATTTCTTTAAATTTGATTTTTTTAAAAAAAAATTATATATCTTTTTTTCTTATTATTTTTTATTTATATTTTATTCTATTAATTTTATATTATAATTTGCGAAATTAAAATTTTTAGAATAAAAATTCATGACAATATCAAATATTTTTAAAATAAAGGAATAATTATTCTGCATATAATATATATAAAAGTTTATATTGGAAATGATAAAATTAAAATGGTACTCCCTCTGATCCAATATAAGTGAAGTTGTAGACTTTTTCACTCTTATTAAGAAAAGAATGAAAATGACTGTATAAACCCTCATAAATGCATTATCTCTCCTTCTTTTACTCTAATTTTAGTAATAATTACTAATGATAAATAAGGGTATATCAGGAAATTTATTTAACTTTTTATCTAAAAAATCTAAAACATCACTTATATGGGATAATTTCAAACCCTCTAAAACATCACTTATTTTGGATCAGAGGTAGTATACAAAATATAATACCAATTAGAATGATGTAAATATATAATTTATAATTAATATTCAATTATTATTACTATAAGTCTAACAATTATTAAAACATGTAAATATCTATCGCTGTGTTTGGCCACATCAGCGTTTTGATAGCGTTTAGCGTTTTTAATAGAGTTTAGCGGTTTTTAAATAGCGTTTAGTATTTAGCTTTTTAGTTAGTGTTTTTAATAAATATTGTTTGGTAAACTAGCGTTTTAATTATCTAATAAAGTTTAAATGACGTAAAAGGACATATAAAAATGTTAATTAATTTAAAATTTAAAATATGATTTTAGAATAAATTAATTAATTAATTTTCAATAAATAACAAAAAGTGAATAATATATTTATAAAATCAATTTTTTCTATGTTTTTTAAAAAATTATTTAATTTATTAAAACCAAAATTAAAATAATAAGTTAAGAAATAATTATTACAAAAAATTTGATAAAGAGATTAATGTTAGGTGGATAAGGATTGATTTGATAAAGAGATTAATTTTAGGTGGATAAGGATAATTTTTGAAAAATAATTTCAAACGCTTTGATTGAAACTCTAAACGTTGCCTAGATCAACGTTTTACGTACTCTTTAAAAAAACTCTAATGGTAAGATTATAAGGTAACCACCAAACACAGATTTTAAATACTTTCAGAGTTTTGACTGAGTCAAAACACTAAACACTGTCAAAAACTCTCCTACCAAACATAGCCTATGTTATTAAAGAATAATTGACTAAAAAAATCTATCATTAAATTAAACTTAATAAAATGAAATAAAAAAAAAAAACGATTGTATTCGAAAGGGGAAAAAACATATTTGCACTATCCCATCTTCAAATACGAAAAAATATTGTAAATTGGGTAATCACGCATTATATATTTTCTTATTTTTCAAATATTGTTCTGCTCACCTACAATTATAATCAAATACTGTTGATGCTCACTTGCATTTTGATATTTATATTTTATTCTATTAGTTTATATTATAATTTTATTCTTTATAAATAAAAAATTAATAAGAAAAAATATATATATCATTTAAAGAATTAATAAAGAGTAATTACCAAAAATCCTCCAAAATTTGAAACGTTTGATTTTTCGCCACCATTTTTCAAACGTTTTGTCAAACTGCTCTCATTAACAGAAAACATCCAATTATAATAGAAAACAACTTTGATTTTGTAAATAGAGGCGGTTTGGTACAACGTTTGAAAATCGGTGGCAGAAAATCAAACGTCTCAGAACTTCCAGAATGAGTTTTGAAGGGGGTGCTTTCAAGAGTTGGTTAGATGCAGATTGTTTGAAGGTTTTGCAAAAGGAATAATTACAACGGTTTCCTGAATGAAGTCATGTCCATATGGGTGTACATACATCTGTTGGATACAACCATCAAGTATCTTAACGGACTATGAAACAACTCTGAGAGATGGTAGTTAAAAATTTTAAAATTTTATATAATACTATTTATACAAAATATGATATTTTATGTATAAAATCTAATATAAATAATACTTTTATATAATATTTGATGAACTAAATTCTTAAATAAATATTTTTTAAATTGCAAATATATTTTAAAAAATTATTATTATTATTTTTAAGAAAAAGATATATTAATAACTTCAAAAAGGAATATATCCAATACAACAAAAAAAAAAACTTACAACACAAGGTACAAAAACAATATCAACAGCACTTACTCACACCACAAGGTACTAAAACAATATCAATAGCACAAACTAAAACCATCTGCTCTTAAGCTCTTGATGATATATATTATCATCATAAAAAATCCTCTCAGCATATCGTTGCAGATACTCCTTATAACAGCAGATCGATCCACATTAATATGATGAAATATAAGTTGATTCATTGCTTTCCAGATTTCATAAACTGCAGCTGCAAAAGCTGTTATCCTTACTCTACTCTTAATAGATTTACCTGCACATTTTCTACAAAACCAACAAACTTCTTTAACCCACAAATAGGCAGCCTTCTAACATCACACCTACTCAAAATTTAAGACCAAACTTGAAAAGAAAATTTACAAGTAAAAAATAAATGGTCCCTAGTCTTCTCAGTCTCATTACATAACACACAAATTGCAGATATATTATTCATCTCACTAATCTAGTTTTAACCGGTAGCTTATTAAGTAAAGCTAACCAAATGATAAAAGAATGTCGAGGATACTGATTTTTCCAAACCAAAGCTATCCAAGGAACTCGATTCTCTTGTGTCTGATGTGATTGAAAGTAGCGCAAGTTGTGTAAGAACTAGAGTTGTTCCTCCATTTTATTGAGTCTGAAATAGCTACTCGAACAGCAAGAACTAAATTCCAAGCTTCTAACAACCTCTCATTACTAGCAACAGGCAGTTTCCACTGGTCTTGCTTCCAGACCTCTTTAACTAAAGATACACGTGACTTTTCTATCTCTTATTCGTCCAGATCTTCTACTTCTAAAGATTCAGAACTTTTGTGTGACACAATACATCGACCCCTACCTCTAGCGACGAGACCACCTCTCCGACTTTTCCTCACCATGGAGACGACATAGTAAAGCAGCGACTTTAGAGAGCGCCGAGAGAGAAGTAGCTAGGAGAAAATATAATAATAATAATATTATTATTATTAACTAATGTGATTTTTAATATAAAATTACTACGAAAATGAAATTATTATGTATTTTTAAATAATAATGATTGAAAGTAATGATATTTTAAATTTTTTGGAATAATAATAATAAATTAAAACAAAAATCCATAAAGTTACACTAAAACCCTACCACGAGACAAACCAACACCAAAGTCCCAAAATCTGTTCTTTCTATATTCAATACAAATTTTCATTCTCAACTTCACTTACCGTACATGTAAAATTAATCAATGTTTACTGCCATTATCAATCAACAAAATCAGGACACATATCCTTAGAAAGAGCTCAAAATATCGCTTATTCAACTACCTCACATTTGAGAAGAGTCTCTTTGGTAAAATTTCAATCTCAATCTGTGTAGAAAATAAAATATATCAATGGAATGGAGTTCATATAATAATTTTCTTTAACACAATTAAATTCAACCGACCTGATATTCACAAACATTGATGTTACTCAAATCAGTTGAAAATTCAATCAATAATGTACCTAATGACTCCATGTGAAAGTTAGATGGTCTAGTCTATAAATATTAATCGATTGATATAAGCGGTATAAAATGCAATTCAAATGATGAAAACAAAACAAATATAAACTAATATAAAACCATTGAAATTTTCTTCTTGAATACTACTTTGTTGTTCATGGGTACGTTGAATGTTTGAAAACATTCAACACACCTATAAATTGTTCCAAATTCTCATCTAATAATATCAATCAATTATCGTTGAACTTGAATTTTAATATAGATGTTTACCTTTAGAACCAACAGTCAAAAATAAACGGATAATTCATAGACAACATAAAATATTAAATTAATAAATTGCAGAGGTTTGCTATGAAATAACAATGTCCTTAAACAGAAAGTTCTCCGCGCTTCCCTTTATTGCTTGGAAGACTACCGGAGTCTGTTTTCAGGATACAACTGCGTAATTCTAATAAGAAGCAATACTCACTGGAATTCTAACTAAAAGCAAAAACGTAACGAAAGTAAAAAAAAAAATATTTTTCTTTTTCTTTACATTTTTTCCTTTTAAGTCCAACAAGATCCATAACATGACTAATTTCTTGTCTAAGTCTTGTACACTCCATCTATATATACTGTACTATCCTCTCTTATCCAACCAATATGGGACAACAAGTTTCTTATACAAACTTCCAACATTTATTTATATAAACAACTACATGCAAATTGCATGAACAGTATAAGTATAATAATAATAATAATGTTGTAATTTCTACAATAATTAATCACTCGAATATGAACACAAGAACCAGAAACATCACACAAACATAAGGATTTTTACGTGGTTCCACCCGATGGCTCCAAAGAGCCTCTAAGAGGTGTACGTCCACGAGGTTCCGGCTCAACGACAGGTTACACTATGCTGGTGGTGAATTACAAGATGAAAAGAGCGCAAGAGCCCTTCCAGAAATCCAAAAAGAGGAACACACAGGAAACCCTAATTCGCCACAACGAGGCAGAGACAAATCAGAGAACAAAAACTAGCTGCTATAGTAATATCTGAATGTTTATATACTTAGATGTAAGTAGTTGGCCGAGTCAAATGGGTAGGTGTTTTTAAGTAACCAAGCCCATAAACCCATACCAAACAAATAACAGCCTTATCTACCGAGAATACGATAATATGTAGCAATATATGATAAAAAACATAATAATAATAATAATAATAATAATAATAATAATAATAATAATAATAAAAGTTTTAATTTGCTCGACAGATATAATTTGATGGATTTTTATTGAAGGCTAAACTTATCTATTAATGGTAGTATTGCACATCAAGAAAGGAATCCATGGTCTGGTCTAATTCGGTTCTAGAGACGTGAATGTATTTGGTAATATTTGGTAATAGCAGCATAAAATTAGGTTGGTTTAAACTAGGTTTCTTTATATCATCAGTTAAATTCAAATTTTGGATGACAAGCAATAATTTTTTTAAATTATTTTAATTTTTTAAATTTAAATAAAAATAAATATAATTTGTTATGAATAAAAAAAGAAAAAATAAAATAATAATGGATAAAAATAAATATATAAATAACTTTTTTTATAATAATTGATGCCACATATTTTATTAAATTTACATATATCATCTTAAAATAGAGAAGTAAGTTTATGTTTCTAAGTATAATTTATAAAACATTCCACTATTGTGTATTGTGTATGATAGCGATTGAAGCAATTATGAATTGATTTTAAATTTAAATTCAATTATATAAAAATAATTAAATAAATTTTAAAATATTATACTAGTATTAAAAATACATCTTAAAATATCAAATATAAATACTTATTTTTTTATTAGTAATAATAATAATATTATTATTATTACTTTTATTATTTTTATATATCTATGATAACAAATTTAAATATTTCTTTGTCTTAAATAAAAAAATCTAATTATACAATGATATTTTAATATAGAGAGTATTTTTCTTTTTCTATTAATTTTCATTTAAATAAAATAAAAGTTAATTTTTAATTATTATTTTAATACTTATATTTAAGTGTTATGCTTTTCTAATTTAAAAAAATGGAAAAATAACTATTAAATATGGAAAATTCAGTTTCGATTAGCAACCTAATGATGCTAACATAATTTGCAAAATAATGGTGGATCGAAGTCAAGCGATTGAAGCAAGGAAGAACAACATGAATACATTATCAATGTGAATATGTTGATACAGTGTGACTGGAGATCATAGAAGAAGAGAGGAACAATAACAATACTATTGATTGAATAGTATTTTAGCATGGGGAGGAAGAGACTTTTCAAACCCTCTTCTTCACCTTCTACACTAAAATTTTTCTAAATAATATTGACTAACATACACTTCATGTTTTAAAGGGATGTTCTTTATATAATTAAATTTTAGAAGGATTATATACATATATACTTCATGTTTTAAAGGGATGTTCTTTATATAATTAAATTTTAGAAGGATTATATATATATATATATATATATATATATATATATATATAGATAAATAAATAAAAATATTGTATATAAAAATAAATTTAACTTTTTTAATACTTAATAACTAAGTAATATAATATTTTTAATTTATTTTAGTTGAACTACGTCTTATATGAACATGTGCGGTTAAAGGTCTAATGGAAATTAAAGCATTTGGATTTTATTTTCAAATATTTAATTATATAAAAAATAATAAAATTAAAATTGAAAAATTTTACATTAATATTAAAAATATATTTGAAAATATAAAATATAATTGAACCTAATTCTTTTATTTTTTTTATAAAATATAAAGTATATATAAAATCTAATTTAAATAATTATTTATAATATTTTAAGTATATAATATTTGATATACTAAATCTTCAAATATATATATTTTAAATTGTACATGTACTTTTAAAATTAAAATTAAAATTATTATTAAATATGATTTTTAATATAAAAATATTAGAAGAATGAGATTATTATAAATTTTTAAACGATGATAACTGAAAGTAGCTATCATTTTAATTTTTGATATTAAAAAAATGGTTATTTCCAAAAACCAACCGCAGGTTTGGAAAATTAGTCAAAAACCTACAGTTTTTTCATTTTTGGCCAAAAACCAACATTCTGACGGTTTCCATCCATTTTACTGTTCATTCGTTAGTTGATGAACAGTAACCAGGGGCATTTTGATAATTTTTATTTTTTAAAAAATAAATATAAAGCAAAAGAAAATAACAAAATATTTTTTAAAAATCAGAAATTACAAAAATACCCTTAGTTACTGTTGATCGACTGACGGATGAACAGTAAAATGGATGGAATCTGTCAGAATGTTGGTTTTTGGCCAAAAATGAAAAAGTCGTAGGTTTTTGGCCAATTTTTCAAACCTGCGGTTGATTTTTAACCTATTTTTCAAACCTGCGGTTGGTTATTGGAAATGCCCCTTAAAAAAATAATTATAATAATAAATATGAACCATTAATTACATCTGAACTCTATAGCCGATAAAACCTTAGACTTCAATTGGTGAAGACGACATCTCTGTATTCATTCAAAATCTTCATTCTAAACTCAGGTATATTGAACCAACCTGAATGAGAATGGAATTCAGAAGGATCCTATATGTGCCTAAAATAGTCCAACGTTAAATATTGAGTTCAGGGGACTAATACAATGGATAATGAACCCTAATGAATCCACATAATTTCCAAAATAACATCATCTTAGTTTAGCAAGCCAAATCTTCTGATGATGTTTGAATATAAAAAAAATGAAATCATTAGGTTAAACAATGAAGTGATGAAAGCAAGCGTGGAGGTTTTAAGAATATAAAAGATGTAGACATCAATACATCATCAGTTTGATGGGCCAAACGAATCCTGGTCTGGAGATGTGAATCTGTTAATAGCATTATCATATAGATGCAAGCAGAAGAACAATCCGAATGCTATTAAAAAATGGGATAGAATTATAGTATAGAAGAAGATTTAACCTTCTCCATTTTCTTCTGTACAAAAATTCTTTCCAAATAAAATTAATAAGTGATATACTTTGGTATAGCTAAATTTTGGATGAATATATATAGGGCTCTTTTCATTTCTAGGTCTTGAAAAGTTGGAATTATTTTTGTAGGCTCAATCTCAAAATAGTTCATAAATGAGTTTTCTAAACTTTACATTTCACTTTATAGGCTGTGCTTTCAATTATACCATGTTAATTTAAAAAATAATTAAATAAATAATTTAAATATTTTTAAAAATAAAAAATAAAAATCTAGTTATTGTATTCCAAAATTAACATACCATTACAAATCCGGTTTGAAAATCTAAAACCGGTTTGATTTGTGGCGGATTCAATTGAATACACTTCCTAACATCTTCCTCCTCTGGTTTGTGTGTAGAGAAATTCAAATTTTTTCTCGCAGATTCACTTTCTTCTTCAAGATCCAGAAACTAATTTCACATGTTCATCCTCTCGCTGGTTAAGTTTCTAAACTAGTTGAGGATCCGGAAATGTTGGGTCGGGTATTTGATAAATTAGACGGTAGACATCGTCTTCGACGCAAAAACCCTAGCAAAGGTTTTTAGAGGCTTCAGAACAAAAATCAGTATATTAGCTGCCGCAATCTATTCCTACTCCTCTAGTTCTTCCTCCTCGTGTTCAAGATCCTGTTCATCGTATTATTCGATTTCTCCTTTGCCCCGCACAGTCTGTTTCTTCTTCGAACCCATAAATCAATCTCATCTATTCCTCCTCTTGTTCAACTTCACTTGTGTCATCTTCTCATTTCATTGTCCGATCCTTGACGGTAAATTATTTCATAGAAGAACTGTTGCAATTTGTCTCGGTAAGCGCGTTGACATCAGGTAGTTATTTTATTGAAAGAATCAATTCATGCAAGAAGACGCATTTCCCAAATCGATTTTCAATCTGAACTGTGGATCAATTTGAAAAGGTGCGCATTCGAGGCTAAGCTTGTTTGATGTTAATTGATGGCATTAAACTTCTTTTCACGCTTTGTTTGTAATGTTTATGTAGGCATTATTGTGGTGGGAGTCAATCACATTAGACATTATATCCAGTTAGTTCATATTGATATGTTTGTTATTGGATATAGTTATATAGTTATGTGTACGCATCAGTAATTGTTCTTGAAATACACATTGATGTTATAGATGAATAGAAATTATAAACTGCTGATTGACATTGTAGTCTTGATATAAACTGCTTGTTGATTTCTGTTATTGGTAAAGATGTAAGATGTGATTTATTATTCAGTTATGTTGTGCTGTTGAACTGTATTAGGCAGGAAATTATGTTCTTGAGTGTAATGATACGTACAAGCTGTTTGGATGAAGTTCTATAGATATGAATCATTATTATAGGTAATCTGGCATCATTCTAGATTTTGGTGTTGTTGTTAATATGCTCTACTTCTTCCTTTTCATTCATTTGAATCATTATTATTGGTAATTCGACATCAGTAGTATTTGATTACAGTTCTTGTGGCCTTTGGCAGCTTGATAAATTCCCTTGTTTCCACGTCGTTGCATATACCAGGTACATTATCAGACTTCACATTGTTTAAATTGTTAATTGATGGTAGTTCACATAGGTTTGAATTGTAATTTGACTTTTTTATGTCAGTTCAGAATAGTCTGGGTTGTACAGATTAATTTGATGAGAGACCAGTGCTATTATTTTAGGGTTGTTGTTAACGAATATGGTTTAGGAACAGGCAATTTTAGTCTTAATTAGTTAGAATGTTTATTTTCTTTTGGTTAGTTTCATTATTTTGATTATGTTTTGATTTATTTAATCTAAATTAGTTGGATTGTTTCTTTAGAATTTATAATTAATTCAATTTTATGATTTGAGTTATTTTTAACCATGTTAGATTTATTTAGTCTTAATTAGTTAGATTGTTTCTTTCTTTGTTAGTTTAATTATTTTGATTATATTTTGATTTATTTAATCTAAATTAGTTAGATTGTTTGCTTTTGAATTTATAATTAATTCGATTTTATGATATCAGTTGTTTTTATTTATTTATTATTATTTTTTTACCTTTTTAGATTTATTTAGTCTTAATTAGTTAGATTGTTTTATTTTTAAGTTTAATTTATTTGAATATATATATAAATATATTCTAATATGAATTGATAAGTTGCTTCCTTTCTTGGTCGGATGAATTGGTCTTAATTGATTAGATATCTTACATGTATGTTTACAGGGTTGTTGTCTTTAAATGTTCCTGCAGTTTAATGATTCTGTTTGGGATAGTAGTTCATATGTGTATTGTGACACGGGCATGAGGTATTTGAATGTGTTGTGACCTATGAGCAGGTCATTGGGAGAATATATTCGAAGAAGGGTATACCTAAGGACAGTGTTGACGACTCGCCATGAGGAAGCGACAAAGTCATAGTTGTGTAATCGTTGTACTTGTGTGCATGTAATTTATTGTTTTTAGAAACTATAACTTACCTTAAATCGTAGTTTGTTTAGGAAGTAGAAATTTGGTTGGAATCAAAACTCTGATATCTAGTAAGGCAGATAAAATATGACATTAGAAATTATGAGTTGATATAAAATTTGCGATGTTTAATAAATAAAACGAATCAATATAAATTATGTCCTGTATTTTTTCTCTTTTTTCTAATGAAGTGATTAATGGCAGTGAAAGAAGTACACTGTTGTCTTTAGGGATTGTATGGGTTACCAAAAGGTAGGGGTGTCAATTCGTGTTAGCGAATCAGGTTTGACTGCTTGACACGACTTGATTACATTTATATCTAACTCGACTTGATTAAAAGAGTTGCAATATTTCAACTCGACACGAATCCATTTAATATGCGTGTTAACGTGTTGACACGATTAATTTGGTTAAATAACTCAAAATTTATAATCGTGCAACTCAGTTACCCGTTTAACATGTTTATCTATTAATTTATTAAACCTAATTGTGCATTAACCCATTTAATCTGTTTATACGTTAATCCATTTAACCTATTTATGCCCTAACCAATTTAACCTGTTTATGTCTTAAATTATTTAACTTGTTTATCCATTAACCCTTAACCCATTCAATCAAAACCTATACACCTTCACTTGCAAACTTGAATAAACTAATAAAAGTCAAGAACAATATATCAAATCAAAGAGAGACACTGATTCTTAAGTTAAAAATAAAAGAATTGGGATGTTAGAAAAAATATACCACTAGAAACTGACGACGAATGTTATTGATAACGCTAACAACAGATAGTCATTTAAAAGAGTTTTGTCTGAAGCAAACCACGAAGAGAGGGCAGCGAAGGTCATATTTGATTAATGGTTGGTTGATGACAAGACAAGAGCTAAAGGAGAGGAAGTTGTGCCGGGCGGTTGAAGATGAGATAAGAGGCAAAGAGACAGAATAACTTCTAATTTTTTTAAAAGTTAGTGTTTTGTTAAATTAGTAATACATAGATATTAAAATTGCTTATTTAATCATTCAAAATTATATAAATTTTATTTTGACCCTAATTATATGGGTCGACACATTAACCTGTTAGTCAAACCCGACTCGACTCGTTTATAAACACGTTAAACATTTTGTGTCATAAACATGTCATAATCCATTTAGCTTAAACCCAACCCATTTATTTTTCGCGAGTTCGTGTCAACCCATCGAGTCATGACCCATTTTGACACCCCTACCATAAGGCAAGGTCTGCTTGGATGGGAAATGATGGCCTACCAAATTAGGGGTCGAATCATTAAGGGGGCTCTGAGTAAAACGGACTCTGATGTGACATCAAACGATAGAATGACAGATAAAAAATTTAATGGCAGATCAAAAATTTGATGCGTTCAGAATTGAACGTTTGGTCCCTATTACAATACAATTCGATCTCTTATTGAATTTTTAAGATTTTGTACATATGGTACTGGAATTTTTTTTTAAAAAAAAAGTGTCTATACCTTATATTTTAGTGGAATGCATGAGTGTGTCATCCTAGAAGTGTTACTCTTACATTTGTAGGCACTAATGTGTGCTGTAATAGTCGGGTCCCCCAAGATTTCTTTTTTTTTTGTTTTTTTAGATAAAAAGGTCTGCTTGGATGGGAAACGATGGCTTGCTAAATTAGGGGTCGAATCATTAAGGGAGCTGTGAGTAAAATGAACTCTGATGTGGCATCAGACATTAGAATGTTAGATCAGAAATCTGATGGCAGTTCAGAATTGAACTTAAGATCTTAAGTGTTATTGCATTCTTAAGGTTTTGTACATATAATACTCAAAGTTTTCAAAAATAAGTGCCTATACCTTACATCTTAGTGGAATGCATGAGTGTGTCATCCTAGAAATGCTACGCTTACATTGATAGGCACTAGCATGTAGTGTAATAATCGGGCCCCCTAAGTTTTTTTTTTCTAGATAAAAAAGTTTGATGGGGTGGGAAATGATCGCTTGCATGGGGCCGATCCGCCTAGCCATTTGTGTGTTAATTTGATTCTGTTGTGACTTTAGACGATAATATGACAAATCGAAATTTTGATGGCACCTCAGAAGCCCTATTTTTGCCACTTTTGGACTCCAGTTCGCTTTTCCCATATATGAAATGTCCCTTACACAAGTAGTATTAAACTTTCAAAAAGACAAATGCATTTGCAACTCCCCTTAGTGGAATTCATGAGTGTAAGGGACTAGATGTGATACTCCTACTCTAGGAGGTACTTAAGTGTAGTCCTATAGTCGGGTCCCCTAAGTTTTTTTTTTTAGTTTTTTCCTTTAAAAATAGGTTAGATGGGGTGGGAAATGAAGGCTTGCAAGATTTGAGGCCGATCCGCCCAGCTATTTGTGAGTTAATTTGACTCTGATGTTACCTCAGACGTTAATATGGCATATTAGAAATCTGATGGCACCTCAGAAATAGTCGGATCCCCAAAGGTTTTTTTTTTTATTTTTGCACACAAATAGGTTTGATAGGGTGTGAAGTGATCGCTTCCAAGATTTTTGGCCCTGTAGCTCGACCATTTGGGATTATATTTGACTCTGATGTTTCATCAGACAGTAATATGGAAGATCAAAAATCTGATCACACCTCTGAAGCTCAGTTCTGGCCACTTTTAGACACAAGTCCACTTTAGGCTCCAGTCGACATTTAGTGTCCAATTCCAAAGTGAAAATTAGGAAAGACTAAAAATGTAGTTTGATGTGCTATTAGAGATGGATTTCAGTTCAGAAATATGATCTTAAATAATAAAAAAAATGTATATTCTTAATTATGGTTCAACCTAGGTATTGTAAGGCAGTTAAACAATGAAGATTAGGATGGTTATATTTAACATAACAATGGTCCAGACCCTAAACAAAATTGGTGTCGTAAACATACATTCCCTCCGAAAATTGATATCAACTTTAAAAATCTTGAAATCAGAAATTTGATATGATATTAGAACATTCACAATGACATAAAAAATAACCAAACAAACATGCAAAACTTATAGAAAATTGGTATCCTTAACTTAAACATAACAAACATGCTGAGCTTACATAAAGTTGGTGTCCTTAACTTAAACGTAACAAACATGTAGAGCTTACACAAAATTGATGTTCTAATCCACCATTTCCTATAAGGACACCACAATGTACTAATTTGTTATCTATAAAACCTAAACACATATAAGAACACTTTAACATTTTCTCTGTCAATCATCTTTTTCTCTCTTGACTTGATTATATATTCTTGCAAATACATGGATGAGTCACAATCAGAGTCATCATGATTTGATATATGCTGATCGACTTCAAAGTCACAATAACTGAAATACCACGATGTTCTCTCTGTTTCTGAAGGAACTAATATCAATTTACCAAGTACCTAAAAATGTACGTAACATCAGACATATCTGAATACAGATCACACATATCTGACTTGACTTCAAAAACAACGAAAACCAAATGAAGTAATAGATTATTTAAAAATACTTGCAATATCATGTCAAATGGCTTGCTGGAGTTGTCTTCAAGGTCCCAGTTTAAACACCTAGGATAAAGAATTTCATATATTAGCATCCATTAAAAAACCTAAACACATATAATAACACCTGCAATATCAATCTTCTAACTCAAAAGCAAAATTGCAATAATAATATTAACAGCACAAACCAAACCAAACACACAAGTGCTTCTTCTATATTAGCTTCCATTTCGTTTAAGTGTTTCTTCTATGTTAGTTTCCATTTCGAACCCAAATCAAACCAACAACGAAAATTCTCCAAACACAAAAGGCAAATTCTATCACCTTTACTATCTAAGGTGTCGATACATTTACTCTCATAACAATATTCTCCTTAATTTTTTTCAGCTACCAAACACACCCCAGTGTCAAAATCAAACTCTATTTTATTATCACCAAATCCTAACAAACAAAACCCTAAATCTCAACTCAGTTCGACTATAAACCAAATGTATATAAATCCAACTCCAACTCCAACCCCAAGAAAATTCAAGCAATAAAAATAACCCAATAAATTACACACAACAACAACCCCACATAGCATTTGCAGATTCAACCTATACGCACAACAAACAATATTACTACATTAATAATACCAAAAATTACACACAATAAAGCAAAACAGTAACCAGGAAAACTTATCAATAATTACCACAACCACAACAATTATATCTTAAAAACATACATAAATGCAAAGAAGCAAACTAACCAACCTATTTCTTAGTCAAAGGAAATGTGGCGGCCATAACAAGCACAGCCAGCAATATAATAGCAAACCCGTAAGAGTAATAAACGTGTAAAGTAAACAATCCATCTTTCAGAACCTGAATACAATAACCACAAACCATATTAAGTCCAAAACTTTAAACATAAGAACCAATGTAGAAACACAAACCACTCACCTTCAAAAAAGTTTCCATAACATTGATGATATTAGAGAGCCAATCAGAAGTCTGTTTAGTTGTTGTCGTCACCGTTTTTGGAGAAGAAGAGATAGCAGCATCAACTATAGTATAAAGCAGACTATCAGCTCGGCTAAACAAGTCCCCAATTGATTCTGCAACTTTGGAACTATACATATTCTTTCTTAGGGATTGTAGTTCAATTGGTCAGAGCATCGCCCTGTTAAGGCGGAAGCTGTGGCTTCGAGCCTTATTAGTGCCGATCTTAGAATCGAACTTGATGATTTCGCTTACGATCTAGTTGAGGAGTTTTGAGGACGAGGCGAAGACGACGAGTAGTGGTTGTCGGCGAAATTGAATAATGATGATTCAAAGGAGGAGTTGCGAGGATGATTTAGAAATGAGATGGATGGACCATGGCTATCTGCGATGGCTTTTTGTTTTGATCTTATCAAAGAGAAGCTTTTCTATAGTTGCAAGTCTATTGGGGAAGAAAAGCTTCCCTACAGATTGTGTTTTTTCTTTTAAAATATATTTAATTGGTTAATTGTACTTAAGGATAGGATAGTCATTTCACATTTAAATGTAACTTAAAAGTTATCTTAATGGAATTTTTGTTAATAACTTTTAAGAAAAGGGTATGATTGAAAGCACAACCTATTGGGTGCAAAGTAAAATTTACAAAGCTTATATTTAAAAGATTTCGAATTTTGGCCTATAAAAATAATTCAAACTTTTCAAAGCCCATTTTAAATAATTTCCATATATATATATAATTTTATGGAAAAAATATGAATAAAAATAAATATAAATAAATTTGATATAAGTGTTTATTTATATCAATCAATATGATTGAACCTTAATTTTAATATAAGTGTTTATTTATATAACCAACTATAGCCAAATCTGGCCTGCAAATGATACTTAAAAAAAAATGGACTTTTTTCATATATGGGCTTTTTAAAGTTTGAATTTTATTTATAGGCCCAGTTTAAAAAACTTTCAAATATAAGCTTTTGGGGAAATTACAATGACATACTTTGAGTTTTTCAAATTTGGCAGTTGGAAATATGTTTGCTCTTTTTGGCAATAAGGTGCAGTGAGTTTTTAAAAATGTTGCAGGAAGCTTAACACCGTCAGGATTTACTGTAGCTCCATTAGAATTTTGTGAAATTTCAATTTTACCCATGATATGGAAAATTTGTATTTTACCCCAACTTTTAATTTTTTCAAATTATACATTTTTTTTCAATCTTCAATTTTTTTTTCATCTCGAAAATATTATAAAATATATTTTATTTATGTTAAAATAGTTATTTTATTTTAAATTATACTTTTTTGTTGTTATTTTAAAATTAAAAAATATAAAATATTTGGTAATTAATATATTAGAAGAGTTATTGAATAATTGATATGCATAATTATATAAATAAATTATAATAAATAATTTCATACATTTTAATATATATATATATATATAGTATTCATGAAATACTATTCATTGATATTAATATGAGATCAATTATTTTAATATATTAAAAATTAAGTATTATTTTATTGATCTAAATCATTTAACTATACCAAAATTTAGATATTAATTTTTTAATATCAATCATTTATAAATTAAAATTTTTAATAATTATATTTATTATATTTTGACACTAAAAATTATCAATGAATTCAATTCGTGTAATTTTTTTAATAAATCTATTATTTTATTTTTCTATTTTTAATTTATACTTTCAAATTATATAATTAAAAATAAAATAATTATTTATATAAATAAAATTTATTCTATATATTTTAGGGATAAAAATAATTAAATAGAAAAAATATTTAAATCTGAAAGATTGAAAAAAAGGGGTATAATTTAAAAAAATTAAAAGTTGGGGGTAAAATACAAATTTTCCACATCGGTGGGTAAAACTGAAAATTTACAAATTTCTAACAGAGCTACAGTAAATTCTGACGGTGTTAACTTTCCTGCAACATTTTCAAAAACTCACTGCACCTTGTTGCCAAAAAGATCAAACATATTTCCAGCTGCCAAATTTGAAAAACTTAATGTTATTGTAATTTCCCCTAAGCTTTTTAAAGTTTGGTTTGCATTCCATAGGCCGTGCTTCCAATTTTACCCTCGGCTCAAAATTTTCCAAAAATCACGCACTTCACAAATTTGTGATCCATGATATCACATTTCTAATATGAAATCAGAATTTGTGATTAAGTTGTTATTTTATTTTTGATATAGATTCAAATATGTCTAAAGAGATTTCAGAATTTGTGTAGTGATAGCAGAATGGCGGTACTGAAATTAAAACTTCAAGTGGAGGGTAAAATTGCCAGCGCGGCCTGATTCTGAAAATCAAACTTTCAGAAAGCTTATTTTTGTAAAAATTTGAAAATAGACCTATAAAAATAATTCAAACTTTAAATGACTTGCAGTTTGATGGACTTTTATTGAAGCCCAAACTTATCCATTAATTCTAGTATTACACATCAAGTAAGGAATCCATGGTCTGGTTTGGTTCTAGAAAAGTGAATGGATTTGATCATGAAAATATAAATCCGGAGAGAAGTGAAGTAAGACTATGCAAAACCATCTGAGTCTTCTTCGTGGGATACAATTCTGCGGTCGACGAGGATTAAGAAAGTTTCAAATCATCAGGGTTTCAAATTTTTTTATGATAATATGACTACTAACACATCATGGTTGGTTGACAGTATCACTACTAAGTTTGTTTATAAAACAACAACTCCAATAGTGCGTGCATGGAGAATGTTTTCCTAGTTACGTAAGGAACGTGGAGATTTTTTTTTTTCTCTGTAATGGTGTATTCTATTTTCAATATCAAGTTAATGTGGAATATTTTATTGCTATTTTCAAAGGGTTAAATTTATTTATTAAATTAATTTTATCATTTCTCCTATATATTCAATTTAATTAAAATTTTATTAATAATAAATAAATAATAATAATATATGTTAACTGCACCATCATCATTTAAATAGACAGGTTTATTTTTAAATATTGAGGCACCTTATTATTCACATCATCTATTTTTTACCACCACATCATTTCAAATCAAGCAATAATTTTGTAATTTAAAGTTTTCTTTTAAATAATTGATGTCACACATCCCATTAAGTTTACATGTGTCATCTTCGAGAAGTAAGTTAATATCTCCAACTATAATTTATAAATCACTCTGCTATTGTGTATGATGACAATTAGAGCAAAAATTTAAATTCGGTTATATAAAAATAGTTAAAATAAATTTTAAAAATACTATACTAAAATTAAAAATATATATCTTAACATGTCAAATATAAATATTTATTTTATTATTATTATTATTATAAGATGGTTTAGAAAGAAAAAATTTTTAAAACGCTGATAGTAAGAGCGTTTGAAATGTTTTAAAATTAGAGGTTTGTTAAAAAGATCAAATTACCTCACTTTTAATTAGATTTATATTAATTATATGTTAATAAAATAATTGAAACGTATTATAATAATATTTAATACTTTCAATATTATTTTTTATTAAAATATTTATAATTAAAAAAATTTATAATATTTTTTTACTATTATAGCAAGTATATTATTTTTTAGTATATTATTTTAATTAATAATTGATATAAAAATAGTAAATATTATTAAAATTATTATTTATTAGTATTATTAATAAATATTAAAATATTTAACCCATTGTATTACCTATTTGAAGGTAGTAATGTAAGATATATTTTATGAAAAATAAAAGTATACTTTTAAAAATATTTGTTTACGTCATTTTATAATTGAATCCGCTAATAGTATATTATTAAACAGCTAATTACCAAAAACCATATCATCAATCCGTTAACTGCTAATAGTTGGTCAAATCGCTAATTGAATCCGCCAATCGCTAGCAGCTAATTAAATCCGCTAACCGCTAATTGCCAAACAGGCCCATAGTCTGGAGATGTAAATCTTTTAATAAAAACGTAACTGGAGATCATCAAGAACGATCCGAATAATATTGATTGGATAATATTCTGGTATAGAAGAAGATGGAGAAGGTTAGAATGATTATTCACAACTTCTCCATCTCCTTCTATACAAAAATTTTTCCAAATAAAATTACTAATACATATTTCACATAAATTTTGGAATGCAAGAATTTTATATATATATATATATTTTATTATTTATTTTATAAGAAAAATTACCTATTAAATGGATCAAACAAAATTTAAAATAACATCAATCCACTATGGTTCAACTTGTATTTTAATATTAATGTTTATTTCCGTAAACAACTGCACCCGAATCTTACACATCAAGTAAGGAATTCATAATCTGGTCTGATTCAACAGTAGCATAAAACAAGTCAAGTTAGACAATGCACAACAATCTGAGTCTTCATTGAATACAGTGAGGATGAAGAAAGTTTCAAATCAATTTCAACACATCAGGCTTCTAAATTCTTCTATAGTAATATCACTCACACATTGTGATTTGTTTAAACTAGGTTTATTTATATCATCAGCTCAATTCAAATCTTTGATGCTAAGTAATAAATTTATTTTTTTTTAAATTAATTTTATTTTCTATTTAAATAAAAATAAAATATAATTTATTATGGATAAAGAAACACAAAAAAATAGCAATAGTTATGGATAAAAATAAACATATAAATAAATTTATAGGGAGTATTTTTGCTTTTCCTATTATTTTTCAATACAATAAATTAAATTTATTATAGTTTTAAACTAAAATTAAAATTTCTACAGTACTAAATAATTTAATTTTATTTTATTATTATTTTTTTATTATTTGCAACAAACGAACCAAGAAGACCTTTATACCCCTCCCATCAAAAAATAATTTAAAATCAATTAAAGTTATATTTATTTGTTTTAAAGATATAAAAGATCTATTATGTCATTCAATTTAAATATTTGAATTCAAAAATAATATTCACATATAAACCTCACCATATTTAATAAAAGCCCCTTACGAAATTTATTTATGGTCCATACACATTAGGAAAAATAATCCCCAATTGTATTGGAAACCTAACTTTCACAATTCCAATTTCTCACATCCTTGGGACACCAAATTAACAATAAACTCATCTCTATTTATCCCTTAACAATCCATAGGAATGTCAGCACATAATTATCCACTACGTATCTAAAACTTCATCTTCCATCACAACTCAAAGATATATTTTTAAAGTTTTTTCATTCTTGAACATTGTAGAGTTAATGTTATGGTCTAGTGGTTATGGGTCTTGAATTAGTTATTTTAGAGTTACTTGTAACGTCATTATGGATATTGGATAGTGTTTCGTGTTAATTGTATGGTATTGGAATGCAACTTGACAAGTTAGGGTTGAAAATCCCTAATATAGTTTTCCAGCTGTTTCTCGCTGTCCATGCCTGGAAACTGTCCCAGATTAACACAATTTTCCGGTGTCCTTGGCTGGAAATGATTAAATTTAATCTCCGTACATTGATACTGTGACACATGCTAGTAAATAATTTCTTGGTTTCCTGACATCCATACCAGGACATGGGTGGTTTTTTTACCTATTTCCCAGTCACAATACGGAGATATATATGGGATAATATATATCAGTGATTTCCATTGTTGAAGCCCGGGAAATAGTCTATTAGAAGCCCGGTTTCCAATCTTCATAAGAGGGAAACCATTTACTGGCCTCCATACCGGGATATAGGGACTCATTTTGACTGTTTCCCTCCCTTTATGCATGGAAACAGACATGAAATTTTTTGTCACTGATTTTCTGTTGTCAACACCGAGAAATAGACATAAATTACTTCTATTTCCAGGTATGTAGACCAGGAAACGGCGTCGATGCATCGGTTTTTCATGCCTTTAAATAATTTTTCTTTTCTTTTTTCAGAAATATACTTTAAAAAGACACTAGTGTACATCAAGGCAAATTGGGCGTAATAGAGGCACAAATAATGCAATTTCTCATGATGCAACTAATGGTGGGCCAGGTGATAGTGCCACAGAAACTACGGATGCTCGTCGGAAGCATAAATGGGGAGATAGATAATTTTTTCAACTATTTGGTCTAGCTGATTTGCGGAGTTGGTAATCTTACTGTAGTTTTGTTTTGTTTTGTTGGTGGTCTTAATACCCAGTTTTGTTGTTGGTGTTGCTGTGGAGTTTGATTGCTTCAACTGTATCATTTAGTACATCAGAAGCACTTGTCTAGGGAGAGTTTATTTTGTTTAAATATTCTTTTTCAGGAGGAGTGTATTTTTTTATGGATAAAGAGTTTTTGCTTGAGAAAACCATCTACCATCTATTATGCTAATAAAATGCCAAAGGGGGAGATTAAAGATGTTGTCATTCTGTTATCAACAATTATGTTGTTAAATAAATTATGATAACTAGCTCCTTATTTTGGCTTTTAATCATCAAACTTCAAAAGTACACAAGCATAAATTGGATCCTAGTTTATAGTCTCATGTATCAGTTTCATTTATGTTTCTCAAGAAGAACGAGATTGACGACTAGGAGTTCGTGATCCAAAACGCATGGAGAGATTATGTGTAGATAATTCTAGTAAATCATGACAAAGAGTTAGTGTTTGAATCAAATATAAGAAGATTGAATTTGGTTGATTAAGTTTGTTTTAAAGAGATTTTGGAAAATATAAGGAGTCTTGAAGATAAAGTTTAGTCATATTGCAACTCTATAAGTGAGATCATGGAAAAAAAATCTATTTATAAATGACTTTCATATCAAGCAAGTAACGTTGTGAGTTACATGTGAAGGTGAATGTGAAATTGCATCTCATATTGTGAGTTTGAGAGATATAATGGTGAGAGTGAGTCCAATTGTAACATCACTTGTATAAGTGTAATCATCGTTCATTGAAATAAATTTGTGGATGTAGGGAATTTTACCAAACCTCTTGAAAAGAATATGCATAACTCTGTTGTTTATTAAATTTGAGTATCATATATTTTTCATAACATGTTTAGAATTATTTCATTTTACTTATAGATTCGACATCAATTTTCATATTATTTACGCAATTCCCATTAAAAATTTAAATTAAAAATATTGTGCATATATTATATATAAAAGATAAAATAAAGGGATAATGCTTATTTAGACTCCTGAAGTTGGCATAACTTTTCATGTGGACACTTAAACTTTTCGAAGTTTCAACTGGACCCTCTAACTTGTCAAAAGTGTTTAAGTTAGACTCTTAAAATTTTCAAAGTTTCAATTGGACCCTCAAATTTGTTAAAATTTATATAAAATTTGATTCTCATAAAACTTTAATAAGGGTCTAACTGAATCACTTTTGACAAGTTAGAAGGTCCAGTTGAAACTTCGAAAAGTTTAATTCTCCACATGAAAAGTTATGCCAAGTTCAGGGGTTCAAATATGCATTATACCTAAAATTCAACTCTTAGTTTTTCAACTTCTTATACACACATAACTGTTTTAATTAACATCTTTATATAAACCTCTCAAATTCTTACCTTTCTTTTGTTATTATCTTCTCCTATTATCATTTGCATTTTGGTCATGGTGGTAGATGAAAGTTCATATATGAGAATGCATATGAAGATATATATATATATATATATATTAATATTTAAATAAATATATGTATTGTGGATGTTTTGAATTTGTTTCTTATGTTGAGTTCTTGTTTTAGTCTATTTTATGCTTAGATTTGTTTCTTTTTCATGTAGTTCTCTTTTCATCATTCAATGAAATGGGAATAATTGACTAATTAAATTTTGAAGGTATGATGTGAGATCCTTTCATATATATATATATATATATATATATATTAGAAGAAAAATGAAAAGATAAAAGAATTTACAAATGAACGTTGTCTTTGGCCTTTTTCCATGGCTTGGAAATAGACCAAATAAATAATTGTTTCCATGGCAGGTAAACTACTGACATTTAACAAAGTCATAACTATTTCTCGACTTAGCAATTTCAGTGTATGATGGTCTGGAAATGGTCTAAGTGCATTACAGTTTCCATGTACAAGGAAACATTCTTGTAATGTGTCCATTTCCAGACCATAAAAACTTGAAAAAGATTTGTCTTTACCCTATTTTCCTGGCTTGGAAATATACCAAATACAGAATGTTTCCATGGGAGGGAAACTCCAATTTCACAAAATCATCAACAACATTGCAACACATAATCACAACATCCTAACCAAAATCAACAATATCCTGAACCAAATTCTAACCTAAAATCAGCCAAAACATAAACACTACCTACTATAAAAAAATCGAAAGAAACCCTAACCTGTTTTTGTGACTTTCTGGTCTTCGGTGGCGATGGAAGAACTGAGGATTATGGTGTTGACTTCGGTGACTTTTTTTCCTGCCGGAGACTTAGCAGCTGCAGGAGGAGCCTTCGACAACTTCTTTGTCGAGGCATGAGATTTCACTTTTGCAGGAGGAGTGTTTGACCGTAACCGCATCTTCACTATGGAAAAATAGAATGTCGGTGATGTCGAAAAAAAAGGTGACTTGCGTGACGATGATTACGGCAGAAGAATGGCGCCATTCACGGCGTTTGACTTTAGAAACAGACGATGTCGACGTCATTCACGGTGTTTGGCTTCGGAAGAAGAGGCGACAGGTTGCTCTGGTGATGATGTTGTCCTGTGGGTGACGATGAGTGCTCTGGTGATGAAGGTTTTGATGCAGGTTGCTTACGTGCTACGGTTTGAAATGAACGAGAGAGGAGATTTTGTTGGTTTGAAAAGAACGAGGGAGGAGGTTTTGGTGGGTTTGAAACAACGGCTAGTAAGGGTATATTAGGGATTATGATTTGTATTATTTATTTTAATTTTCTAATAATTATTTTTAATTTATTTTTAATAATTTTTTATATCAGGGGTATTATTGTAATATTGGTTAATTTCTAGTAAAAAATTAATTCAAATGTTTAGTTTTGCAACTTTTTGGAAGATGGGATAAAATAAGGTTTTTGATTTTGAATTGGCTCATTTTTGAGAATTTTCACAAATGGGTTCATTTTTGAGAATTTTCACAAGTGAGAACACTTGAAAAATCACAGAGGAAATCAAAATTTTGGTTTTCAAAACTCCAGCTCATGAAGTCCCCCTCCCCCATAATGCCCCCATAATGCTCGATCTATTGCAAGTGCGCGACGGAGGAATATATTGGGGAATCCAGAAATGGAAATTGGTCCTTCGAAGCATTGCACTAGGTTCTCATGTTCCGGTTTTCCTATTAGCTCTGCTTTTCCGTGGTTTGTACTATTCTTCGTTAATTTCTTGTCAACTGCACAGTTGTGTGTTGTATTTTGTTAGTTACTCTTTGGTTATGAAATGATTAGGTCCGAGGGATTTTTCGCAGAAGAAGTGGAAACTGACATTGATGAGGTGTGTGAATGTCAAATTTTTACTTTAGCATTTCTAAGTTTTTGGACCATGAAGTTGAAATTTGATTATTATTTTGAGTCAATTGAAACTATAACCGAGTGCTCTGTACTCTAATTTAATTTTTGTGAGGCGTGGAATGTGTTTGATTTCCATCCACAACACTTTCTGTATCTGTCACTGGCTGCATTGTTTCCGTGGAATCTGGAATCTGGCAGCAAGTGTTCTGCTGTCTTAAGCAATGTCATTAATTGCTAGTATCTAAATTGATACAATATTGCAGGTCTGTGGAGCAGTTAGCTTGGTTGGATTTCTTTGGTGGTACAGCAATGGGACCCATCACTATGAAACTAATGATAGAGAAGCTATGACTCTTAGTTTAGACAGTTTGTATTATCACCACAGCTCACAGAATCAACCCAGCAGCCAGAATTGTCTCAACAATCTTCAAGATAATTCTAGATAGGAGATTCAGTTTCAACATTGTCTCTACAACAACACCACTGGCTTCAGGACTCAGTATGATCATAACTTGCTTCTACAAAACAAAGGTAAAGGAACCAGATAGCAGATTATTCTGCAGATGATGAAGATGGAATGAAGAACTGGATTTCTAGTAACTGCACTATTGATGACAATGCACACAAAAAATGGTTTGCTTGAATCACAATGGAGCCGATTCTGGCTTTATGCCTATCAGTGCACTGCCTTATGGAGATTTACAGTCTTTGAGGTTATCTATGAGTCCTGGCTCTCAATCAAATTATGTTACTGCTGCACACAATCTATCTCCTACTGTAAATCTACCTACTGCTATCACAACTAAAAAAAGAGGATCTGAAAAGGTTGATGAAAAGCAAATTGTTCACGGGAAGTCCATTGACTCTTATGGACAAATAAATTCACAATATAGAGGTGTTACAAGGTGAAATCACACTGTTCAATGTTTTGTGATTTCTCTTCTCTTTATTAATTGCCGATTAATTATGGATTTGATTTTTTTAGGCATAGATGGACTAGTAGATATGAGGCTCATTATTGGGACAATAGTTGCTAGAAAGAAGGACAAAGCAGAAAAGTAAGAGAATGTTAGTAAATAATATTCCCTCCGTTTCATAATATAAGTCGTTTTAGACTTTCTCACACTTATTAAGAAATGTTGTAAAATAACTTTATTAACCTTTTTATCATCATTTAAAACAAAAAGGTTGATTTGACAGTAACATAATTTTCTCTCGCATATCTTTCTATTATTATATTCAAGATCACTTTTACTATTTTTACAAATAAAATAATAAAGGGTAAAATAGGAAAGAGAGCGTAATATATATTTTGAAAACTGAAAACGACTTATATTTTGCAATTTTGAATTGAGTTTCAAAACGTCTTTTATTCTGAAATAGAGGGAGTATATATTAATTACGAATGAATAATGTTTCACAACTAGTAAGTCTGTTTGTTCTGGTCACTTTTAAATATCAACCTGACTCATATTATATATATATATATATATATATATATTTATTGTGGTTTTTGCTTGGCTAGGGATGCTATTTCAATCAAATGATGATTCTCAGTTTATTTAGGTAAAGCTAGATTTTTTTTAACTATTCAATAATTAACTACTTTATTTTAAACACATTCCTATGCTTGTATATGATGTTGGTCAAGTAATTCCAAAACATTAATTTCAGGAGGTTATGAGATGGAAGAGAGAGCTGCAAGAGCTTATGATTTAGCTGCACTCGAGTACTGGTGACCCTCTACACATATCAATTTTCCAGTAATTAATCAATCTACTGTGATTATTCTCACTTATTTGGTTTTAGTACTATAAAGTGTCTATTCTTAATCTTATGTTACTGAAATATAATTATGTTGTCTGATTAGATGGAGAATTATTAGAATGAACTTGAAGAAATGAAAAACATGACCAGACAGGAGTTTGTTGCTCATTTGAGAAGGTAAAATCACTTTTGCTTGTGTTTTGTACCCCACATCTTGACTAAAGAGTTACAATATGACTTTGACTTTGTTGTTTTACCAGGAAAAAGTAGTGGATTCTCAAGAGGTGCTTCAATATATGAAGGAGTCACAAGGTCCAATTCTCGTACTTGTATTACATTAACTCAAATGTACATTTTGACTTTAAAATCTGGGTTTGTCTTTTCATTTTAGCAGACACCATTAACATGGGAGGTGGCAAGCTCGAATAAGCTCGAATCGGTAGAGTTGCTGGAAATAATAACCTATATCTTGGCACATTCAGTGAGTTTCTTGCTTTGTTTTGAATTATACACTTTAGAAAGACAATGTCAAGGCATATGATACTTTTATTTTTGCTTTAAATTAGCTGCTGTAGTTGCATTTATGCACTGTATATGTAAATAGTATTGCATAGTGTGTCAATGATAGGATGAGATTGTTGGTGTGACTTCTCTACTTGATATCTTCTAGATATTTTCCATCAAGGCCTCTATTATGATACTTTATTGTGTCATACACGATTTCTATGCATATCTTTATGAATGTTCCTATTGTTATTGCAGGGATATACAAGGTTCTGTGACACTTCTGAAAATCCAGCAATAGTAGCAAAATCCTATGGGGATGGTAATTCCAAATATTATAGAGTAGCATCATCCTTAGCAATTTATTTGGTCCTCTATTTAGTTGTTGTTGCTTAATACTTCAGCTGCATAACCTCTCCTTATTTCTCTGATGTGGTCCTCATGTGTAGTAATTTCTTCATTTCATCTGGGATAACTAAAATGTCTAGTTTAGGTTTCATTCAGAAAAAAGCAAGACTCTCAAGTCACCTGTTATAATGTTGTTTCTGATAATTTATTTCTAGTAATCAATAAATGCAATGGTGTTTCTGATAGTATGGTGTTGGTTTTAGAGGTCATTGTTGTTTATTCTACAATGTCCTTTTATTTGGTGGTGTATGCTTTTATTCCACAGCAAGAAAAGCAAGAAACTATTCGCAAAGCAAGCATGGAGATGGAAGAGTGAATGGAAGCACGAATCAAGGCGGTTGTAGCAGAAATGACTAAAGGGAGTATGCAACAATGATCAAGTTCAAATTAAGGTTTTACCTTTCATTTGGTACTTAGTTTATTAAGTTCAAAACATTGACCTATATTTGAAAATGTTGATTTTGCTTTACATGTTTGAGATGTTGATTTTTCTTTTGATGTTTGAGATGTAGTATTGATACTTGGATAATTGTGTTTAAAATACATTAAATAATGTTTGAAATTTATGAATGATATAGAATGATAACTTGTATTTAGTTGATAATGTGTGGACTTGACTATAGCTGTTGTTGTTTACGTTTATTTATTACTGTGGTTTTGTTTGCTGATTAGATTGAATTCATAAAGGAGAATTTAGGGTAGTTGATTGAAGATTGCTTTTTTTCATTGAGTTTTTGGTGTTGACTTTCTGGAGACTATCTGAGTTTTTGAGCTAGTTTATGGTTATTGCTAAGCATTTGGTTGGGGGATTGGTCTAGTTAATGTAACACTAGTATGGATGAAGCTCAAGGCAGCTCCAGTTCTTTGCCTCCTTTTCTTGCAAAAACGTATGAGATGGTAGAGGTTGCTTCTACTGATTCAATTGCCGCACAAATATAACATATTTTTTTAAACCGCCTTACAAATATAACATAGTTTTTAACCGCATCACAAATTCGTCATAATTTTTTTCAAATGTATTACAAATTTGTCACAATTTTTGTCGAATGCGTTACAAATTTGTCTTTTTAAAAAAAAAAAAAAATTTCAAATCACATTACAAAATCGTCACTATTTTTTTCAAATTTGGGTCACAAATTTGTTACGAAAATTGCACCATAAGTATCTCACTATTTTGTTACAACTGTGACAGAATTAATCAACATGTTAAATTTTCTAACGTAAAAGTTATGATGAAACAATTTAACATCTGTGATGGAAATATTGCCTCACAAAATTATAGTGATGGAAACAAATCGTCACAACCAATCAAGTCGTCACAACCAATTTTGTAGGGCACTTTTCATTGATGAAATTTATTTGTCACTGATCCATCACTATAGATTTTCAGTGACGAATTTTATATTCTTAGTGACGAAATTTTGCCGTCAATGAAAGCCAATTTTCTTATAGTGTATTATCAAATAACTATTAAAAATAAATTATTTTAAAAAATACCAAACTACTAATCAATATGAACAAATAATATAAAAAAATTGAAAAGATAAAACCTACCCACATTCTCTAAATATTTTTATCACAAGCAAAATATGCTACTTTCTTCCTCTAACCCCTGTTCCCATAAATAACAGGTGTAGGTAAAATTTTAATAATGAAAAAATGAAAATATTTGTATTGCAAAATATAACTCATCATTATCATGCCATCTGAATCTGCTTGGTATTTATATATATCTCCTTACCTCCTTTTGTTTTTCTTTTTATTTTTCTTCCTTCCTTTCACTTGTTTCTCAAGATTTCTAATCCTTTGATTGAGGACTGTGTTGGAAGCTTTTGCTTCGATGGCTTGCTTGAGTGGTACTTGGTGTAGGAGCTGGTATTTCTGAAACACCTAAATTCTTCTTAACACCAGAAGCCTTCAGTACTGGAGCACTTAACAGAGCAGCCAGCAGATGCATTATGGTTATAATTATAGATCCCCACCTGAAAAGAAAAAAGAAGTTATATTTAACTGTTGTTTGTTTTTTTTCTTCAACAAATTTTATTGAATATCTTAATTTCTCATCAAATTCATTAGAAAAATATCTAACGACAAGGATTAATGACGGTCATGATCACATGTAACATAACAAAATGCGGACTATAACTAGGGGAGTAAACTTCAAATTCAGACAATAATATCTACTTCTTAATACCACAACTAGTGGCCGCAGCAGGTTAAATAAAAAATTGAGATAAAATAAAAAGTTATAGAATAATTAGTAACCAGGTAAGTAGTGTAACAATAATATCAGTATCAGTGAACACAAAATGTAAAAAATAAACTATTACACATTATTTCCTAAAAGACCAGTAAATAAGTAAAGGCATTTTAAAATTAAAATTTGTTTAAAAAGATTAATTATAGAAAGAAAGAAACTGACAGAGTTCTATTATTCACATCTTCCACCTACTCTAAAATGAAAATTTTAACCTGTAATATTGATAGTATTACAAAAATTCTTAAATATATGCATCACTGGTAAAAGAACATCACCTATATACAAGTTTATTTTACCACTCTTTTGACTCCAAAGACAACGGAAAATTTAGTATTCCAAAACTTCACTATGTTCGGATATAAAAATCTAAAATTTCAAAACAAAGTTTTATAAACGAAATATCTTTACGCTAACCTAGTAACTTTCTCTATTTACATATTTTTCCAAGGTATTTCCATTTTTCCACCCGATTTTTAAAAATAATTCGAAAAACCTCTCAGTTTTAAAAATAATTCAAAACAACCTCACTTTTCAGATAAGAGTGGTTTTGGATAATAGTTTTTTTTATTTTACTCTATTTATTTTATTGTTATTAATTGTATCAAATATTTACCTTTATACCGTCATTATTAACCACTCATTAAATTACGTTATTTTGAATAAAAAATTAAAATAAAATAATTTTTATTTTAAATTTTAATTAAAATAATACATTTTAATATCTATATTTTAAATAAAAAATCCAAAATAAATATGAATTCATTTTATTTTATTTTTGTAAATATAATAATCTATTTCAAATATGTTATTTTTAATTAAAAAAACTCAGACAAAAATAAATTTATTTTAATTAAATAATAAACTAATATTTTTAATTAAAAATCAAATAAATTGAAATATATTTGTATTTTACTTTTTAAATAAAAGTAACATAATTAGTATTATTTTATTTTTCATATAAAAAAACATTTTGAATATTTTTCATCAGAAAAAAAAAACATATTTGAAATATACTAATAAATTTAAAAATAAAATAAAATGAGTTCTTACTTATTTTGAATTTTTATTAAAAATAATAAAATTAAAATGTTTTATTTAATTAAAAATTAAAATAAAAATTAATTTAATTTTAATTTTTATTAAAATAAAATAATTTATCGAGTGGTTAATAATAACGGTATAAAGATAAATATTTAATGTAATTAATAAAAATAAAATAAAAATAGAATAAAACCAAATGACAAATGACAAGTTAAGATTGTTTCGAATTATTTTTAAAAGTGGAAGGATTTTAGAATTAGATTTAAAATTAGGATGGAAAAACAGAAACATCCTAACTTTTTAATAAGATGAAATCAAAAAACACATACCGGAAGCCGATGATTAATCGAGGTTATGGCTGTATATTAGTGATTATATTATATAAAACAAAATAAAATGATGATATTAATATATTAATTAAAAAGAGAATTAGTTTTAATAAGCCTATAAAATCGGGTGTAAAAGCTGGAATTAGAGAACAACAAAACAACTTCATGATTGGCATTGTCTTTTATTATAAATTGGAATTCAAAATTACAATGATAATCAAGTAGACATACACCTAACCATTTGGACCAGATTGTGGTACCTA
The DNA here is from genome assembly GCA_031304145.1 of Cardiospermum halicacabum. Taxonomy (NCBI): domain Eukaryota; kingdom Viridiplantae; phylum Streptophyta; class Magnoliopsida; order Sapindales; family Sapindaceae; genus Cardiospermum; species Cardiospermum halicacabum. Next base: position 22,744,074 of record CM062395.1, read on the forward strand.
ATCTAATATTATCTGATTTAATTATAGGGAATCTTTGAAGAATTTTATGAACCAATACCTATTAATTAAACATGTATGAACAAGCAGTTGTGTTGGGTCCAACTTCTGTTCTTGGTTAAACTATCCATAATACTGACTTCATTAGCAATATGAGTTAGTGTCGTTTTCAACCAAATATAAATTTATTGCATTGTTTTCAATACACTCAGGTATTGTGATAATGAGACTCCACTTAATTAATTAATTTTTAAAATTATGGTGAGTAACAAAGTTGGTTAATAGTGAAAGATGGTTTAAAAGTTGTTGGACAAGCAAAATTTGTTAATCTTCTCATCTCTGACTCTAGTTAAGAAAATACAATAATTAAAATAGAAAAAGAACAAGTGAACTTGTGATGGTATTTATTAAGAAAGCAGTTTCACTTTCGATCAGCTATTTCAACCCAATGAAATTAACATAATTTAAAAAATAATATTGTATTAAAAATAAAATGGATGTTAGTTCAAGAAGGTAAACCTTGTGTTGATATTTGAATATAAAAATAATGGAATCTTTGATTAAACAAGTGAAATCAATGGATGCAATTTGATTGAACGAATTCGATTATACAAGAAAAGAAATAAAAATATGAATTCATGATTTGTTGAATCCCAAGAAAAGAATACTTTCGGAATTGGATAGTATTTTCGGGTAGATGGAGATGAAGAAGGTTTGAATCTACATTCAAACCTTCTTCATCTCCATCTACACTAAAATTCTTCCATATTTTGAGGGATGTGAAATTGTTAATAATATTCTAGTGTAAAATCACTCCCACGGAAGCAATCCAAAATAATTTGGATCTTCTTTATTGGATAGTATTCTACCTCCGCCGACGACAGTTACCAATCCAAATTCAAACCATCGTCACTGGCGCCGATACTAAAATTCTTCCAAATTCTACATTGACAATTGCTCAACATGACTCAATATTAATACTTTTATATGGTGTTTGTTTATATAACAAATTAGAGATACCAAACATATAATATTATTCTTTTAATAAGAATAAATATAATTGGTTATGGATAAAGAAAAAAATTATAAATAAAAATACATAAAAATAAATTTAAATATTTATTTCTACTTTTCATATGAATGAGAACAAATTTGAATATATTTTTATACATTAAAATTTTAAAATCTCTTATTAAATAATAAATTAATGTAGGAAATATTTTACTTTTTATTACAATTTATAGTAAAATAAAATTACAAGTGAAGTTTTTATTTTTTATTTTAATAATTATATTAAATGTAAATTTTTTTAATAAAAATGAGAGTGAATATTAAAAATATAATATTACTCCTAACTAAAATATATATTTTTAAATTGAAATTATATTTTAAATTTTAACTATGACTTATTATTATTAGTTAATGTGATTTTTAATATAAAATTATTATAAGAATGAAAATATAAATATTTTAAAACCATAATAATTGAAAGTTAGTAACAATTATTTTAATTTTTATAATAATAATAATAATATTATTATTATTATTACATTAAAATAAAATCAAATCAAATCTAATCTAGCCGGGATGCAACGTCACAGAATCCATGTGCGAGTGGTTATAGAGAAGTGAAGCGGTCTTCAACGATCTGAGTATTCTTCATTGGATACAATTCTTCTATGATAATAACACTAATACATTAATACATCATGCTTTGTTTAAGTTAAGTTGGATATATATATATATTTATTTATTTAAATATGAGTATTTAATTTGTTTAAAATATAATATTTTATTTAAAATATACATTTCAATCAAATAAAAATTTAAAAATATGATATAATATTTATTTTATAATTATAGTATATCATTTTTAAAATTTAAAATTAATATTATATCCATTTAAAATTTATATAAAATATGTTAATTAAAAATATAAATATTTATTACTTATAATACTATTTATATAAATATATAATATTTTATGTATAAAATCTAATATAAATAATATTTTTAGTATATAATATTTGATGAACTAAATTTTGAAATATACGTTTTTGAAATTGAATATATATTTTAAATTTAAATTTAATTATTATTATTAATTAATATGATTTTTAATATAAAATTATTATTAAAATAAGATTATTATGTATTTTTAAATAATAATAATTGAAAGTAATAACCACTTTCAAATTTTGGTATAATAATAATAATTTAAAACTAAAATCTAAAAATCTACAAAATCTTTTAGATGAAATAAATCCGAAGTTTATATTATCGGACCAATATTCCGTCATGAAAACAATATAGTTTGAATTTTTTATTTTTGTATTTTAAAAATTAAATTTTATGTTATTTTTATAATTTTTTAAATAGAATATTTTAGTTGTGAATCAAACTTAACATGAAAAGGAAATACTGAATAAAATTAGTATGGACATGGAGAAATAAAATAACTTCAAAATTTAGAAATCTGGATTAATAAGAGAGCAAAGTGAGTGAGTGGAATGTGCACGGCCAACAGTTTACAAGCAATAACTAAGTAAGACACAAATTGATAACCCAAAACTACACCATCCGGCAACAACATCATTCTCTTCTCCTCTGAGCTTTTGAATAATAATGTGGCCTGATGAAGTGCGACACATGAAACCACTATCTTGAATTATAACTCTGCATGGCTGATGATGACGATGATATTCTAAGTGCAATGCCACACACCAACGAATACCAGGAATAATAATATCACTTGTAGACTTTGAAATATACCTGTTGTAATGTATACATTCTATTTACTGCTGAACTTGTATTTGTTTTGTTCCTCTTGCTCTTGTGGGCTCTGTTGTTTTGGGCTTTGTCTCTGCCTCACTTGCTGCAGCTTGGCTCACTTACCTGGAACCTGACCCGACCCTTCTAAAGATCCGCGCTTCTTCTCTTGGGCACCCGGTTTCACTTGAAGACCTACCTTTATATTCATCTCTTCTTCTCCTCTGCAGACTTAGTGAGAGAAACAGCGACCTCTCTCCTCCTGCTCTGCTAGGGTTTCATCTTTGTTAGGGTTACTTTGTGATTTTGGCTGTAATCTTTGTGTAATTGCTTTGTGATATACTCTGTGGTCTTGTGATCTGATTAGTAGTGCCATCGATCTCTCAGTTTGAAGCTGAGGTCCCGTGGATTAGCCTCGTTTGAGGTGAACCACGTAAAATTGTTGTGTTTTGATATTGTGACTCTATAACTTACTGTTTTGTTTCAGATTGGTATCAGAGCTCAGGTAAGGGTTTGGTTGTTCTGCTTTTGTGATTTAGGGTTTACAGATCTTGAATGTCTATGTGGATTCTTGGTGATTCTTGGTGATTTACCTCTTCCTTGTGATTCTATGTGCATATTTGTGTGTTTAATCGAACTATCGGTCTTTGATCTGAGTAGATCTGAGGTTTATAGTTGGTTATAATCTGCTGTAGTGAAACCCTAACAGAGTAGTTTGTTACTTGTTCGATATTTTGCTTCGTCTGTTACTTCTTGTTTCTAACAAGTTAGTTTGAGTGACAGGTACCCTCTGAAGCTGTTAAAGGAGAACAAAAGGCTTAAGGAGAAGAAGAGGAAACTAGAAGGGTGACCCTAAGAGAGGTTCCGGGGCACTAGGAGGAAAATCGAACCTTGACAGGTCGATTTACCAGATTGCAGCATATACTGAGCCTTTCTAAACCCTACTCTTTATTGTTTAAGCATTCTGTTTTCTAAATTGTTCCTACTTTGTGATATTGTATACTGTCCTGAGAATACTGTGGATATTTGGTTGGTTGAGAACCTTGGCTGAAGAGGTACAAGCCTTAGTTGCTTGTTAAAGCCTCGAACCGCCTGCCAGTACGGAACAGACTGGCTTGTTTAAACGTGGCTGAGGGTTACAAGCTTAGTTCTTGTTAAAAGACCCAAACGGTGTCAGTAACGTGAAAATCTGACTTGTTTGAGGTTCTCAACCTTTGTGAATAATTGTGTTAATATTTGTCTTGCTTCTGTGTGAATATCTGAGTGATCTGTTTATGTTGTGATATATTTGTTGTATATCTGAAATTGATTTGTTCATTCTTTGTGAATATAGTGCATCATATTTCTTTGGTCTTCCTTGTAGTGTCAGTGTATTACAAAGTTTTTAAAACCATTCTTCAATTAAAACTCTTTTCAAAATGTCTTCCAAACCTTCTAGTTCCAATCCAATAAACATTGAGGTCTTTGATGGATCTCAAGACTTTGTTTTGTGGCAAAAGAAAATGCTATCTGTTTTGGTTCACCATGGCATTGAAGGGGCTGTGGATAATGACTATCCTCCTGGTACTACTGATCCTGATAAGGCTAGAATGGCTAAGCGTGCATATCATACCATACTATTGCATTTATCTGATGATGTTTTAACTGCTATGAATGATGTTAAGACTGCTGACTCTCTCTGGAAAGCATTAGAAGCTAACTATTTAGAATCTGATATTCCAAATAGGATTATTAGCCTTCATAAACTGTTTAGCTTTAGGTTTGCCCCTAATAAGACGGTAAATGAGAACTTGGCTGTGTTTAAAAGGTTAGTTCAGGATCTGAATAGTAGGACAAAAGAAGCTGAGAGGCTTAGCGATGAATATCTAGCTATGGTCCTTCTTCATGCTTTGCCTGAGTCCCATAGTGTTGTTAGAGAGTTTATTTCTTTTAATAAGAAATCTTTAACTTTCTTTTAATAAGAAATCTTTGAGAATATTGAGCCAGATCTGTAGGAACTGATTAAAAAGGATAATGAAGGGTAAGCAAGCCTAATACCAGCCATAGCTAAGGGGAAGGCTAACAACCATAATCTGAGTAGGGCTGATAACAAACAGAAGGACAGTAGTAAGGGTAAAAATGGTAGCAATAAAGAGAGGAAGTGTTATTATTGTAAAAAGGCAAACCATCTTATTAAGGACTGCTTCCAGAAGAAGAGAGATGAAGCAAATGGTATTGTTAAACCTGCTGTTTCTAATACTGTTACTGTTTCTGATCCTTTTGTTGATGGTTTTACTGCTGTGATTGAGTTAAATAATTCTGCCATTCCTGATAATTCTTTGATTGATTGGGTGATAGATTCAGGTTGTACACACCATATGTCACCAAATAATGGCTGGTTTTCAAACTTTGAGTCTGTTAAAGGTTGTTTTGTTGTCATGGGATCTGATCATAGATGTGACATAGTTGGGGTAGGAAATGTAACCATTAGACAGTATGATGGTAGGACTTTAACCCTTAGAGATGTCAAATATGTCCCTGAACTTAGAAGGAACCTCCTGTCTGTGAGTAAAATGGGTGAGATGGGTTTTGAGTGTGTTTTAAGAACCAGTTGGTAGAAATGTCTAGACCTGGATCTAATAAGGTAGATTTAAGGGGGAAAAAGATAGGAAACCTATACATTCTTGAAGGATCAACCTTAGAAGTTTTAGCTACCCAAACCAAACTTAGTGATCCCATTAGTAAGGCTTTGCTATGGCATAGAAGGCTTGGCCACATAGGCTTAGGCAGTCTTAGAGAACTTCAGAAACAGGGGTTAATTGAGAGTGACTTTCCTTGTGTCATTCCTACTTGTGAGAAATGTTCTTGCTAAACAAACCAGATCACCATTTCCAAAATCTGTTTTTTAAATCAAAAGCTGTTCTTGAATATATTCATTCTGATTTGTGGGGTCCTACAGGAACCAAAACATTTAGTAATTGTCAATATTTTCTTTCATTAACTGATGATTTTTCAAGATTCTGCTGGACTTATTTGTTAAATCCAAAACTGAAGTCTTTGAAAAATTTAAAATTTGGAAATCTTTAGTAGAAAATGAATCTGGAAAGAAAATCAAATGTTTAAAAACTGATAATGGTCTGGAATTTTGCAATGAACAATTTCACAAGTTTTGTGAGGATTCCGGGATTAGGAGACATAGGACTGTTAGGTATACTCCTCAGCAAAATGGGGTTGCTGAAAGGTTGAATAGAACTCTTCTAGAAAGAATTAGAAGCCTGTTATTCCAAGCCTGTCTTCCTAAGATTTTCTGGGGGGAAGCTTTGAATTATGCCACCTACCTTAAAAATAGGTCTCCCTCCTCTTCTATTGACAATAGGACTCCTTTTGAACTCTGGCATGGGAAACCTCCTAGTTTCAGTCACATTAGGACCTTTGGCTGCAAAGTTTTAGCTCATCAAAGATTTGATAAGCTCGATCCTAGATCTCTTATTGGTTTGTTTATGGGTTTTCAGGCTGGTACTAAGGGTTACAGCTGGTCTTTAAGGATAAATCCAGTTATAAATTCATTATCAGTCGTGATGTTGTGTTTTTTGAGACTGAATTTCCTGGATTCCTTAATACTGAGTCTTCTAATCCTATTCAGTACAAACAACTTGATCTCTCCAGTTTTGAAATCAAACCACTAGAATCTGAGGATTCTGAGCCTGGTATTGAGTCTGATGTGCCTATTATTGAGCATGATAGCCATAGGGTCAGTGAACCTGGAACTAACAGTGAGTCTGTTCAATCTCCGTGTCCATCTGAAACTGATCCTGTTGAGAATACTGAGAATCAACCTGTTGAGACTATAGATGAAACATATCATGAGCATAATTTGGATGATTATCTCCTGAGTAGAGACAGACCTAGGCGGACCACTAGGATGCCATCCAAATATAGTGACTTTGTTGATATAAAATCTTGTGATCTATGCTCTTAACACGTATACTGAATCAGAATTTGTTCCAAATTCTTATCAAGAAGCTATAAATTGTCCAAATGCAATCATGTGGAAGAATGCTATGGACAGTGAAATAGCTTCATTGATGAAGAATCATACTTGGGATCTGGTAACGAAACCTGAACTTAAAAAAACTTGTGGGCTGTAAGTGGATTTACAGGGTGAAGGAGAACTTACCAGTTTCTGATCCAGGTCGGTTTAAGGCTAGATTAGTAGCCAAAGGGTTTACCCAGAAAGCTGGGGTTGATTTCTCAGAAGTATTCTCTCCTGTAGTTCGGTATATTACTATTAGGATCATGTTGTCTTTAGTTGCTCATTTTAATTGGGAATTAGAGCAGATGGACGTCAAAACAGCCTTTCTCCATGGCTTTCTTGACAGGGAAATATACATGGACCAACCTGAAGGGTTTGTCAAACCTGGTGGCAAGGTGTGTCTCCTGAAAAGGTCCCTATATGGTCTGAAACAATCACCCCGTCAATGGAATGAAAGGTTTAATGATTATGCAGGCAAAATGGGCTTTAAACGAAGTATGTATGATGCTTGCTTGTATTACAAGTCTGTTGATAATTCACCTGTATTCATGCTTTTGTATGTGGATGACATTCTGTTAATGAGTTCAAAAATGCAGTATTTGGCCACTGTCAAACATGATCTGAATAAGGAATTTGACATGAAGGATTTGGGGGAAGCCTCCAAAGTCCTTGGCATGTCTATATCTCGGGACAGAGGTAATAATCTTTTATGCATTGATCAGAAAAATTACTTATATAAAATTCTGAACAATTTCAGTATGAGTGATGCAAAACCGAATAGTCTGCCCCTATCTGCTAGTCATAAACTTGACAATAAACTCTGTGATGATGATCATATTCTTCATAACATTCCATATCCTGAAGCCATTGGCAGCATCATGTATGCTATGGTCTGTACAAGACCTGACTTAGCTTATTCAATAAGCATATTAAGCAGATACATGATGAAACCAAGGCTTGAACACTGGAATGCTATTAAAGGTCTCTTCAGGTATATTAAAGGCACTGTTGATTTTGGTTTACAATATAGTAAGTATTCTGATGTTGTGAATATTATTGGTTACACTGACTCTGATTTTGCTAAAGAGATTGAATTCAGACGTTCTATGACTGCTTATGTATTTACTGTGTGTGGAAATTGTGTTTCCTGGAGATCCAAATTGCAATTTGATGTGGCTTTGAGTACCACTGAATCTGAGTACATTGCTCTAACTGAAGGAATAAGAGAAGGGCTCTGGATACAGGGGCTCCTTCAGGAAACCAGTTTACTTGGCTCCAAAGCAATAGTCTTCACTGATAGCCAGGGAGCCTACCACATTAGTAGGAACCCTGTCTATCATGACAGAACTAAGCATATTGGAGTCAAATATCACTTCATTAGACTGAATATTTTAAATGGTGTCCTGCAGGTTGAAAAAGTTCCAACAGACGAAAATCCCTCTGATATGGGCACCAAGGTAGTGTCACTGAAGAAGTTTCTGTACTGCAGGAACTTCCTTCACATCTGCCGGGTCTGAAAATAGAGGGCCTGGACCAGTGATGCAATCCTTTGGAACTGAGAGAGGCTTGGAGGCACAATGATCAAAAGTGATGATCTGTAGACCATTTTTATGATTCCTGTAGAATGTAACATTAGGGGAAGTTATGTTGTAATGTATACATTCTATTTACTGCTGAACTTGTATTTGTTTTGTTCCTCTTGCTCTTGTGGGCTCTGTTGTTTTGGGCTTTGTCTCTGCCTCACTTGCTGCAGCTTGGCTCACTTACCTGGAACCTGACCCGACCCTTCTAAAGATCCGCGCTTCTTCTCTTGGGCACCCGGTTTCACTTGAAGACCTACCTTTATATTCATCTCTTCTTCTCCTCTGCAGACTTAGTGAGAGAAACAGCGACCTCTCTCCTCCTGCTCTGCTAGGGTTTCATCTTTGTTAGGGTTACTTTGTGATTTTGGCTGTAATCTTTGTGTAATTGCTTTGTGATATACTCTGTGGTCTTGTGATCTGATTAGTAGTGCCATCGATCTCTCAGTTTGAAGCTGAGGTCCCGTGGATTAGCCTCGTTTGAGGTGAACCACGTAAAATTGTTGTGTTTTGATATTGTGACTCTATAACTTACTGTTTTGTTTCAATACCGATATAAAATCAATGGAATTTTCCTGATTGAATACTACTCTATTGTTCATGGGTGTGTTGAATGTCTAAATTGAAGATTCAAACATTCAACACATTTATGAATAATAAAATTGTTCCAAACTCTCTTCTAATAATATCAATTATGAAACTTTTTTATAGGTGTTTATTTATATAACCAACTACCTAGATTGCATGAAAAAAAAAATAATAATAAATAAATAAATAATAATAATAATAATAATAATAATAATAATTTGCTCAATTGATGATAGCTTTTTTTTTTAGAAGTCTAAAATCAATGATCTGGTCTGATTCGAATGTGTTGATAAAGCGTATTTGCAGTTGATGCAAATATTAGTCTTCTTCATTGGTTTGTTTAAACTAGGTTTGTTTATATAATCACCTAAATTCAAATTTTGGATGCCACCCAATAAATTTTTTTTAAAACTTTATTTTTTATTTAAATAAAAATAAATATAATTTACTATGAATAAAGAGAAAAAAAATAACAATAGTTATGGATAAAAATAAATATATAAATTAACTAATTTCTTTTAATAACTCACCCCATATATTTTATTAAGTTTCCCTTGAGAAGTAAGTTTACGTGTCTCTCTAATTTATAATCCATTTTACTAACGTGCGTGATCACAATTAAAACAATTATGAATTGTCATGAATTTAAATTCAATTATATAAAAATATTTAAAATAAAATTTTAAAAATATTATACTAACATAAAAAATATTTTTTCAAATATAAATATTTATTACTATTATTATTTTCATAATCATATGATACAAATTTAAATATTTTTTAATCTTAAATAGTATAAAAAACTAATTATATAATGATATTTTATTATAAAAAGTAAGTTTGCTTTTCTTATTATTTTTCAATAAAATAAAATAGAAGTCAAGTTTTAATTATTTTTAAGTGTAATTATTTTTTAATAAAAAATGGAAAAGTGATTATTAAATATGAAAAATTTACTTTCTATTAGCAACCTAACCTAATGATGCTAACATAATTTCCAAAATAGTGAGGGAATATTTGGTTAAAAAAGTGAAGTCAAGTGATGCAAGCAAAGTAGAACAAAAACTTGATGATTTCATAAATTTAGTATATCATTTTCTAAATTTAAAATTAACAATATATCCATTTTAAAATTCATATAAAATATTTATTTCAAAAAGTATAAAATCTATTACTTTATTTATACAAAATTTGATATTTTATATATAAAATCTTGTTTAAATAATTATTTATAATATTTTAGATATATAATATTTGATTAACTAAATCTTCAAGTATATATTTTTTAAATTATAAATATATTTTTAAATTTTAATGGTTGTTATTATTATGAAATGTAATTTTTAATATACATTTATTAGAAGAATGAGATTATTATAAATATGTAAACAATAATAACTGAAAGTAACCATCATTATAATATTTGATATTAAAAAAATAAATAGAATAATAAATATGAATCGTTGATTACATCCAAACTCTATGGTGAGAAAAACCCACATCAAAGCCCAAAATCTGGTAAAACCTTGGACTTCAACTGCTGAAGACGGCATCTCTGTATCCATTCCAAATTTTCATTCTCAATTGAACCGACCTGAAAGAGAATGGAATTCAGAAGCATCCCTATATGTGCCTAAAACAGTCCAAACGTTAAATATTGAATTCAGTTTACCAATGCAATGGATAATGTACCCTATTGAATTCATGACGTTAACATAATTTCCAAAATAATATTATGTTAGTTTAGCAAGGCAAATCTTGTGATGATTTGAAAAAAAAAAGTGGAATCATTAGGTTAAACAATTAAGTACTCAAGCAAGTGTGGAGTTTTAAGAATAAAAGATGCAGACATCCATATTAGTTTAGGAAGGCAGATCTTGTGTTAATGTTTGAACATTAAAATGGTGGAATCTTTGCTTAAGTAAATGAAGTGATGCAAGCAAAAACAAGAATACATCATCAATAGATGCAGTTTGATGGGGGGTTTTGTTGAAGCCCAAACGGATCCATGGTCTGGAGATGTGAATCTGTTAATACCATTCTTGTATAGATACAAGTAAACGTGATGGGAGATCATGCAAGAAGAAAAGACAATGCAGAAGGGTAGGGATTTCGACCAATAGTCCAGAAGTCAGGTCAGAGCAAGACTATCTTTGGCTGAAGCAAGCCCATCAATCCCCTTATTTTTGGCCGAATGTGATGATTCAAGTCCAACAGCTCTCGCGGTATAAGTGGGTCTAAGCCCATCAGGCCCAATCCATTCAAGATGCGGTTTCTTGAAACTAGACAAATAAGAGAAACCTTCTCTCATTATGAGAAGGAGATCAAGTCTAAGAAAGATTAGTAGACCCCATCCTTGTAGGAGTAGATTTTTTAGACCTATTATAAATAAAGGTCATGGATGATAGTAAAAAAGGATCCAATTTTTACTTTTCTCAAGAGTAGACTTATTTCTATCATCTCTGTAAGCTTTTAGCTATTTCTTTCAAGCAATCTTAGTCTTAAATTTTGGATGTGGTTTATTTAGCACCACAATTTGACGCCCGCCGTGAGGCTCGAACCCACGACCACAAGGTTACGAGCCTTGAGATAAGCTTCGCAGTCGATCAAGATCACACCACATCTCGGTGACTAGCATTCTGACGACTACAAGCATCATTATAGATAGCCATAATTAGACAAACAATGAAGAAGATAACAGCCCTTACAGCCCCACAGGAAAAGTTAGCAAAATTAATAGAAAGACTCAAGAAAGTAGAGGAGGAAAGAGAACTCAAAAGAAGCAGAATCTAAATCTAAAAAGAAATCCACCATCATCTCCAAAGGAAAATCAAGGCAGTCAAGCCAAAATTACTCACCATTGTGAAAACTCTGGCTCAGTTTCGGTAAGACCTCCAGCAGAGGGATGGATCAATGGAGTGCCGAAAAACTGATGGTCTGATCAGTTCGAGTAGCTCCAGCAGCGGGACAGAAAGCCGGAAATAACAAAGAAGGGATCGCGAAAAACATCGAGATTGCAAACTGAGAGAGTTGAGGGAATTAGTCCAGAAGACCACTGGGAAGAGGATCACGAAGCGGGAATCTATAACCCGCTATTCCGACACCCCTTTTGCATCGTGAATCTTGGAAATCAAGATGCCAAAGAGATTCACCTTGCCCAACGTGAAGTCTTACGGTGGAACAACCAATCCCAAAAACCATATCGCAGGGTACAAGAATCAAATGGGGACATGCGAAATCCTTGAAAAAGACATGAAAGCTGTAATGTGAAAAGACTTCAGCTCCACCCTCACGAGAACAGCCTAGAGGTGGTATTCTTCCCTCCCAGAAAAGAGTATTGAATCCTTCTCTTCCTTTGCCACCAAGTTTGTCAACCACCTCTCGGATAGTAGAAATAAAGAGAATGATGTGGACGACCTATACCACCTGAGACAGGGAACAAATAGAAGTCTTAGACAATATGTGAGGAAATTCAAAGAAATTAAAATGTCCATCCCAAACTGTTGGAATAAGCGCAATCAAAGCCTTTATCAAAGAGTTGTTGAAGACATCAAAATTTTACGAAAGTCTCAAGTTAATTAAACTTTGATCCTCTGATGATGTCCTCGAAAGGGCCGAATATACAATGGAGTACGGACAAGAACTCTAGTCTAGGAGCATGAGAAATTCGCAAAGCACATCAAGTTCGTGGGGGTGAAACAATGCGGGTGTCAACAATCGAAATGAGGATAATCATTGGAGGGGTCGAAGATATTTCGATCAAAATAGCTTTGACAGGAAAAATTAGAACAGAAATTACGTAAGACCAAAAGATTTGCTACCTTACCCCCTCACCATCCCAACAACGGAAGCCCTCGCAATACTTAAAGATATGAGTGATAAGGTTAGGTGGCCCGAAAAGTCAAAGACCCCCATCGGCCGAAAAGACATGTCGTGATATTGTTAATTCCACAGGGACCACAGTTACAACACCGATGAGTGTTGGACGATTAGAAAAAAAAGGCCAAACTTATAAAAGTTGGGCACCTACGGGTGTTCCTCAACGAAAAAGGGAGAGAGATAACAGTAGAAGCTGAGAAAAATTAGCAAACCCTAAACCAAGCACCAATCTCAAACACAGAAGGAAGAAAGGGTCATCAATATGATTGCCGGTGGATCAGAAATATGCGGATTGACAAGTTTGGCCGTAAAAAGAAAACTCCAAAAAGTTTCAAGTGTATACAACATCACGGATGGACCCGTCCGAGGAGAAAACCCAGTCACATTCACCGAAGAAGAGGCCAAAAAAGTCCACACACCACATCATGACGCCCAAGTAATAAAAATCTCTAAAGCCAACTTGATTATAATGAGGGTTCTGGTCCCTAACGGCAGCTCCGTCAATGTTCTGTTCCTCGAGACATTCAAGAACATGCAACTGGATGAAAGAATGATGCGAAGAAAATTCATTTTCCTCATCGGCTTCGACTGTAAACCATCTGTACTATCAGAGAAGTGGAGCTACCAGTATTCACAGAAGGGGTCAACTTGCACACAACCTTCTTGATAATCAATTCGAAATCGGCTTACAATATGATATTGGGCAGACCATGGATACATGGGATGAAAGCAGTCCCATCCACATATCACCAATTCATCAAGTTCCCAACTCTCAAGGCATCAGAGAAATAAAATGGGAGCAAAGATTGTCCAAAGAGTGTTACACCAACTGCCTGAAGCAAAAGGGCCATAATTATGTTTTGAAGTGTTTCTTCATTAAGAAGTGAACTATAGATATATACAAATTTGTGTTTAATATAATTATGTAAGATAGGAAATTTATAAAAATAGTTAAGAAGATACTCACAAACAGCACAATCTTCTAGTTTTTGGAATATCAAGATTGATGATGAATAAAGTGCTAGCTTTTGTTGCTAAATATAAACGTGAAAGAAGTTAACAAATAGTTGTATTTTATTATATCTAAAAATACAGTATATTGTGGTTTATATATATATATATACCATTGAAATAAATGACTTTCAGAAGAGTTGCAGCAATGGATTTTTTCCGGATGTTTCGGATTATTTTGCACCTTCTTTATGAACAAACTGATCTCACAAGCTTAATATGGTTGGTTTCAATCTGAAATGGAAAAAACTATATGGTTATTTAATTTAAAATATTATAAATAAAATCATAAATAACTTAGTGAAATAAAAAAATTCAAACTAATGTGTAAAAATACTCTTCATCAATTAATATGAGTTGCTGATGTTGTCATCTCTCGAGGAGAATGGGTGTCCAACACTATAGCAAATATATCTGTGATCGTATAATATAATGCATGAGATAAATAAAAAAATTGAAACAAAGAAGAAAGGTTCCATATTGAATACCAATTTGGGAATAAGTTTACATATGTTGGCCAAAATCTTCGAATTTAGTAAAGCTGTACTTTGGAGTAGTAACCGGAGGTTCATTACAAACTTCTTATACCAGAGTTCACCCATTGATAACTATGGACATCCACTGATAATTATGGACGTCTGCAAAAATTTGATACTTCATTTTCAGTGGCTTTACCCAAGCATTTTATATGTGGTAGTTGTGACTTGTGATCAAGCTATCTTTAAACAGGTTAATGTCATCACCGAAGATGGTTGTTTGCACTCATATTCCCTGAAAATAAAGAACAACATCTAAATTTACATCGTGTTATCGGTTAAAATTTTATTGATATGTGTTATTTTAAAAATAAAAATCAGAATTTACACCTCAGAGTCGAAAGTAATCGCTGATATAGGTACATTCTGTACTGTGAAGTCTAGGGCATCCACTTTCCCAAAACAAACATTTTTGTTGTCCAAAGTTTAGTTGATGGAGATATTTTTTATCAATCTAGATCTGTGGGATGCCATTCTACAAAAATAAATAAGTAAATAAATTAATCAAAGGACATTAGATAGTAAAATGGTCTGATATACTTATGCATAGAAGCTAATTAGAGGAATAAAAGATCAGAAATTTAATGGAGTATCAAATACTTGTACCTAACTATATGATCTTGATTTTGGAGTTTACAGAAGTATCAGATTATTTTGTTTAGTAGTGTTTATTTATCTAATATAAATAATGAGTTATCAATTGAAACAAAAATAAAGTAGAAGATGCTAGATGTTTACAGATGTGTAATGTAACTTGACGTGGGAATCAATTAAAATGACACTTGTAAATATAATGTTGTAATAAGTTATCTATTGAAAACTTATCTAATGTTGTATTGTACTACCACTAATTTATTTAAAATAATTGGTTTATGCCAACTATCTAATTTCTGTGTAATAGGTTAATTTTTGATGTGGCAGTTATGTGTAATGGGTTAATTTGATGTGGTAGTAAACTAAAGTAATAGTCTTAGTAATGAAACAGGTCATTTAGCATATAGTTAAGTAAAAAAATTTCGTATTCTAATAAAAAAAATAAACATATATAACATCAAGAAGAAAAAGACTAATATATCACAAAAATATTTAAAATTTCTTAATTATTAAAGGACTTAAAACAAGTAAACAAATGGAATCAGGAAAACCAACTTGATTGTTCATAATAATATGTTCTAGTCATTCTTTGCAATAAATATGACATCATGCAATGTTGTGATTCTCATGAAATTGGAAGAACTATGTGGCCTACCTTGCGAGTTCTGTTAGCAAGTGCGACAAAAATATTTCCTTGTCAATGTAACAAAGCTGTTATGATTGAATCACAAAGGATAGATCCAATTGGAATGACGTCAACATGAAATTCATTAACATATGCTCACTCAATCAATACAATCAAACAATGAACAAGTTAAATATATGTACATGTAGACTGACATTTTGGTTGTATCCTCTAGTAAACAACCATTCTCTTCCAGCCAAATACCAAAAATTGTTCCACTGTGTATTTGAGCCAATTTCATAAACACATTATATCTCTCTAGACTTATGTATAAGATAACAAATGAGTCATAATGATACAACTACTTAATGTAGCTAGCCTATCTTAAGTTTTCTTTTGTGGACCGACAAGTGTTTGCCTACCAAATTTCTGATAGAAATACAGACTTCTGCTTGATGACATGCATAGATTTCTTCTTCTTGATGAGATGCACATTAATGCATAGACTTTTGCTTGATGAGATGTACATTTGAAACAGCCACCAGATTAGCAAACAACCAGTAGTCTTTATGATATCAAGATTAAATAGTATCAATTGATTGTCCATTGATCTATAATAGAAAAGAACCATTATGAAAATTAATTATGCTTGTGTATCTTTTGATGTCCATTGATCTATAATAGAAAAGAACCATTATGAAAATTAATTATGCTTGTGTATCTTTTGATGTCCATTAATCATCGACTGAATTTTGTTTTAATAAATAAATAAATAAGAGGCAAAAATCAGCATGAGGATCAAATATAAAAGAATTCAGCATATTAGATCCTTTAATCAAGTTCATTTTCATTGCAATGGCACAACATTTTATCATTAATGATTAATTGAATTAATGAAAAGTTGTATAGTAATTAAGCATTAATCAACTCAAGCTACTAATCAAATTCATACACAGTTTCACGGTGATATTCTTCATCATCAAATATATACGGATAAAATCACAATAAGATGCGTCACTACAAATCATTTAATTGTAGAGGGGGTCACTTGACCACAACATTCTAAGCTTAGTTACTCATCTATAAGCCAAGTTAATCCAAAGACATTTCTAATATTAGCAAAATGAAAATAAGATAGTAGAAATAAGATGATAGATTATATGCATCCATATAGATAATAAATTGATCTCTACCATGACAATAACACAAACTGACATAATTCATGTTATATTTAGGATTTATCAAGTCTTATATGACATGCCTTTACTAACCTTCACAACTGCAATTTCGAAGCAGTGTAACAACAACATGGCGAGTAAAATAATCATTTTCTATGAGTAGAACCTTGAAGAATCTCATATGGAGAAACCTCTCCTATTAAACTGACATTAACCCTTCAGAAGATTGTTGTTGCAGGACAGAAAAACAAGTGATGATGGTGGTATTCAAATCCACTTGCTATCAAAGCAAACGATGATGGTGGTATTCCGTATCCACTTGCTATTAGAAGTGATGGTGGTGGTATTGCTGTTAGAAGGATTGATGATGGTGGTATTCTGGATCCACTTGCTTTGATAGCAAGTGATGATGGTGGTATTTCGGATCTACTTGCTATTAGGAGTGATGATGGTGGTATAAGATTGATGATGGTGGTATTCCAGATCCACTTGCTTTGACAACAATTAATGATGGTGGTATTCCGGATTCACTTGTTTTGATAGCAAGTGATGATGGTGGTATTGATGTTAGAAGGATTGAAGATGGTGGTATTCCATATCCACTTGCTTTGACAACAATTAATGATGGTGGTATTCCGGATCCACTTGCTATTAGGAGTGATGATGGTGGTATTGCTGTTAGAAGGATTGATGATGATGGTGTTCTAGATCCACTTGCTTTGACAACAATTGATGATTATGGTAGTCCGAATCCTCTTGCTATTAGGATGATGATGGTGATATCCTAGATCCACTTGCTGGAGGGAGTGATGATGGTGGTGTTTCGGATCCACATGCTGTTAGGAGTGATGATAGTGGTGACCTAGATCCACTTGTTGTTAAAACGAGTGATAATGGTGATGGCGTCCTAGATTCTCAGTATGCATTGTTCTTATAGAACTTAAAAGAAAATGGACATTCATATGTGCTTACATCTCCGATTAAGAAAAATGTGTCTTTAGTTGTGAATTATGAGAAAAATGATGATAATGCATCAAGAATGGGACACAAGAAATCTCGAAAGCAATTAAGAAACAACCTATCAAGTAATGGCCAGGTGCTCAGTGGAAAGGTTCCGGAGGCAGATAAAGAGGAAGAATTAAAAGCTTATCATGTATTCCATTGCCCATCAAATGATAGTTTCTCTAATACGGTGGATGACACATACTAAGAAATTCTGAATGCATTGGAGTTTGATGGTCAAAGTTTCATCTATGTGCTTGAGAGTGGTGAAACACCGGTTTGTGAGAAGGAGAAGACTAATTTAGATTTTAAAGTAGAAATATTTGAAGCCGATCCCTTTGCTGATGAGGTGTACAATCCATTTATGTCATCAAAATCATTTTTATCTGTAAGCACCTTTATTTGCTACAATTTAATTATGTTTCTAAATCGATACTGCATATTTGTGACTTCAAGAATTCATTTTCTCTATGGTTTTGTCTTTTTTGTATTTTGAAAACATTTACGGTGTGTTTTGTTTGTATTATCATATAAGTAGATTGATGTAGATAATTACGGATGTATTGGGAGCCTTGCAAAAAATAAGGAGGCTCAATATAGAAAAAAACTTATGGAAAGTCTTCGAAAACCTTATGATCTATGTTGCACAGAAGCGTGATTGCGTCCCCGTTCGGAAACAGGGACGGGGACGACTGAAATTAATTTTTTCTTAAAAAAAATAAATTATAATAGTAAAAAATAATTAATAAAGAAAACTTAATCACTAACTATTTAAATTCAAAATAACAATAAAATATTCTTAACATAATATAAAAAATTCTAGCAAAATAACAAGTTCGTGCAAAAAAAAAATTAAAACAAACTACTAATTATTTTCGGAAAATAAAACGGTCTCCAATTCCGGCTCATCAAGTGATAACTCCGCAAATTGCAAAAATCCTGAATCCTCTAAGGAATCAAAAGTATCCCCACCAACATCCCACATCTTTATCTTTTCATCTTCTTTATAATCTTTAGAATTTCTTGATAGAAGATGTAAGTTGTTGTGGACATAAACCAAGTCTTCCGCACCCTTAGGGGTCTACCTATTTCTTTTAGTGAATGATAGAAGATGTAAGTTGTTGTGGACATAAACCAAGTCTTCCGCACCCTTAAGGGTCTACTTATTTCTTTTAGTGAATGAATGAAACTGTAAGTACTCCAATTACGTTAACAACAAGAGGAGTATGTAGGTTGCCCTAGTAAAGGGAAAGCCAATCTTTGTAACAATGGGGAACCAGAGCCAAAATTAACCCACCAACTCCAAGGCTCCACCGTGCCTCGCTTAGAAATAGAATTATAGTCTGCAAAAGGCCCCAAATTTAGTGAAAAATTAGCATATTCATCCAAGACTTTATCATAATCATCATCACTTGGAAAAAGCCTTCGAAAACATTTCATTCTTTCTTGAGAGATTTCTGCATCACTATGAGGAGCCAATCTAGCCGGATCTTCATTCAACCATTCATCATTATAAAACCTTCGAATAAAAGTTAAAAAGAAAAGGAGTTATATAGTGACAAATATGAAATCTTGAAAAAATAAATATTAAATGAGCATTATAATACATTGGATTTAATGAGTGAGCTAAACAATGAAGTGGTGAACTACTTTTAGTCCATTGAGAAATTAGAATTCCATACACTTGATCGTAGAATGGACTTACTTGATCAAGAGGACAACATTCTTTTTTGTAAATAGCAGATTTTACTTTCTCAATCATTGAATCCCACATTTCATAAACTAAATGAAGAGTTGGTTTATCCGTGTCACACGTTCTAATCATATCATAAACGGGTGCAGTAAAATCAAGAATGTAACTTACTTGTTCCCACCAATCATCATCATTGATTTTCTCCTTAATAAATCTAAACTTTTCCAAGTCATCTTCCCTGTAAGAATCCCATTCTTCACTAGCAATCCTTATCCTAAGCGGATGCTTAATTAATTTAAACCTCTTATGCATTACAATAATAGAGGCAAAACAAGTCCAGCAATTGAAAGCAACTTCAATGATGTGAACTTCGTAAAAATCGCCAATCTCATGTTATGGTTCATAATGAAGTTCTTAATTTGCACCGCATCATTGAAAACTAATGTAATCCAAGAACACTCCAAATATGTATCCATATTAGCATGTGTATTCTTTGGTTCACATATATTTTTCAATGCAAAGAGTATAAACTACACATGGTGTCCAATAAATGTGAGGGTATATACCTTCAATGATCTCACCGGCTGCCTTGCAATTAGGTGCATTGTCCGTAATAAGTTGAACTACATTTTGATGACCCACCTCATCAATGACTTCTTTCATTAAGTCAGATATGAACCACTTATCTTTCACTTCACCAAAGCAGTTGATAGCTTTCAGAAACATTGGTCCACTATTAGAATTAGCCATAAAATTTATTAGCGGCTTCCTTTGCGGATCACTCCAATCATCGGACACAATTGACACCCCTCTTGCCGACCAAGTTCCTTTCAAAGGTTGCGACATCCTTTCAACATAATTCCTTTCTTGTACAAGTAAATTACTTCTAAGGTTGTTGTAACTTGGAGGCACATAACCACCCAAACTATGGTCTGCAGCAAATTTAAAAGCCTTCACAAAATGTGGATTTCTTGTAAGATTGAAAGGTAATCCAACAGTAAAAAACATCCTAACAATTACATGATCCAATTGGCTTCTTGAATCAAGATCAAAAGCTTTACCTATAGGTGTCATATCTGTTTTACGTTTCTTTGAAACATCCAAATCACTTGGCAATTGAACATTTCCAACATTTTTCTTCTTCTTTCTTTCATATTCAGCCTCTAGCCTCTCCATCTCACTTATTTGTGCGCTAGTTACACCCTTACTTACAGCAATTCCCTTACCACTCAATTTAAGCAAGTGTGCCTTAACTCTAGAATAACTCCCACACCGCTTCTCATGGCATATGTTACATTCAAACTGCCATAAACCTCCTACTCCAGATTATTTTTCTATCTTAGTAACATAAGCCCATAATGGGGGATTATTCTCCTCTTCATTTGGAGTACTCCCACTACTATTATTTCGATTACTAGTACTACCACCCGTAGAAGTCATAATCAACAAAATTCAATAATTGCAGCTGCAGGTAATTTAAAAATAAACCAGCATTAAAACTTTTATCAACCAAATTTAACTTTTACAGATCATCACATCTATTTATTTATTCTTAGAACGTGGTTGACTAAAAAAATACTAACAATAACAGAACACAAATAAATACTACAAAATAAAAAGCATAACCACCCTATCCTTAATATAGTAAGGAATTCTTGAAATCCATATTTTTTGCTAAGCTGTTGAAAATCACGTGACTTCACTTGGAAAAGAAAGAAAAAATAAAATACCATACAAGTCAATTTACATGTGAAATATGGTCGTGAAAATAAGAGTACAATAATAACAATAATAAAACACTACATGTCAAATATCCTCATGTGAAAATAAGAACAAAACAATAATACACAATACACAAGAAGTCAAACCTTAAAGGTTTTTACTTATATGTGAAATATCCTCATGTGGAAATAAGAGAGAATACACAATACATGAGAAATCACATGTGAAATCTTGAAGGTTTCTACAAAATAATAGAACATTGTGTGAGATTATATATGTCATAAAATACACAATACCCGAGAAGTCACATGTAAAATCTTAAACAAACAACCCCACTTTTATTCCCAAACAATATTCTATAAATCATAAAACTAGTCAATGCTTTAGTCCCAAACAATACCCGAGAAGACAATGAGCCATTAAAGAACACCACAAATATTACACCACAGAAAAGAGCAAAGTAGCAGTCGGCACTCTCGGTGGAGTGAAGAAGATGAAGAAGGAGAAATATGTACTAACCTGGACGGGGATGCCGACGGAGTACAAAAAATTTGGAAGCCACAAGAGATTTGGAACCCACAACAAGAACGATCAACAAATTGGGAAATTTTTTAATCCCTAACGTTAAAGTAGAAAACCCATTGATTTTAATTTTTTTATTATGACGTGGCGTTTCTATTTGTTTTGAAACGTTTCCCAAGCTGTCCCCGCTTACGTGGCGTTTTAAAATTTTTAGAATCGTTTCTATCGCGATTCCGTGCCGATTCCATGTTGTTTCCATTTCCACGGCGTTTCGGAAACCGACACGGCTACTATTTAACGTTTCCGCATATCATAGCTTATGATCAAAGAGAGTATGATGAACTTATGCGGATAGCAGGGAGCGAATACCATTAGAGCGACAATTGCCACAGCGTGGAGTATAAAAAATGGTTAAAACTGGTTCTATAGAAAAATCTTATTTTGATATGCACAAAAGTAAGATTATAGTTATGCATAGTTATCTTACCCTTTTCAATTTGCCATCAAGAATAAATTTTAGATAGATATTTAGTTATGTTTATCAATGTGGTCTTCATTTAACTATTATACAGTTTTATATATTTGAGACGTCCTACTGGTTCAAATGAAATTATTGTAGGCATTTGCAGTTAATAAATATAATTATATGTAAGAAATGACAAAAGAAGTTGCTGCCACAATCTTATTTGTGGTATTATTTGGAGAGTCATACTCATAAACAGATATGAATGTACAATGAGTTATCAAACCTTTCTATACATTATGGTGAACTTCACCGACTCCCTGAATCTAAGATTGTGAATGATAAAATTCAAGATATTTCTATATTTGTTTTTGGACTATGGTTGTTGCCTTTCTCTTTTTCTTATTTTTTTTAATTTTTTCTTATCTTGTTGTTTATTTTCTGGATGAAGTTTATTTAGTCAGGTAGAATTTTCTAGAACCTAAAAGTTATTAACTTTAGTAAATTATTTTGTATCTTACAGTTCTTGCTAGAGCAATTCATGGTGATAAACCTAAAATCTTGAATATCTTGGGTGGATTTTTTTTTTTTTTTTTTCTGGTTGGAGGTGAGACATTCTATTTTACTTTTTCTAATTTGCTTAGTACTACTACCATACTATTAGTGCTGTTAGTCAGATAGGATTTAGTGATAGGGAACCCCATTCTTAAGCCTATACTCATCTATTTTAGTTTATTGCTAAATTATTTGAATAATGACATATTTACAATTATAGATTTATAGTTCTATTATGTTTCTATATAGTTCTATTATGTTTCTATATATCAGTTCAAAAGGTTAGCTCCTTCATCACTGTTTTAATATTGCTACTTTGAGCATGTACAATAGTGTATTTTTTTGTTGGGATTTTTACTTTTGGAAGAGAGAGAATGTGAGATTAAAAAAGAGGGGTAAAAATAAGAAAGAGAGAGAAAAGTGCATATCGCACCCTGATACTAGGAAAATTACTAGTGATGAGATGGATGAAAGAAAAACTAAAAAAATACACAAAAAGACAATAAAAAAACGTAAAGTCTTGGGTGTTTCTGAAACACAATAAATTATTGTGTTATTGTGTTTCAGAAACACACACGTGTGAATTTACTTTTTTCTAAAAAAAAAAGAACTATATCTTTCACGTTTATTCTCTTCTCTCTCTCTCCTTAAAACCATATATCTGTTCTTTACTTCTGTTATTCATGGATTCATCTATGTTATCAGCATCTTTCGATGTCAATAGAAGCGAAAAACAAAAAGATTTTGTTGAATCTTCTTTTCAACTTGTTTCTTCTACGAACAATCAACAGAAAGAAGTCGTTATTGAATCTTCGTTTCAAGTTCCTTCCTCTTCGAATAATGGTAATGAATTAGTATTATTACGATTTATCTTTACTTGAATGCTTTTATTTCAATCTTGAACTACATCGATTTATTGTTGTACTTCAATCTTCAACTAGATATATTTACAGAGTACGTTTCATAACCAGAGATACAACCTCGCAGATAATAACCTCAACAGATACATATAAGAATTGCACAGACACAAATAATAACCTTGCAGGCACAAAAAATAACCACACAGGTACATATAGCATCTCAACATATATATAAGAATTGCACAGACACAGATACATGAAAAATATGCACAGATAATAACCTCGCATGCACAAAAATAACCACACAGGTACATATAGCATCTCAACAGATACTTATAAGAATTGTACAGACACAAATACATAAAACACAGACACAGATAATAACTTTGCAGGCACAAAAAAATAACCACACATGTACAATTAATATCTCAACAGATATATATAAGAATTGCACAGACACAGATACATAAATCACAGACACAGATAATAACCTTATAGGCACAAAAAACCATTCAGGTACAATTAGCATCTCAACAGATACATATAATAATTGTACAGACACAGACATATAAAATGTTTTGTAATAGCGCTCGAAGTTATATTTTGTAATAGCACGTTTTTATTTTGAATGTTATGGTTTCACACGTGTAAAACTTGTAACACAATAATACAGTGTGTTACATGTAACATCTAAGACACTCTCATAACAAAAATATAAGAAATATTTATTTTGATTTTTTTTATAAATTATTTAATTTTAAATATTATTTTTCTTGACACAATAATAGAAAATTCCAAAAACATTTCTACCATATTGAGTCTTTAAATATCAAATGGGTGGATTTTTATTGATTTTACATGAAAAAACTCAGGAAATTTCTTTTCTATTATACGTGTTCTTAGAAACATTAGGACTTGGGTTGGGTTGTTTGAATTAAATAATCAATTTAACTCTTATATGGTAAAATTAAAGAAATAAAAAGTAAATTTAAGAATATTTGCAAAAGTAGATTATTCTGAAACGTAAGTGTAATTATTGCATGTTGCTCAACAATTCTGATTCCACTAGCATTGTTGGTGCCATTAATGAAAATGCAATTTCTCTTCAGACTCCACGCTTTGGATGCATATTTATATTTACATATTCTTATAAATGGTAACTACATATATTCTTCCTAATCTCTTCAGGCCAATAATGATTGAAAGTAATGATATTTTCAATTTTTTTAATAATAATAATAATAATAAATTAAAACAAAAATCTACAAAGTTGCACTGAAACCCTACCACCAGACAAACCAACACAAAAGTCCCAAAATCTGTTCTTTCTATATCCAATCCAAATTTTCATTCTCAACTTCACTTACAGTACATGTAAAATTAATCAATGTTTATTGCCCATTATCAATAAACAAAATCAGGACACATATCCTTAGAAAGGGCTTAAAATATCGCTTATCCAACTACCCCACATGTGAAGAAAATAAAATATATCAATGAAATGACATTCATATAATAATTTTCTTTAACACAATTAAATTCAACTGACCTGATATTCACAAACATTGATATTACTTAGATAACGTACCTGATGACTCCATCTGAAAGTTAGATAGTCTAATTTAGAAATATTAATCGGCTGATGTATGCAGTATAAAACACAATTCAAATGATAAAAACAAAACAAATATAAACCAATATAAAAGCATTGAAATTTTCTTCTTGAATACTACTTTGTTATTCATACGTATCTTGAATATTTGAATCAACACACCTATAAATTGTTCCAAATTCTCATATAATAATATAAATCTATTATCGTTGAGCTTGAATTTTAATATAGATGTTTATTTATAAACAACTACATGCAAATTACATGCACAGTATAAGTATAATAATAATAATGTTGTAGTATCTATAACCATTAATCATTCGAACATGAACATAAGAACCAGAAACATCACAAAAACACAAGGATTTTTACGTGGTTCCACCTGGTGGCTTCAAAGAGCCTCCTAAAAGGTGTACATCCATGAGGTTTCGACTCAGCGGCCGGTTACACTATAGTGTTAGTGAATTACAAAAATATAAAAGTACAAGAATCCTTCTTCCAGAGATCTTAAAAGAGGAAGACACACTAAACCCTAATTCGCAAGAGTGAGGCAGAGACGAATCAAAGAACAAAGAGAACAAAAAGTAGCTGCTACAGTAACATCTGAAGGTTTATATACCTAGGTGTAAGTAGTGGCCAGGTCAAATGGATGGGTGTTTTTAAGTAACCAAGCCCATACCAAACAAATAAGAGCCTTGCCTACAGAGAATACAACAATCTATAGTAATATATGATAATAAAAAAATAATAATAATAACAAATAATAATAATAATAATAATAATTTTAATTTACTCAACCGATATAATTTGATGGGTTTTTATTGAAGTCTAAACTTATCTATATTATATATATAAAAAATATTTTATAAATGAAATCTTCAAAATATATATTTTTAAACACATGTTTTAAATTTTAATTTTAATTAGTATTATTATATTATTAACGTAATAAAATTACTACCCAAATGAAATTATTATAGTAGTATTTTTAAATAATAGTAATTGAAAATACTAATCATTTATTATTAATAATTATTATTAATAATAGTAATTATTATTATTATTATTATTATTATTATTATTAAAAACCAGAACGCCTCGCGGATGTTGATAACCCTACCTTGAGAAAAAAAACAACCCCAAATATCCAAAATCTTTTACAACCATCGATTTCAATAAGTGTAATGGTAATTAATAAGATATGTAATTTTAACTAAATGACGTTAACATAATTTAAAATATAATGTAGTATTAAAAATAATATTTATATCCGTTTAGGAAGGTCGATCTTGTCTTGACGTTTGAAACTAAAAATGGTGGAATCTTAGGCTAAATAAGTTTGATGGGGTTTTGTTGAAGCCTAGACGAATCCATGGTCAGGAGATGTAAATCGGTTAATAGGAACGCGACTGGAGATCATGCTAGAAAAGAAGAACGATCCGAATGATAATGATTGAAAAATATTCTCGTATAGAAGAAGATGGAGAAAGTTAGAATGATTATTCACACCTTCTCCATCTCATTCCATACAAAAAAATTTTCCAAATAAAATTACTAATACATATTCCGCATTCGGTGTATTTTTATATGTTCATCCTATAGGCATACTACACAATCAACATACATAAATAATAAGTGGAAAAGGAAAGGGAGATTACAATCAATTGGTCGATGATAAATCTCTTGGAAATATTGTTCAGTTCACCAGCTAAGAACCCCAATTGAACTTCTAGAACACGAACACTAATGCCTTCAACTCTTGAACTCTTTGAAACCTTTCAATAGGTTTCACTTTGCAAACACTGTTTGCAATTTCACGTCTCAGAGAATGCTCTGAGATGTGATGTTTAGGATGATTTGAAGAATGACAGGAGGACACTATTTATAGTAGTCCTTAACTAGTTCACTTGAACTAGAACTCATTTGAATCCAAACTATTGAATTCTTATCATCTGATCTCTTACTAATCCATTACTTCATGGATAAGGAAAGAGTTCTGGGCTGGGCTTATCTTGGGTGGACCTATCACCCAGGCCCAATGGCCCCAATACCACATCAATATAAGGCTTGGGTCAGCCCATAAATATTATAAATCCAACATTCTCTCACTCACACAATAGAGGTATAGCCCACTAAGGACCATCAAGGCTTAAACAGAGAAAGCACACATCGATCAATCAATTAGTTTTATACGGCAAATAACCGATGTGACCAAATGAACAAGTTTCTTCAATAAAGAAGAACAATCTCAAAATTCACTTCATATCCCAGACTACAATGATTTGAATTCACTTCAGACATGTTCGGTCCCAAACGAACCAATGTTTTGAAAACTTCGAAGTACTTTTAATCACAACTGGGTTCCCAGGAACCACAGTCCGCTAGCGTGTGATTTAAATAGTGTGAATACAATCAGAGTCTTCCAATTCGCTCCTGTCCCAAAAGTTGATGAAAGTAACCGACATCACGATCATGTCACATAGGCCAAATTTACCATAGCCATAGAAAGACACGCCAATGACACAGTCATTACCCCAACATTCCAGATACAAAAGAGATTGTACTAAGGATAAATAAATATGGGACTTTGCATGATAAAGAGTATGGACTGTTCTCAAACTTATCTCCCACAGGGTCAACTTATAACTCGCATGGTGTAAAAGCATGCGCGACAATGAACCTTGTCTCTACGTTAGGCACGTATGTCTATTATGATAGTTCATTGTCCAGACGATAGCACAAAGCTATTCCTCAGACTTGATCACTCCCACTTTCCAAGTGCAATGACTCAAAAGTCTAGTCCGGCTTGTCAAGTCTCGTGATTGTGGCTCTCATGAGCGATTCTCAATCCATGTTAGAGAATCTCATCTTGACGACCACGTCAAGGCGATCATTGTATACACCCCTCTTAGTTCTTGAAACTCCTATTCAGAACATGAGTGTATAGATCTCATCTTGCATTATCACCGGATAATCAAGGCAACTGCGCGTGCAAGTGTGCAAGTCTCTCAAACCTAACGACATACTCTCGGATGAATTAACTCTCTATATGCCAGAAAACACATGAAGATAAACAATTATCATTAAAACATAGGCATAACAATCCAAGACATTACAGTCTACGTATACCTAAAGACCTAGAATGTTTGACAAAAACATCTCTAATTACAGCCTTTGTAAATGGGTCTGCTACCATATCATGTGTAGATATATATCTGACTGTTACATGCTTCTTTGTCACTATATCCCTGATAAAGTGGTACTTAGTCTCTATGTGCTTAGACATACTTTGATACTTAGCATCCTTAGTGTAGGCAATAGCTGCCTGACTATCACAATATACAGTGACTGGCTTTGGCTCACTCTCAGTTAGGTTAAGGTCATCTAAAAACCTTTTGAGCCAGACAGCTTCCTGCACAGCCACCGAGCAGGCTACAAATTCTGCTTCCATGGTGGACAATGCTATGCAAGGCTAGTTCTTGCTACTCCAGGAGATTGCTCCAAAACTTTGAATGAAGGCATAACCGGAAGTTGACTTCCTCTAATCTAAGTCGCCACCCCAATCAGCGTCAGTGTAACCCACTAGATGGTTTTCACCATCTTGGTAATATAGAGCATAATCTAAGGTTCCTTTTAGATATGCTAGAATTCGTTTCACAGCAATCTAATGCTTTTTTCCTAGATTAGACTGATACCTGCTTACCAGTCCTACTGCATAGCAGATATCGTGCCTTATACACAACATAGCATACATCAGGCTGCCGATGGCATTTGCATATGGAACTTTCTGCATCTTCTCATGCTCTTGCGGAGTTTTAGGGCACATCACAAGACTCAAAGTCTGACCTTTTGCAATGGGTGTGTCTATAGGCTTGCAATTAGCCATATGGAAGCGTTCAAGGATCTTTTGAATGTAGAGCTCTTGCGATAAAGCCAATAGCCTCTTACTTCGATCCCTTGAAAGCTTGACTCCTAATATATAGGCAGTCTCACCCATGTCCTTCATCTGAAAAGTTGTCGACAACCAGATCTTCGTTGACAACAGAGTGTCCTTGTTGTTGCAAGCCAAAAGAATGTCGTCTACATATAATGACAGTAACACAAAACCGTCATTGGACTTTTTCAAATAAACGCAATGGTCTTCTTGTATCATTTGGAAACCATATGACAATACCGAGTCATGAAATCTCAGGTACCATTGCTTGGAGGATTGTTTGAGTCCATAAATGGACCTCAAGAGTTTACACACTTTGTTTTCTTTTGCCTTTAGTTATAAAACCTTCAGGCTGTTCCATGTAAATCTCTTCCTCCAGTCCTCCATTGAGGAAAGCGGTCTTGGCATCCATTTGATGCAATTCCAAGTCCATATGTGCAACTAAGGCCAAGATTAGGCGAATAGAAGAGAATCTCACCACATGTGAGAACGTCTCCTCATAATTTATGCCCTCTTGTTGGGTATAGCCTTTCACCACCAATCTTGCCTTGTATCTCTCGATCGAACAATCAGCTTTACGAAGGACTCATTTATTTCCGATGGCTCTATGTTCTGGCGGTAAGTCAACCAAGTCCCAAACATGGTTACATTTCATCGATTTTATTTCCTCTTCCATGGCTTTCATTCATACATCATTGGGGGGTGAATTGAGAGCTTCCTTTACGTTCTTTGGTTCCTCACCGTCGTGTGAAGCCATCATGAACGTTTCCCCTTTAATCTCATAATGTCGTCGGGGAATGGGGACTCTTCTACTTCTTCGATTCAATGACTCAGGCATCGAAGGATCAGGAATCTGCGTACTCCCACTATCATGTACCAGTGGAGCTGATTCTTCAGGCACTTGTTCACTCCCACTAGGATTGATATCCATTTGTGGAGGAACTAAGTCCTCTGATTCTTTTTGTTCAAAGAAGGAAGTCTCTCTTTCTACTTCACCCTTCTTGGGGAATTCATTCTCAAGGAATACAACATCACGTGACTCTAATTCAGAAATGGTACCATCTGAATTTTCTCCTATTAGTACATATCCTTTGGATTGCTCGGGATATCTTATGAAAATACATCTTTTACCCCTCGCACCTAGCTTCCCATATAGGCTAGAAAGATCATGTACATAACACGCGCACCCCTAGGGTCACAAATAGGAGAGGTCAGGTTTTCTACCTGTCCATAACTCATAGGGTGTAGTAGTCACTGATTTCGTTGGAACCTTATTTAATATGTGGGTCGCTGTGAGAAGTGCATCTCCCCAATAAAATATTGGGAGATTTGCTTGTGCCATCATTGATCTTACCATTTCTAACAGTGTTCTATTCCTCCTCTCGGCAACTCCGTTTTGCTGAGGGGTCCTAGGAATAGTCAACTGTCTCACTATACCTTTCTCCTGACACAACGTCTTAAATTGGTCAGATAGATACTCTCGGCCTCGGTCAGTGTGTAGCACTTTGACAGTCCTATCTAGTTGATTCTCCACCATAGCCAAAAATTTTCCAAAGCAATCTAAAACTTCAGAGTTATGGGAGATTAGATAGACTATACCGAAACGAGTGAAGTCATCTATGAAGGTAATGAAATTTGATGCACCACTTCTAGCCCTAACATTCCTAGGTCCACATATGTCGGAATGAACTATCTCTAAAGAAAAAGTGGCCTTATTTGCCTTTCCAAAAGGTTTTCTAGTTTCCTTCCCAGCTAGACAATGATTACAAGCTGGCAACTCGATCTTATTATAAGATCCTAATATCCTCTCTTTTGCCAACCTGTTCATTCTATCTTGTCCTATTTGACCAAATCTAGCATGCCAAATGAAAATATCAATATCACCAGATGTAACAAGAGTAATACTAGTATCATTATCGACATAAGAAGGGTTCTCATAATTATTAATGCAAAGATAAATAAATCCATCAGTCATTCTTCTAGAACCAATAAAAACAGAGTCATAATACAAACTCAAAACTTTCGATTCAAACACTAGTTTATATCCAAAAGTCATTAAAACAGAGATTAAAACGAGACTACGTCTAATCTCAGGAGCGTAGAGGACATCATGTAGTAGTAAAACGTGGCCATTTTGCATCCTCAGTTTGCAAGTGTCGATCCCTTTTATTTCAACTCGTGAGTTCTTCCCCACATATATCCATCTAGTACCACACGGTATGCGTCGGTACTCTACGAACGCTCCCCTGTCTCTAGCTACATGGTCGGTTGCCCCTGAGTCTACAATCCATATAGAATAAGACTCGGCAAGCAAAACGGTGCTAGAAACAAAAGCATTAGACATATAAAGATAAGAATAGGATACCTCTTTCTTCGGCTCGGTACAATCACGAGCGAAGTGTCCCATCTTGTTACAATTGTAACACTTGATCTTGCTCATGTCCCTTTTCTGACCCTTTCCACGTCTGGCCTTCTTTCGAGGGTTTTTGGTCCTGGGCTTATTAGGATTCCTCGAATCCTAATCTTTCTTGCCGCCCTTATTACCCCTCTTGTGCTTAGCATTACTGCCTCTATGCACATTTGAATAAGCCATGTAAAGCTGACCAGAAGATTTTGCCGCCTCTAGGCGCTCGTCCTCAAGTTGTACATGACGAGAGATATCATCAAACGTTTTGATGTTATCATTATGTGTCATGTTTATCTTCATATTTTCCCAACTATTTGGGAGGGACCTTATCACTGCCTACACTTGTTGCTCGTCCGTTAGGACATGACCAGCTGATTTCAACTCGCGGATTATGTTAGTCATCTCACGAAGATGTTGGCCTATAGTATGATCACCGCGCTTGCGATAAGTATCAAACTTAATCGTCAACCGTCGGAGCTTGGTGGTTGAAGTCCCACCATATTTGTCCTTGAGTGCTACCCACATAGCCTGTGCAGTGTGGTAATCCTCAAAAGCACACATCAAATCATCAACCATAATCGACAATATGGTGATGCGCGCAATGCTATTCTTGCGCTTCCAAGACAAATAGGCGTCCATATTAGGCCTTTCTTGTGCAGTAGAACCATGCGCTGGTTCGACCATCATGTTCGAAAGAGTCTCGAGAGCTTCTTGCTCCTCGAGGATATACTGGATCTTGCGATGCCATATATCGTGATTGACCCCATTGAGTTTGTCACCCTTGTTCAACTCAGCGATAATAGACTTAGTAGCAGAGGCCATCACTGACAAGCACCAAAAAGATACATAAGACCATCTATGTTTAATCTAGCATAATCATCCGATAATCATATAAATACACTAGCTAAAACAATCAAAAACTCATCGAATCAATCTGAGAGGGAATCAGAGAAGATAGGCAATCTACCCAATCACCATCCTTGTCCTCAAACTTCATCAACTTGTTAATCATGCAGTGTGCAAACAAGTCTAAGCATGCAAGCCTAGAACATCCACTAAATTATTCAGCAACCAAGGAATAATCAAAAAGAATTCATGTTATAAAAAAATATATATCTATAATATATTAAATAAAAAACTGCATACTAAACAGTTCCAAAAAAAACATGAATAACTTTAAAAGATATATAGTCTATAGATAGTCCTCTGGGTCCCATCGGAAGGTGTGAGAGGGGTGTACTCAGGCTGAGTAATCACACTATCACCATCCTGAGCCTCGTCATGTATCTCAGGTTTGTCGCCATTCCACTCGGCAACCTCTTCCTCCTCTCTAGCCCATTGGGCTTCGTCATCCTCTTCACCATCCCACTCTGGGATTTCCCTTTGTACACCATTCCATTGGGCGTCATCTTCCACAGGTTCAAACTCATCTTCGAACTCATCATCTGTCTCATTTTACTGCTCCAACTCAGCTTCGGCAGCCACTTGCTGCTCTGCAAGAATGTCATCCATGAAGTTGATGTTCTCTCCAAGCACATAAGCTCCATGCACATGCGGAAACGGTGGAGGTGCCTGAGCTTGAGCAACCGAGTGTTGCTCAAGAGGAGGAGGAACAAAAGTTTGAGCAATCGGATGATGCTCAGGATACATTGGGATCGGTGGTGGAACCATCGGAGGATGGTAAAGAGGCGGTGGACCGAAATAATGTCCCACCAGGGGGTGTGAATGGGGAAAAAGGTGTGCCCACCTAAAACCCATCGGCTGATGTGGAAGTGGAGGTGGTGGAGCAGTCGGATGATGCTGCTGGACTGGATGATCATGTCCAAAAAGAGGTGGCACCATCATTTGAGGAAGCTCCGGAGGAAATATATAGACGGTGGCCGGTGCAAGGTACCTATTAGGATACTGAGTAGCCCTCTCAGTGGGGACCCAGAAGTCGTTGTCCACAACGTAACCATACCTATGAACCATAATCTGTGCAAAATAAAAATGCACATGTCATAAGCATGCAAACGGCATTAGTAAATTAATAAAAATAAAATGCCATCGTAAATAGAAAATAATATTTCAAAAATTTTCCACAAAATTGCATGCTCAAAATATTCAAAAATTGGCATAAAAGGTTAGGTTTTAATTAAAAATAAAAAAAACCAAAAATTTGGATTAAAAAAAATATTTTTTTTGAAAATAAATTTTTTTTTTCAGTCGTGGGCGGCGGCGCGTGGTGGTCACGCGCCGTCGGAGGTCCGTGGTTGACCGCCGACGTGCCGGCCAGAGCCAGGTGGGTGCTACACGCACCGGTGACACGTGGCGCGCCGAGGCGTCGCCGCGTGTCACTGGCGTGTCAGTCGCACAGTCAGCATTTGGGCTGACGTGGCTGCCACGTAGGCGGCCACATCAGTGCTAACCTGTGCGCCACGCGGCACCTAGTATCAGCTTGCCCGGTCAGCAAAAATTGCTGACGTGTTGACACGTCAGCGCTGGCTGTGGCGCTGACAAAGGAGCAGGCCACCCCCTGTGCACCTCACGCGCCCGCCGGGCGTGTGAGGTGCAGGCGTCGCCTTGCCGTGGTGCGATGGCAGTCGGGGCGGCGGCCGTTTTCTCCTCTCGCAGTCCTCTCTCCAACCGTGCAGTCAGTTGTCGTCTTCGAGGCTCCGGTTGTCAGCGGTGAACTTCACTCTCCACAGCTGTGACTGGTCAAGATTGCTCAACATGTGAAACATTATTGCTGTTTGGGTCTGATTCGTACGAATCTGTCCCCAAACTTCGGAAGGCTATAACTCCTTCGTTTCTCGTCGAAAAAATTCACATAATATATCGACGGATTTGTTTTTGAAGACGAATCCAACGATATATAATTTGCATATTGAAAAAATTCGTGCAATTAATTAAAGCTAAAAAAAAGCAACGAAAATTGCATGCAAACTACTATTTCAGCACTTAGTTTACGTTCTATTTAAGCAAAAATAACAGTAGCATAATTATATCGACCAACAACAATAATGTAGACAGGCTCTGATACCAATATTGATCCTATAGGCATACTACACAATCAACATACATAAATAATAAGCGGAAAATGAAAGGGAGATTACTGTCAATTGGTCGATGATAAATCTCTTGGAAATACCGTTCAGTTCACCAGTTAAGAATCCCAATTGAACTTCTAGAACACGAACGCTAATGCCTTTAACTCTTGAACTCTTTGAAACCTTTCAATAGGTTTTACTTTGCAAACACTGTTTGCAATTTCACGTTTCAGAGAATGCTCTGAGATGTGATATTTGGGATGATTTGAAGAATGAGAGGAGAACTCTATTTATAGCAGTCCTTAGCTAGTTCACTTGAACTAGAACTCATTTGAATTCAAACTATTGAATTCTTATCATCTGATCTCTTACTAATCCATTACTTCATGGACAAGTAAAGAGTTCTGGGCTGGGCTTATCTTGGGTGGACCTATCACCCAGGCCCAATGGCCCCAAGCCCACATCAATATAAGGCTTGGGTCAGCCCATAAATATTATAAATTATATATATATATATTTCATTACTTTTTTATAAGGAAAATTACATATAAAATGGATCAAACAAAATTTCAAAATTTAAAATTAACAAAAAAAAAAAACTTTATTTATATTTTTAGCCATTTAAACTTTGATATTCAAAAATAGACCTTTACAAATTTACAGGTCTTTTTCACAAACCACCTTCACAGATTAGTGTAAAAGGTCTTCACATAAGAGTACAAACGTCTATTTGATTTATTTTTGAAAAGGTTTGACAGTTTATTTTTGGTGAAGTTTTTTAAGTTGAATTATATAATGTAAATAAAAGTTATAAAATGACAAAAATTAAAGTCTCCCGTTTTTATATTATATTATATTATATATAATATTAGATTATTCTATTCACACTTTTAGAATTATTATTATTATTATTCATTATAAATAAAATGGAAATATATAATTATTTATGTAAATATGAGTTTCTAATTTGTTTAAAATACAACATTTTATTTAAAATATACATTTCAATCAAATAAAAACCTAAAAATATGGCATAGTTGTTATTTTATAATTATAATATATCATTTTTTAAATTTAAAATCAATATTATATCCATATAAAATATGTTAATTAAAAAATATAAAAATTTTATTACTTATAATACTATTTATACAAAAATATGATATTTTATGCATAAAATTTAATATATATAATACTTTTAGTATATAATATTTGATAAACTAAATCTTCAAATATATATTTTTGAAATTAAACATATATTTTAAATTTAAATTATTATTATTATATTATTATTATTATTAACTAATATAAAATTATTACAAGAATGAGATTATTATGTTTTTTTTTTATAATAATTGAAAGTAATGATCATTTTTAATTTTTGATATAATAATAATAATTTAAAACTAAAATGTACAAATCCCAAATTCATACTATGATCTACAACCAGCACCGTCCCTATATTTTTGGAGGCCCCTGGCCGATGTGATACAATGGCCCCTTTAAGTTTTTTTTATTTTTTATTTTTTTTTTTAACATGACCATAAATAGGGTAAACATGAGTACTAGCATTCAATATTATAAATTAACATGACGATCCATTAAATAAACAAATTCGATACTACAAACCAAAATAGTAAGATTATAAAATTAGTTCGGTTACATCAAATTAATCCAATTTCAGTGATTAATTTCTTTTAAAAAAAAAATAATACCAAATTACATTTTTTTTAAAAAAAAAAAATTAAGTTCACCTCCGGCTCAGTGGGCCCCCCTCCACGCGGGGCCCTGGGCGGTCGCCCCTTCGGCCACCCCTCAGAGCCGAGCCTAGTTTAAATTAGGGTTGTTTATATTATTCGCTCGATTCAAATTTTTTATGCTAGGTAATAAATTTATTTTTTATAAAATTATTTTTTATTTTCTATTTAAATAAAAATAAAATGTAATTTATTATGGATAAAGAAACAAAAAAAAATAACAATAGTTATGGATAAAAATAAACATATAAATAAATTTATAGGAAGTATTTTTGCTTTTCCTATTATTTTTCAATAAAATAAGTGTGATTTGCATAAATGGTCCAAAAAATTAAATTTATTATAGTTTAAAACCAAGATCAAAATTTCTGCAATCCTAAACAATCTAATTTTATTTTATTATATATATATATATATATATATTTTGCAACAAATGAACCAAGAAGACCTTTATACCCGTTCCATTAAAAAATAATTTAAAATCAATTTAAGTTATATTTATTTGTTTTAAAGGTAGGAAAGGTCTATTATGCCATTCAATTTAAATATTTGAATTCAAAAATAATATTCGCATTTAGACCTCACCATATTTAATAAAAGCCCCTCACAAAATTTGTTTATGTTTGTTAGGAAAATTCATGTGCTATCCCAATTTCTTCCTAATTCCTAGTTTGATTCAACCAAAACAATCAGTCCAAACACAAACACAATATTTAACGTGGTTCGGCAAATTGTCTAATCCACGAAAAGATATCAACTTTACTATGAGAAATAAAGATTACAAGTCCTTCAGACA
This sequence comes from Cardiospermum halicacabum, assembly GCA_031304145.1. Lineage (NCBI taxonomy): Eukaryota > Viridiplantae > Streptophyta > Magnoliopsida > Sapindales > Sapindaceae > Cardiospermum > Cardiospermum halicacabum. The sequence continues at coordinate 22,781,195 of CM062395.1, forward strand.
ATACTCTCTCTCCACACAAAATTGTTTTCTTTCTCAACCAGAATCTCTTTTAGGCGAACAACTCCACCACGGCGAGACAATCCCAAATCAAAATCTCCTTAATGGCGAGACAACCCCAATGCAATGATCATTACCCCAATCGGCAGGCATAACCCCAATCCAATGATCATTACCCCACTAGGCAGGCATGACCCCAATCCAATGATCATTACCCCACTCGGCAGGCATGACCCCAATCCAATGATCATTACCCCACTAGGCAGGCATGACCCCAATCTCAACTCGAAATCTCTTCAATGGAGAGACCCCAACCCCAATGATCATTACCCCCACAGGTATGACCCAACTCCAATGATCACCATCCCAAAGGGACGAGATACTTTCTTCTTCATGAGACAACTCTATTTATAGTGATCATCAAATATACTTTCCTAATTTGTTTCCTTTCCAACTAAGGAATACAATCAACCAAATTAGGAAAACCAAATCTTTTCAAAACAAGGAATCAAACCATTAGGAAATAGATCCAAACTCAAAATAGGAAAACCTTCCTAAAAGGAAATCCTTGTGATTCAAGGTAATCCTTGTGATTCAAGGCAATCCTAACAAATCTCCACCTTGACTTGAATCACCTAAAACTTTTGAATCTATTTCCTTTGATCACTATCAAACCAAATTTGTCTCCATCATTCAATTCATTCTCTATCAAATCTAAAATATTTCTCCACCTCGAATTAGAAACTACGAATTCCCAAATCCAGATGTTTTTCAGTTCTTGATCTCAATCTCATACTTTACCATGCTTCCAATACGCAACAGTCATATTCTGTTCAATATCGCTACCTCTAGAAATCTCCAAAACTCATCTCCACTATCCAAGTTTAACCTTCCTGTGTCTTCTACAACATATCCAAAATTCAGCTTAATCCAACGGTTCATTAAAGAGATATGCCTTTTTCAATTTGACAGCGCAGGACAGATCCGTGAAACCCATGAACCCAATTGTTGATGTCATATCTCTTTATTTCAGTCTTTACTCCAAAATCCAAACGGTCAAAAGTTAGCCATATATGTGTAGAATATTCGAATAAAATTAGAGAATCATCCAATGGTGGGTTAAGGAGAAATCTTCAACTCTTCCAAGCTGCCCAGAAAATTCTGCTGATCAAAATATTCACTAAATTTATCTCACTGATCTACATCATTGATACAAATTCCAATCGAGGTGTCCACTTCAAACTTGATCTTCAAACAAATCTCCACCAAAGCTCTGATACCTGTTTGTTAGGAAAATTCCTGTTCTATCCCAATTTCTTCCTAATTCCTAGTTCGATTCAACCAAAACAATCAGTCCAAACACAAACACAATATTTAACGTGGTTCGGCAAATTGCCTAATCCACGGAAAGATAACAACTTTACTATAAGAAATAAGGATTACAATTCATTCAGACAAAAATAATCCCCAGTTGTATTGGAAACCTAACTTTCACAATTCCAATTTTTCACATCCTTGGGACACCAAATTCACAACAAATTCATCCCTATTTGTCCTTTAACAATCCATAGGAATGTCAGCACATAATTATCCACTACGTATCTGAAACTTCATCTTCCATCACAACTCAAAGATATATTTTTTAAAGTTTTTTCATTCTTGAACATTGTAGAATTAATGTCATGGTCTAGGGGTTAATGGGTCTTGAATTAATGATTTTAGAGTTACTTGTAACGTCATTATGGATATTGGATAGTGTTTCGTGTTAATTGTATGGTATTGGAATGCAATTTGACGAGTTAGGGTTGAAAATCCTGAATGTAGTTTCCAGCTGTTTCCCGGTGTCAATGCCAGGAAACTGTCCCAGATTAACACCATTTTCCGGTGTCCATGACTGGAAATGATTAAATTTAATTTCCGTATATGGATACCGTGACACATGCTAGTAAATAATTTTTTGTTTTCCAGTCATTCATACTAGGACATAGGTGGTTTTTTTTTTTTACCTATTTCCCGGTCACAATATGGGGATACAGATGGGATAATATCTATCAGTGATTTCCATTATTGAAGCCGGAAAATAGTCTATTAGAAGTCCGGTTTCCAGTCTTCATAAGAGGAAAATCATTTACTGGTCTCCATACCGGGATATAGGGGCTCATTTTGACTATTTTCCTCCCTTTATGCATAGAAACAGACATAAATTTTTTGTCACTGATTTCTTGGTGTCAACACTGGGAAATAGGCATAAATTACTTCTATTTCTAGGTCTGTAGACCGGAAAACGGCGTCAATGCATCGGTTTTTCATGTCTTTAAATAATTTATCTTTTCCTTTTTCAGAAATAGGCTTTAAAAAGACACTAGTGTACTTCAAGGTACAGGTTCTCATGATGCAATTGATGGTGGGCCAGGTGACAGTGCCACAGAAACTATGAATGCTCCTCGGAAGCATAAAGGGGGAGATAGATCATTTTTTTCAACTATTTGGTCTGGCTGATTTGCGATGTTAGTGATCTTACTGTAGTTTTGTTTTGGTTGGTGGTGGTCTTAATACCCAGTTTTGTTGTTGGTGTTAGTGTGGAGTTTGATTGCTTCGGCTGTGTCGTGTAGTACATCATAAGCACTTGTCTAAGGGGAGTTTATTTTGTTTAAATATTCTTTTTTTCAGGAGGAGTTTGTTTTTTTTATAAGTAAAGAGTTTTTACTTGAGAAAACCATCTACCATCTATTATGCTCATAAAATGCCAAAGGGGGAGATTAAATATGTTGTCATTCTGTTATCAACAATTATGTTGTTAAATGAATTATATGACAAATAGTTTCTTATATGTTTTTACACATGGAGGTTGTGCAATTAGTTGGAAGGCTACCTTACAAGCGACTGTTGCATTATCAACAACAGAGGCCGAGTATATGGCCATGGTTGAGGCTGTAAAGGAAGCAATTTGGTTAAGAGGATTGGTTGGTGAACTCAGCGAAGATTTGAAGGTGACGACAGTCCACTGTGACAGTCAGAGTGCGATTCATCTAGCAAAGGATCAAATGTTCCATGAACGCACTAAGCACATAGACGTCAAGTACCACTTTGTTCGAGATGTGATTTCTGAAGGTAATATTACGGTTCAGAAAATTGGTACTGAAAACAACCCTGCTGATATGATGACCAAGTCCTTATCTACAATCAAGTTCAAGCATTGTTTGAGCTTGATTGGAATTTGTGATCGTTAAGATTCCCTTACGGGATACAAGGAAGAGGAAGACAATTCGAAGTTTGTTTTATGGATCTAGGTGAAGATATAATTGATAGTGATCAAAGAAAAAAGATTCAGAAAAGTTGAGGTGATTCAAGTCAAGGTGGAGATTTGTTAGGATGCCTTGAATCATAAGGAATCCTAAACTCTTGATTCACTAGGAATCCTTTTTTGGAAGGAATTTTTATTTTGGTTCTTGGATCTATTTCCTATTTGCTAGTTTTCCTAATTTGAGGAGATTTGTTTTTCCCAATTGTTATGGTTTATTTTTCCTTATTGGAAAGAAACTATTAGGAAAGTGGGTTTTGTGATCACTATAAATAGAGGCATCTCACAAAGAAGAAAGCATCAAGTTCTAAAGAGAATTACACATTGTGAGTGTGGGAAACACATTCGTGAGTTAGGGGTTTTAGTTTGGGTGCTTTGGGTTGTGAGATTTGAGTGTAGCCTTTTGTGGCTATTTTGTGTGATATCTTGTAATCCCTTTGATTATTATAGTGGATTGTTATTCTCTTCCTTCGTGGAGTAGGCACATCGCCGAACCACGTTAAATCTCTTGTGTCTCTTTCTACTTTCCATACTTTGTTGTTCTGTTTCTACTTTTGTTAGTGTTATTCTGTCTCCTCTATTCCTAACATAATATTTATATTTGATATGTTAAGATATATATTTTTAATTTTAATATAATATTTTTAAATTTTATTTTAATTATTTTTAATATGATCGAATTTAAATTCAAAATCAATCATAATTGCTTTAATTGCCATCATACACAACAATAAAATGGTTTATAAATTATAGTTAGAGATATAAACTTACTTCAGTATTTTAGAGATATAAACTTAATAGTCGTTCGGGTACATAAATATATGATTGTAGCCGGAATATGTATCCATGAGACTCAACATCTCGTAACTGGCTGTTGTGTCGATGGTGAGGTCGATGTGAGGCAGAGAGAATGGATATTTTGCTTTTTGAGATCTGTGATGTCGATGTAGACCCTCCATTGTTTGTTTTTCTTTTTGACGACCACCACGGTCGCGAGCCATTCTGGGTATTGAACCTCTCTGATGGATCCATTCGCAAGGAGTTTTTTGACCTCCTCATTGATGATCTTGTTCCTCTCAGGGGCGAATATCCTTCGTTTTAGCTTGATTGGCTTCGCGCTCTTTTTTATGTTCAGTTGGTGAGTCATGACTGTTGAGTTAATCTCTATCATGTCTTTGTATGACCAAGCGAAACATTTTGGCGATTTTTAGCAGATTCGGAATATGGTAGAGAATGTGTCATCATTCAAAACTGGTGGAGCATATTGGTTTACCGACCTAACAACAACACCTAATGCTTTCTACATTTTCCCAATTTTGACTGGGCTGACTTTCTTACTAATAGTACAGGTAAACCAGTTGTTGGAAGATTTTGGTGTGATGCTTTTCCTTTTAGCTCGTACTTCTCACAATTAACTTGTTTAGTACATTGTCAGTGTAATATGCAAGAGGGTATGGAGGGAAATCTTACTGCTAACACCATGAAAAAGGTCTCTAGAGTTTTCGCCTTTCTTTCAGTTCCATTTACTATGAAGTTTCCTCCGGTAATCGTGCTGCCACATTCTGCATCATCTTTTATTTTTGCACAATTTAAAAGATTCTCTCTGGGTGGCCCTTTTAGTTGAAAATACTGAAAGGTTTCTAAAGCAAATTTGTTCCTTCACTGCCATACCATATGTTCACATTAGAGCAGAGTGTATGCATTTATATCTACTCTGTATATCTAAAACTGTAGAGATCATTTCTATGTGCTAGTTTGGTTTTTCGCTTAAGTTTTTCTTTATTAAATGCTCAATCTCTGTATTCTACTGCAGGCTGTCCACTGCTATTGGATCACATCAAATCTCTTCTCTCTCACTTATAGATTAGGTGAGATTTTTTTGATTTCTTTTTGAAATGATGTTTTCCAATTATCTAACTTAAACCAATAACAACCATAATGCATCTGCTGGCTGCTCTGTTAAATGCTCCAGTGTTGAAGGCTCCTGGTGTTAAGAAAGCTTTAGGTTTTCCAGAAATACCAGCTCCTCCATCAAGTACCACGCCGCAACCATCCTTCTCATTGTTCTCAACACTCAAGCAAGCCCTTGGAGGAAAAGCTGCTAGATTGGCATCCTCATCTCCACCGAATGCTGAACCATCGAAAGGTATGGATCAGAGAATATCTTCAAACGCAGTCCTGAATCAAAGGCTTAGAAACCTTGAGAAACAAGTCAAAGGAAGGAAGAAAAACAACAAGAGAAACAAAAAGAGGTAAGCAGATATATATACCAAGCAGATTCAGAATGCAGCAGGATAATAATGAGTTATATTTTGCAAGGGAAACATTTTCATTTTTTCATTATTAAAATTTACCCATCCCTATTATTTATTGGATTGAAATAAATACAAGCCAATTGGGTCTATGAGTATTAATTGAACTGATTGGAAGATCCATTAGACTTAAATCGGCCCATGAAAATTGGGTTTACAAGCAAAAATTGTCTTTACAGGCAAAAATGAAAAAAGAAAAATGGAGTCTGTGTGTATGACTTTCCAGCATTTTATTAAAGTATACATCAAAACCTAATTTTATTATGCATCAAAAGAGAACTACGTGAGAAAGAAACAAACCTGTATTAAATAATTTGGTCAGAAATTCAAATTCAAGCTTTTCATGCCATATTTTTAACTTATTAATATAGTTTGTATCACAAACTATCTGATTTGTTAATATATAACAATTATGGTTGGTGTAAAAAAACTTTCTTTTGAGTTGAGTAAATTTGACATTCATGTCTTCGCTACAAAATTGACTGATGCTTATAAAATTTGCCTTTGAACACTATACGTAAAATACTTCATCAATTTTTAAATCAGGGTAAAAAATAGCAATTCAGTGGAGATGTTCTTATATAAAAAAACTTAGTTTAAGTAAACTATGAGGTGTTAGTAGTGATTTGGAAGCCTGATGTATATGAATTGATTTGAAACTTTCTTCATTCTCATCCACAGCAAAATTGTATCCAATGAAGAAGACTTCTGGTTTATATTTTCATGATCAAACATATCCACTTCTCTGTAACCAAACCATACCCTACCCTAGATTTTCTTACTTGATGTGCAATATTACGATTTATTTTTATCCATATATTTTTATAAAAAATTATATTAGTTCTATATATATATATATATATATATATAATCCTTACCTTCCAAAATTTAGTTATATAAAAATATACCACTTAAAATGTGAAATATATGTTAATAATTTGATTTGGAAAAAATTTAGTAGAGAAGAAATAGAGAAGGTAACATTGTAATCATGTCCATCTCCTTCGATACAAGAATGCTATCCAATTGTTCTTCTGCATTGTCTTCTGTTCTGACCTGATCTCCAGTCAGGTTTGGTTGCATCTGCCATTGACCATAGATTCGTTTAACCAAACTCAATCAAACTGATGATGTATTGATATTTGCATCTTTTATTCTTAAAAATCCAGACTTGCTTACGTCATTTCATTGTTTAACCTAATGATTCCACTTAATTTATTTATTTATTAATATTCAAACATCATCAAAAGATTTGTCTTGCTAAACTAATCTAGTGTTATTTTGAAAATTATGACAACATTATGGATTCGTTAGAGTACATTAATATCCGTTAGAGTACATTAATATCCGTTAGAGTTGGTCAACTGAATTCAATATATAACATTGGGAGTGTTGTAGGCACATACAGGGATGCTTCTGAATTTCATTCTCTTTCAGATATCTGACTTGAGAATGAAGTCCAAGGTTTTACTTTACCGAATTTTGGACTTCGTCGTTAGCTTTTCTGGCTCTAGTGTTTGGATGTAGTATTTATTGTTATAACTATTTTTTATTGTTAAAAATAAAATAATAGTTATTATCATTTAAAAATTTATAATAATCTCATTCTTCTAATAATTTTATATTAAAAATAGCATTTAATAATTATATTAATTTAAAATTTAAAAATATATGTACAATTTAAAATATATATATTTGAAGATTTAGTTCATCAAATATTATATACCTAAAATATTATAAATAATTATTTAAATTAGATTTTATATTTTATAAAAATAAAAGAATTAGGTTAAAATTATATTTTATATTTTCATATATATTTTTAGTATTAATATAAAATTTTTCAATTTTAATTTACTTATATTTTATATAATTTAAAATTTTAAAATGAAATCCAAATGGTTGAATTCCTCTTAGGCCCTTAACCACATTAGATATAGTACATGTTCATGTAAGACCTAATTCAACTAAAAATAAATTTAAATATTTATATTAGTTAGTTATTAATTATTTAAAAATTAATTTATTTTTATATATAATTTTTTATCCATTATAAATATATATATATATATAATTCTTCCCAAATTTAGTTATATAAAGAAACACCACTTTCAAAATATAAGTAATATTATTTGGAAGAATTTTAGTATAGATAAGAAAGAAAATGGTGCTTCTAACCATCTTCTCCCTCTATACTAGAATACTATCTAATCCACAATATTCTTACTGTTCTTCTCTTCTGGCATGATTCCAGTCATGTTGCTATTAACAAATTCAGATCTTCAGATCAGACCGTGGATTCCTTTGTTCTACAATGAATACATTGATGATGTATTCATGTTTTTGTCTTTCCTTGCTTGCATATTTCACTTCACTTGATGATACTTAACCATTAATAGAGAGTTTAAGAAATAGATGAGTGAAGAAGAGTGGAGGACACGTAGAGAGTGAATGGGCAAAGTGGAAGTGTGAAACAAAACTAGATGGAAGTAGTAGAAGAGAAGCAAAGTGTACATATAGATTCTGTTTTGTCAGGTTTATAAACTGGCAGATATTGACCAGTCCTTAATGAACAAACCACACACCTTCTCTTTTGTGCTTGCTTCCTACTCATTCTCATATCTACGCGTTCAAACACAAAACTTCATTACAAAAGAATCTGATTCTCTTCCAAGTACGTAACTACTCCATTTGAACAAAACCCTCCAAATATGTAATTACAATATTATTACATATCTATCAAGTCAGCCAATGAAACGATCGCTTTTTAGCATTCTTTTTTTTTTTTTTTTTTTTTCTACACAACACATTATATTATTTTACTACTCCAAAGTAGTAAACATATCAGATTCTTTTGTTTTGTTTATTATTGTTGAAGAATTGTTTATTCTTTGTAAGGAGATTTTTATATATTCTGTTTCATACATATATATATATTTTTTAAATCTTAGAGATTAAATACCTTTTAACCTAACTAATGAATTAATTTAACTAATAATTTTTTAATAAATTAAATGAATTTATAAATTTGACTTAATATTTTATAAAAAAATTATAAATATATTTATATATACTATTTTAATAAAAAGTATAATTTGGAATAAATTAAAAATAAATAAATTTATTAAATAAAAACATAAAAATTAAATTAAAAATTTATTTGAAAAATAAAAAATTTTAGAAACATCTTGAAAGGAAAAAATTACTATAAAATTAAGAAATATTACAAAGACAATAAAAGTAAATTAAGTAAAAAAATAAAATTTACATATGCGGCAACCAAATCTCAAAATATCTTTTATATATACAAATAATTAACATAAAAGATTTGAAAAATGTAAAAAAATTTTGGTGAAATATAATAATTCGACGATCACTCCACGAGCCCTAATCAACCGTGCAGATTGGAGGGCGTTTTGGTGTCTGCGAAATGGCGATTTGGCACAACACCGAAATACTAGACGAAATCGCTCGTCGCATAAAAAGTCCAGAGGATTTCGTCGCCTTCAGCCGCGTATGTAAATCTAGTCGAGAAGCTTCCGAGAAGGAAAACATGACATTCACATACCAACCAATTCCATGGCTCATGCTTCCACCCAAACCTATCATGAAATCTCTCTCCCCGACGCCGTCAACAATCGCTATTTCTCTTCCAAAGGCTGGCTCCTCGTCATCGACAAAACCTGCAATCTATTCCTCCTCAACCCTTTTTCCAACCGCCGAATCGACCTCCCACATCGCTCCACTTTCCAAAGCTACAAAGACCACTGTTGCAAAGACCCCCATTTCATGCAAATTGTCGCTATTTTCAAATTCGCTTTATCCGTCACCCCCTCTTCCTCCCAATTTAGCATTCCACCGTCCCGGATTTTATATATTGTCAGGACGATTTTTACGTTATAGATAGTAATGCTCGGGTTAGTGCTATACGTATCAAAGCCGATAATACATTTGTGGTTCGGCTTATTGTGCTGTACATTCCGATTGGAAGAATTCCGGAGCAGTTTTACTTGGTGGAATGGAATGGGAATTTGTTGGTTATTCATCACGATAGACGTATAAACTATACCGACGATGATGATTGCTTCGTTCTGGATTATGTTACCACTGGTTTCCGAATTTTTCGGGTAGATTTCGAGAATAAATCTGTGGTTGAAATAAGTGATTTGGGTTCTGGAGTTGTGTTCTTGGGAGATAATTCATCGGTGATATTGGATGTTTCAAAGTTTTTGATATTGAAAGAGTTTTCACGGTACAAGTGTAATTGTATTTATTTCAGTGATGATTGTCTGGATCAAAATTTTGGTATGGTAGGTGAACAAGGTGGTAAGGATATTGGAGTTTATAATCTAAGGGATAGGAGTTTGGAGACTTTTGATGTTCCTGAGTATGACACTTTTGGTGCTATTTCTCTTCCGTGGGTTGAGCATGGCTTTTAAATTTGGCTTTTTTTTTTTTTTTTTTTTTTTAATTATTATTTATTTCAATATATAATGGAATGAAATTGTTTTACTCTGTTGTATACATTTTTCATCTGTACCGCTATATGATTCATGAACATAAAGATCCAGAAAAAAAAATGAAATAAAATATTATAATATCTTATTTAGAATAAATAAGTATCCAATTCATTTTGCATCGCATATAACTTTTACTAAAATTTTATTCAACCAATAAATAAATTAGTAAAATATAATAAAAGGATAAATAATATATGGCATTTGTATTTATGATTTTGTCTTAGTTAGCCTTTCAGTGCCGATGTAATGATAAAATCATTTGAAATGTGAACTACGATATGTCATAAATATCACACGATCATATCAAGCGTCACGTCGGCACTGGAAAACTAAATGATTTAAAATGATAAGTACAAAGAACTAACCGAGACAACAATTTATATAGGACACTGACTAAGAAAATATAAAAATTTATAAACATGTAAATAAAAATCATTTTAAAATACATAAACATTATATGTTTAATTTGTCTATTCATCTATTTTACATAATTTAAATAAATTATTATTTTATTTATTTCAAAATAACCATCTTAAAAAATACCATTTAAAGTTTTCATTTAAATTGTGGTTCAGTCTATTTAATTTCTTTTAACTATTCCATTTATAAAAAAATAATTATAATATTTTTTATAATGATTACGCAGCTCGTTAGAGACGAATAATAGTTTGTCCATATCTCAACTTTATTTTAATTCTAATTTGAATGTTTTGATATCTAGTGAGGTTAGTTTGTCTTTTTTTTTTTTTTTTAATGATGATTATTTAAAGTATTTAAAATAGATAGTTAGGTGCATCAGATAAATTCGAAGTTATAATGTATAATTATACATATAATTGTATTTTTAAATTAATTTTATTTATGTATTTTTTAAAAAAATTCAATATACAAATTGTCGTCTCAGTTAGTCTCCTGTATTTGTCATTTTGTATCAGTTAACTCCTCAGCGTTGACGTGACACCTGACGTGATCGTTTAATGTGTGACATTGAAGACACGTGGCAGTTCACATTACACATTAAATTACCACGTCATATGCCACGTCTGCACTAAAGAGCTAACAGAGTTAAAACCACAATTATATGGGGCTAATTGAAATGAGAATTTATATAGGGGTTAATTGAAAAACTTATACAAGTATAAGGGGCCATGTATTATTTATCCATGTAATAGATAATAATATAAAATTAAAATTGCGCATAAAATAAATACACCTAAAGTCAACTATCTCCTCAAATAACAAAATGGAAATTGAATAATCACTTAGAACAGCAATGCCTTAATTTCAAAGAAATTGAAGTTGACTGTATATGCTAGATCCACGGGTGTTGCTACACTATTTCTTTGCTCCATTTCTTGTAGTTTGCAACCTGGCATAAAAGAATTACAAATTGCAAACTCAATATTCTGGTGCCATACCACAACAGGAAATGTCACTTCTAATTGTCCGTTACACACGAAGAAAACACACCAACAAACATAACAGACAAAGTATACATAGAGGAATCATCAAACATTTCCCTACTTCAGTTAACAAGCTAAATTATAATAAAAAAAGAAACGTCTTAGTCTATCCATTTAAGATTGTACCCAAATTAAAGCAAAATCCATATTATATAGCCACCAACCAAGCATTTAATCAGGCTAAATAAACTACACATACCAAAGAAAAAGTTCATGCAATAAGAGAGCAACGAATATCCTGATATTATGTCGCAGACATTTCCCATTTTCACAAATAAGTACAGTAACTTACCTCAGCAGAGTTTGACGAATCTGTTATCCTACTTAATTCTAAAAACAATAACTTAAAACAACAGCCGGTCAGAAAACGAAAACTTAACTAACCTTGGACATTTCAAAATCCTAAAAAATACAAGAATATTTACAAAACATAATATACGTTACCAAAGACAACAATGTACAAACCTAATTGAAGAATATACTTCTACTTTGGAGAAAATTGCTTCAGCTCTACTAATTTCTACCATACAAAGAGACTGTTGCGAAAGCCACAAGTCTCGATTTACACCAGCCTCAAACAAACCAAAACACTGTTGGTAAGAGAGAGATAAAATACAGTATATATGTATAACAACAAAAGATTAAACAAGATTTATTGAGAAGATGAAGCCTTTAAATAGGCAAGTTACATCACAGATTGAAGGAAAAATATAACAACTGCTCTTCCTTAAATTTAGGACAGAATTATTGACTGAGTGTTCATAACAAACCTATTGACTAAATAAATCTCTGCAAAAGACCAGGACATCAGATCTTCTTAGATTTAGAATCACTATCAACACTCTTCCTTGATTCAAAATCGCATTCTCCAAGCAACTTTCTGAAATGAAAAAACTTGTCTTTTGGCAGTGCCTTCGTGAGTATATCTGCAACCTGATCTTTAGTATTACAATATTGAATACTCACCACACTTTCAGCAACCAGTTCTCTGATAAAATGCATTCTAGTATCAATGTGTTTTGTCCTACTATGTAATGCAGGGTTCTTAGACATGAAAATGGCTGATCTGTTGTCACAAAAAATGACTGTTGTTGTCTTCTCTTAATGCTGTAGTTCACTGAGAACTCCTCTGATCCACACTACTTGGCATGCAGCAAAAGTGACTGCAACATACTCTGCTTCTGTACTTGATAATGCAATTATGGGCTGTTTTTTTGAACTCCACGCAATTGCTCCAGATCCTAATGTAAAAACATGTGCAGAAATACTTCTCCTATCATCTTCGCAATTTGCGAAATCTGCATCAGAATATCCATATAAAATTCCATCCCAAGAAGCCTCTGTTTTCCTTGAGTACCAAATACCAAATTTTACACTTCCTGCCACATATCGCGGAATTCTTTTTGTAGCAGAAAAATGAATTTTGGAAGGTTTCTCCATAAACCTGGATATGGTACTTACTGCAAAAGCGATGTCCGGTCGAGAATGAGTTAGATAAATCAACCCACCAACAAGGCTTCGATAAGATATAACGTTCGCTGCTTCCTCTCCATCGTTCTTGACAAATTTATTATTGCAATTTAAAGGAGTAATTGCTGGATTACAGAAAGCCATACCAAAATTTTTAAGCAACGTTTTAGCATACATCTCTTGACTCAGAAAGATGCCATTTTCTTCTTGCTTGATCTCCAGCCCCAAAAAATACTTCAAATACCCTAAATCTGTCATTTCAAATTCTGCCATCATGTGCATTTTGAACTCATCAATCACAGCTCCTGATGAACCTGCATATATCATATCGTCAACATACAAACACACCATGATGAAGTCACCATTGTTGTATCGCTTTGCATATAGAGTAGGTTCCCGTTCACTGCGCTCAAAACCATGCTCTATGAAATGTTTATCTATCCGATCATACCAAGCACGCGGTGCTTGTTTCAGCCCATAAAGTGCCTTCTGCAACTTGTAAACTAGATGCTCATTTCCTTTAATTTGAAATCACTGCGGCTGCTCTACATATACCTCTTCCTTTAAGTCGCCATTAAGAAAGACTGACTTGACATCAAACTAATGAATACACCATTGTTGTTGAGCGACCAATGCAAGAAAGATACGAACTCTCTCAAAGCGTGCTACCGATGAGAATGTCTCATCGTAATCGATTCCAAATTGTTGAGAATACCCTTTAACGACTAGACGGGCTTTGTGTTTCTGAATATGACCATCACTATCATATTTTGTCTTGAATACCCATTTTAAACCAATCACTTTCTTAGTCGTAGGCAAAGAACAGAGCTTCCATGTGTGATTTTTGTTGATCGCGACCATCTCTTCTACCATTGCTTTTACCCATTTTTCTTGACGACAAGCATCTGTGAAGTTAATTGGATCTGTGACTAATAGAGAAAAACCACAGGTCTCATACAGATCAGCTAAAGATCTATACTTTTTGTTGCTGCTAGTGTGGATAAATTTGATGTAGAAGCACTAGTTGGATCAGATTGTGACTCTTTAGTAGTCAAGTCTGACTGTGACTTTGTTGGAGACGTAAATTGTTGCTCTAGATTGCCAGGATTAATTACAACCTCTGTAGTTTGTTGGATATGATCCTCTGAAATCACATGTCCTGCATCTGTATTTGATGAATCTTCATCCTGCCAATTCCATCTCGAGTTTTCATCAAATACAACATCTCTACTAATCAAAATTTTCTTATTCACAGGATCAAACAATCGATAACCTTTAGATTGAAGACTATATCCAACAAAAATACACTTATGTGATTTTTGATCTAGTTTCTGTCTATCTTTTGAATTAAGCAAGGCATAACAAATCGAACCAAAAACTCTGAGATGACTTACAGATGGTATGAAATTGTTCCACGCCTCAAATGGTGTTCGATTCCAAACAGCTTTTGTTGGCGACAAATTGAGAAGATAGACAGCAGTTCCAACTGCTTCAGCCCATAGGGTGTTCGGTAAAGCTTTGGTCTTCAACATACTCCTGGCCATTTCAACCACGGTTCGATTTTTATGCTCCGCTACGCCATTTTGCTCAGGAGTATAAGGAGTTGTTAACTCTCTGCGTATTCCATTCTCTTCACAGAATTTGTTAAAGTCATTGGAAACAAACTCACCTCCTTTATCTGTACGAAGCGTTTTGATGACAAAACCACTCTGCTTCTCTATTTGGACTTTATATTGTTTGAACTTGTCAAGAGCTTGATCCTTAGTATCAAGAAAATAAACCCAGGACATGCGGGAATAATCATCAGTGATAAGGAGAAAATACTTACTACTGCCAAGCGACTTGGTTTGCATTGGACCACATAGATCAGCATGAAGAAGCTCAAGACAATTGCTTGCACGTCATGCATTGCCGATTGGAAAAGTCTTTCGAGTTTGCTTCCCATATATACAAGCTTCACAAATTTTTGTGCTGTTAATATTTGGAAGTCTTGTCACCATACCTTTGTTTCTTAAAAGATTCAAACCATTTAAATGCAAGTGGCCATATCTGTGATGCCATAGTGCAGAATCATTCTATTCTTTGGTAGCAAGAACGAAATTTCCCATGTTTGAGACATCCAAGGGAAACATCTAGTTTTTAGTCATCTTGATTGTAACCATGATCTTCCCAGTTCTCTTCTCTATTATACAGCACTGGTCATTATCAAATAAAACTAAATAACCAGATGACATTAATTGTCCCACATTGATGAGATTAAAGTTCAGTGCTGGAACGTACTGCACATTATATAAGAATTTGAAGTAACCAGGACTCACTTCAAACCTTACCGTACCTTTCCCTTCAACAAAAAGAGTACTCCCATTACCAAGCTTAACTTGCTGTTTATCCATCTCATCAAAACTTGAGAATAAGTCTTTGAATCCTGTCATATGATTCGAACATCCACTGTCAACGAACCAAATATGATTCTGCTTTAGTTCTTCCTCTGCTTCATGAGCCATAAACAATTTTTCCTCTTCATATTCATCCGCATCTTCATTTTCCTTCACAAAGTTGGATTGATCTTCCTTATACCAACAATTTGCTTTGATATGACCTTAATGTCCATAGTTATAGCATTGAATATTACTCATATCTTGTCAACCTCCACCACGTCCTACTGCTCTGCCTCTACCAGAAGATCTCCCACGAGAACTGCCACGAAATCCTCCTCTTCCACGGCCACGTCTGCTTACATTGTTATCTTGAACTTGAAAAGCCTTTTCTTCTTCTTCCTTTTCTACTGATCTATTGATTCGAGCCTCATGAGCTTTTAGTGAGCCCATCAACTCATCAAATGAGAATACTAATAAATCTTTTGATTCCTCTATTGCTGCTACTACATGATCAAATTTTGGCATTAGGCTGCGTAAAACCTTTTCAACAATAGTTTGATCTTCAATCTTGGCCCCATATGTTCTCATTTCACTCACCACAGTAGTAGTTTTTGAACAAAAATCTGACACAGGCTCTCCCTTTTTCATCTGCAAAGTCTCAAACTCTCGACGCAAAGATTGTAGTTTGACAACTAAAACCTTAGAGTCTCCTTGGTACTCTTTCTGCGATACTGTCCATGCCTGCTTAGAGGAAGTCGCGGAAGCAATCCTTGAAAATACACTATCATGGACACCTTGTTGAATTATGGCCAGAGCTTTTGCGTCTTTCTTCCTTGCTTCTTTAAGTTTAACCTCTTCATCAGTCTTTCAGCCGGCTCAACGTAACCATTTTCCACATAGTCCCACAGATCCTGAGATTTGAGTAAGGTTCTCATTCAAATGAACCAAAACTCATAGTTTTCTCCTTTAAATATAGGAAGAAGAGGTTGCGAACTATGTGAACCCGCAAGTGTATTACCGTTCATCTCTCTGTTTGTTTTTTGTTTTTGTTTTTTTTTTTCACTCTCTGTGTCTAATCTCACTACTCTCTGTGTGTTTATTTGTGTTTGTATCTTATCTTGCCCACGGTGTATATCTGCTGCTCAATCACACGAACTTTCTATGCACACTCTTTCTTGTTAGGCTCTGATACCACAATGTTGGTAACAGAGAGATAAAACACAGTATATATGTATAACAACAAAAGATTGAGCAAGATTTATTGAGAAGATGAAGCCTTTAAATAGGCAAGTTACATCACCGATTGAAGGAAAAATATAACAACTGCTCTTCCTTAAATCTAGGACAGAATTATTGACCGAGTGTTTATAACAAACCTATTGCTGCAAAAGACCAGAACATCAGATCTTCTTAGATTTAGAATCACTATCAACCAGAAAACGGAGCTAGCATAGGTTGGTAGGGGGGCCACTGAAGTTGAAAAAAAAAATAAAAATTTATTTGGGTTTGGGAAGATTTGAACCCAAAACTTTTATAGTATTTAAGGAAAATCTTAACAATTCAGCTATTGATATAGTATAAGTAGGGCACCAATACCCATATAATGAAATTTCAAGGAGCTAGGGGGGCCATGGCACCCACCAGCCCCCCCTTGGCTCCGTCCCTGCTATCAACAAACATTACCTGCAACTTGACATGGCATGTTGTGATAGTTCCATTTCGTGTTGACGAAGAGAATACGAACTGCCGATGATTTTAAAACTGTATCGGATATTGCGATCTGTAGCTGTGTTTACGTGCTGGTTATGTTAAAAGTTAACACTACCGGTTGGTTTTCGAAAAATATAATTCATTTACATACCAGTAAGTGTCAACGGGGTATTTAAAGGGCATACTGGAGAGAAGAGTGCCATCAACATCAAAATCAAAAACATCAGTTCCATTTTCACTTAGTTGAATCCCTTTAGCATACTTATAAGCAAGTTTAGCTACATATGTTGTATCCTCAGCATATTGGCCATCATGATGGCCTATGTAGGTTTGACATACTTCTGGTATTTGGTCAAGGAAGTCTTGATTGTTGTTCACTTCTACAGTTGACGTATGAAGACGATACGAGGCGAATCGGATTGTCGAGGATTCTGGCGGAGATTGTATGGTTTGAGAGCTGGAATTGATAAACGAATATTGGGCCTCGATTAGTGAGGCCCAATTGAGACTAATTAAGCCCATATATGATCCATGATCAGTATCTGTTAATAAACCTATCTTGGGCCTCAGTTAAGCCCATATATATATGATCCATAGTCACTTCCAATGATAAACCTAAGCTCAAAGGAAAATTTTCAATGACTTTCAATCAAAATAACATTATTTGGTTACTTTCTATGATAATATAAGGACATTGATAAGATTAAATCGAATCTAATGAAATTGTTGATATTTCCCAGCCCAGCTAAGAAACTTTGACTATAAAGAAAAATCATGATTTTGACATTAATTTACTTTTTAAAAATTTAATTATTTTATTTTATATTATTATTGTATTTTGACGGTAAAGAAAAATCATAGTATTTTCGAATTGTTCCGAGTTAGAATTTTCGAAAATAAAATATAGAAAAATTATAAATTAGTCCAAATTTATAGGTCCAATTCATGGACGTTACACTACAAAATTCGATTTGCACCAGTCTCGAACAAACTGAAATCGTATCTACAACCCAACGTGACTTGTTGTGAGAGTTCGACTTCGTGTTGTGGAAGAGAATACTATCTGTCCATGGTTTTTAAAATTGTATATGATATTACGATTAACTGTGATTAAATGCCGGTTAGATTAAAAGTTAATTGTAACAGTTTTAGCAGAATAACTAATTTAAATATCTCATATATTTTAATGACATTTTTATAAAAAGTTTTATAAATTTAAAATATAATTGGAAGCAAGTAGTTTATTAAAGTAAAATCTACAAAACTTATATTACTTTTAACTTAATATTATTTTTAGCACACTATTTCTATAGATGAAACCCCATAATTAAAATATAACTATTATTGTATTGGTAACCACAACAATTCCATTAGAACTGTAAGTATTGAATTACATCAATAAGCCATAAAACAAACAGTGCATGGTCCAAACACAACGTTAGAAACAGTCACCATCAAATATCATCCATCACAATCAAAAATCAAAGCGATCACATATATGAGCCGGTGGTGTTGTGTGAGAGTGCGCCTGAGAAACAAAAGCAGAGGTAAATGTAGGAGCATTAAGTAAAGTTTTAAGCTTGCATGCATGATTTTTCTCAGTTCATTTTTTTTCTTTTTGAAACGATTTTTCAGAAAATGGAACGACAGCGCAGCAGACTACAGCTGCAATGTGTGTGGATGCCAAAAGAGCAAGGAAGGAATGAAGAATCATATCAAAAGCGCACACCGAGAGTACGAGAGTACCCGAAACACTGCTCGAAATGTTTGTACGTCTTCACGAACAAAGTAGAGCTCAAGGTTCACAAAGACCAGGGTCATTGTAGATATTAAAGAATTAGGCCTTCTTGGTTTCTCTGTTATTTTCTCTTGTTTGTTTGGTGAGTTGATTATCGTTTATGGATGACGTGGGTGGAAAGAAAGAAACAAAATTGGATAAATTGATTTTGTAGTCTTGATTGAACATTTGTGGAGGATGACTGATGGTGGTAAGAAGCACACCCATATGAACCTTGTAATATTACATTGGAAGAATTTGAACCTTCAACTTTATAGATTAACCCTAACTACTTTACCAACTAAGCCATCATTCAACTTAATTTTAAAAATACATTAGTAATATATATAAAGATATTTAATGAGCTGGGGCCTCCGTCCCTGCCCATATGTTTTTATTTATTTAATATTTGTGCATGCATCTCTGTGATTATGTTGTTTTTAACTTTGAGATTTGGTACTGTATAGGTAACATTCGATCTGACTAACGTTGAAGGCTTCAGATGAGTAATTTGATGAACAGCGTTGATCTGGTTCAACTACTCGCTTCCTGTTCTGGATTTTGACCATGACAACACTAACTACTTTGAATATGTGTAATTGTGCTCTATCTACACACAATCATCATGTGACATGTTTTTATTTAGCCTGTCCCAATCAAATCTCAATAGCCTTTGAAATTCAAACCATGTTGTGTTCAGAGGCTGATCAGCATTACAGATAATACTTATTCTCTGGTATGAATTCAGGGTTCTAATACGTTTCTTGATCTGAAGATTGAATTTGAATTTCACTGGTCATTTTAATTCATTGTTCAACTCTTATTACTATGTGTATTGTACCTCTGGTCTCTATTCTAATTTTTTTTCAATACTATTTTTCAGGATTAATTTTATATACACAAGTGTGGACAGAGACCTTGTTGTTTCTTAAAATAAAAAATAAAAAATAAATAAAAAGAAAAAAGCCCTGACGCATTATGTTTTCAGTACACTCCCTGCATTTAGTATAGACAGTTGTAATTGACTGATGGCTTTGATTTTACTTATAAAACCTTAAAGAAGAAAACTTTTACTATTTATGTTCTGATCTTCTTCTGCTTCATTGACTGATGGACATATTACTCAAAATAAATAAATATAAAAAATAGTAGCGAATTAATTAATTGAATAAGTTTGTATTATAATCCAGTTCCAATCCAAAATTGTCATTCAATTATAACCAGGCCAAAATTGTTAAGTGTAGACCGAGAGTTCCACTAACATGATAATTAATAAAAAAGATTTTGTATTATTTTTTAATATCAAAATTAAATTGTCATTACACCCCACTTTCACCTTTTTTCTTTTTTTTTTTTTTTCTTTTTTTTCTGTTTTTAGTTCTGTATTATTATTTAATATCAAAATTAATTTTTTAGTTATATATTCATTTAAAGTTATATTATATTTCAAATCTAATTATTTGTAATATTATTTTTTATAATAAAATATTATTATTTTAAAATATTATTAATAATTTTATTATTTATGATATAATTTTTAAAGTAAAAAATTATAAAAAATAAAAATAAAATCTAAGAATCAATAGATTTTTTTAACGAAAATAATAAGAGAATTTATTAAAAATATTTAAAATAAACATGATAATTAAAGATAATTTTTAAAAACTATTTAAAAATCTATTTTGGGTGGATAAACAAATGGGTGTGAATAGTAAAAATATAGGTGGCGTTATTAACACTCTTCCACTAATCGGAAAAAAAAAGTTATATTAGTGGGCCTCTTTATATAGGACCTAAATGGGCCTAATAAATCTTCAACGAACCAAAAGAAAGAGATAAAAGAGAATTTTGTAAATTATAGATACGTCAAAATAATTAAATTTAATTGTTTTTATGTAAAATTATTTGATTGTGTTTTGTTGGTAAACCTTTTTGTTTCTTTTAAAAAAATAATAATAAAATAAAAAACTGACACAATATGTTGCAATACACTCCTTGCATATAGCATTCTATCCGAAAAATCATCCCTGTGAATCTAATATGATAGTATTTAATTAAAAAAATCAACTATCTAATTATTCAAATATTTAATTTTTAAAATTGAAAATGAATCAATTTTTAATTTTAAAATTTTAAATATTCAAAAATTTTAATTAGATGAAATTCGGTATATGAAAATTCACCCTCCTGACTTTACTTATAAAAATATAAACAAGAAAGTTTCTATATATGTTGGGATTCTTCTTCATTGACAGGGTGGACATATTATTCAATAATAATAATAAATAATTAGTAAATATTTAAAATGAAATTTAATTAAAATAATTTATTTCCCTAAAAAAATTAAAATAATTTATTATTATTATTACATATTTAATTAATAAATAAATTTATTATAAATATTATTATACTATTTAATGTGTTAGTTCAAAACTAAAGTAAATGTTGTAGGTAACTTATCGATTTAAATTTACCTTAATCAAGGTAACTTGCAAATTAAAAGAGAAAATATTTGAACAATATTCAGAACCTTTGTGTGGTAGGTACTTTTGACGTTAACTTTGAACTTTAAGGAATTAAAAGAATAATAATAATAAAATAAATGAATTTTTAAGTTTTAAAAAAATAATAATAATAAAATAAATGACTTTTTGAGTTCTACTCCAACGAAAATTGAATTGGTTAGATAGAACTGGAAATTGGAAACTTGAAAGATCACAAGTGTCAATATCGAATCTGAGAGCAGTTGAGTAAGAATTTGCAAAAGTTTATACGAGTGAAATTCCATGATTAGTAGGGAAGGTGGTATTCCTATTAGTAAGTATAAGGTTCCTATCTATAGGGGTTAGAGCCATGGTTGGTTAGACCAGTGGAGATTCGTAAGGATATCTACTCAATCCAAGATCTAATCTGCTGCATCTCTGTAATTTGAGATGCTTCAGATGAAGATGGACCTCGTGGGCCGGCTAATATTGTAGTCAAATTCAGTCTTAGAAACCGAATTAATTTGACGATTGGAAACTGATCCAATACAAAATTATTCTAAAAAAAAAAAAAAAAAAAAACGTTTGAGTAAACATCGGAATTTCCAATACAAAATTATTCTAAAAAAAAAAAAAAAAAAAAACGTTTGAGTAAACATCGGAAATATTGATGTGATGTCTGATATCCGACGTTTAAATCAGCGCCGAGCATTAATAAATAAATTTAAAAATATATATAAAAAAGAAATAACTTTTTGGATAAAATTGTTCCTTTGGAAAGAAAGTAACGATCTATCTAGTGATATCCGAAACACTAGATATCGAAGAAGTAACACTAAAATGTTGTAATCTGAGGCTCAAATATGGGGATGATTATTTTCACACAGTTTTGATAAAGTAACAATGATGCAATTGAAAATGCATAGATTCTTATTCGTAGTAGTTTAAGTGATTTTGGCGGAAAAATCTCCATAGAATTAGCAATCCTTTCAATTGTGTTTGATAGTTTATTAAGATGCTTTGGAAACAAATTAGGCTGCATGAGCCATGCAAACAATATAACCTATTTATATTTTGGGTTGGGAATGAGCTTTTCTGTGGAACCGGTTCGGAGGTAGTCCGCCTATTATAAAAGAACTTATAATTATAAGTTTGTAATAAAATTTAATGAGAGTTTAAATGGCTAATTTTTTAAATTATAATTTTAAAAAAAATAAAAATTTTTAAAAAAAAATCCATATACTTTTATACAATTCAACATCGACATTCATCTACAATTTAGAATACATTAATCCATAAACCACCACCAAAGCCACAATAAAGGAATGATCAATACCATACTCCACTCCTTTCCAAAAAAAATACCATATTCCACTTTCAAACTCAACACATCTTCTCCTAACAAAATCCCACGAGAAGTCTGCTTTCTAAGCCACAATTCTGCTTTTTGCAAAATTTATAAATATTTAAGAACAGAATATTTTTTTATTTACATAAAAATTGATTAATGTACCTTTTTTCTTTGAATGTAGAAGAGGATCCGACCGTCCAAATCCATTACAATAACATCTGTGTTTCATAGTTGTCCACACGGTAAACGACATCGCCATTGGAATCGAAAACACTCTGTTTGCCTAAAAACACTCTGTTTCTCTTCTTTTGTACGTTCAGTTCATAATTTAGACGATGATGTTGACAACATCCATGTGGTGCTAAACTAGTCTGCCCAACTAAACGATTAATTTAGTTAATTCGTGTTGTGAGATCTTTGCTTCGTTGCTTTATCTTTTAATATTTGTGTAATCTCTGTGCCCATAGTTAAGGTCATTCTGTGCCCATAGCTAAGGTCATGTTAGTTTTATTTAATTAATTGATTAAGCGCGCGATTGGTTAATTGAGAATGCTAATACACTGCATGTTAGATAATTCGTAATAAATCTAACCTAGGTAGTGTTGAGGTTGCACAATCATAGTTC
Source organism: Cardiospermum halicacabum (assembly GCA_031304145.1). Taxonomy (NCBI): domain Eukaryota; kingdom Viridiplantae; phylum Streptophyta; class Magnoliopsida; order Sapindales; family Sapindaceae; genus Cardiospermum; species Cardiospermum halicacabum. The sequence goes on from CM062395.1 coordinate 22,804,582, forward strand.
AATAACTGTCGTACTGATTCATTGGCTATGACCATAGGTCTTTTCTAGTTCATATTGCAATCTACATGTTAGATTAGTGATTGATTCGAAGGGTCGTACCCGGTCAGTCTAATAACTAAGGAAAAGATTGGTTGTTAGGCACGTTGTCAATAACTATAACTGTAGTTATTAAATTCGATAGAGATATCTTTAGAATCAATGATCGACACATTAATTAAATGATCGGTTAGCTGGGTCTTTTAATATATTTGCTTGTTAATATTTTGCGTTTTTAGCATTCAGTCCAAATCCACTTTTCAAACCCCCATTTACATTACTTGGTCAGTATACAATACACAATTGATAACCGTTCTCTGTGGATTCGACCTTGTTTACTACAATCAATTTGTTGTTTACAGGATATTTAAATTACTGACGGACTCGACACCCGTCAGGACTGGAATTTTATAATGAACCATTTCAGAAATTTTGTGAGGAAAATGGTGTAGAAAGACATAGGTCTGTGAGGTATACTCCTCAATAGAATGGGGTAGCTGAGCGTTTAAACCGAACCTTGTTAGAAAGAGTTAGGAGCCTACTGTTCCAGGCCAATCTGCCCAAAATATTTTGGGGAGAAGCCTTATGCTTTGCAACTTTCTTGAAGAACAGGTCACCTTCTTCTCCTATTAACTTTAAAACACCCTATGAGGTATGTTTTGGTAAGATTCCTAATCTGAATTCTATAAAAACGTTTGGCTGTAAGGTATTTGCACATCAAAAGTTAGATAAATTTGATCATAGGTCTATTATTGGTTTGTTTATGGGTTTTCAAACTGGAACAAAAGGTTTTAGAATTGTTTTCAAGGAAAATTCTAATTACAAATTTATTATTTGCAGAGATGTGATATTTTCTGAAAATGATTTTTCTGACTTCTTGAATAAAGAAAAACCTGATTCCGAAAATCACCAAAAACTGGAACTTTCTGATTTTGTTATTCAAACTGTAGTACCTGACAATGTTACTAATACTGATGTGCAAACCGAAGTTGTTGCTGAACCTGATATAGCTTCAGGTTTTGAACCTCATAATTCTGGTGATGAGATCGATTGTCCTGAAACTGGAAATTGTCCCAATAGTACTGAAAATCAACCTGATATTGATACAGAAAAGGCATATCATGATCACAACCTAGATGGATACCTCTTAGCCAGGGATCGAGAAAGGAGATCCACTAGAGTACCATCCAAGTATAATGATTTTATTGATATAAATTTGATAATCTATTCTTTGAACTCATAGGTTGAAGCTGGTTATGTTCCTAGTTCTTGTAAGAAGTTATCTCGTGTCCAGAGGCGGACAAATGGCTTAGTGCCATGAAAGATGAGATAACATCCTTAATAAAGAACAAAACTTGGATTCTAGTTACTAAACCTGCAGGAAAAAGATCTGTAGCATGTAAATGGGTATATAGGGTTAAAGAAAACCTTCATATTTCTGATCCTAACCGGTTTAAAGTTAGGCTAGTAGCTAAGGGCTTTACTCAAAAACCTGGAGTGGATTTTTCAGAAATCTTTGCTCCTGTAGTAAGGTATATCACTATCAGGATTATGCTATCACTAACCGCTCATTTTGATGGTTCTTAGAGCAGATAGATGTTAAAACAACCTTCCTACACGATATCTTGATAGAGAAATATATATGGATCAACCTGAGGGATTCTCTGTATCTAGTAACAAAGTATGCCTACTGAAAAGATCTTTATATGGTTTAAAACAGTCTCCTCATCAATGGAATGAGCGTTTCAATAATCATGCCATGAAACTTGGTTTCAAAAGAAGTCTTTTTGATGCATGTCTTTACTTTAAATATGTTGAAATTGAGCCTGTCTTTCTATTACTATATGTTGATGATATATTGTTAATGAGTCCAAATTTATTACTGTTGAATGATGTTAAAACTGAGCTGAGCCAGGAATTCGAAATGAAGGATTTTGGGGAAGCCTCCAAAATCCTTGGCATGAATATTTCAAGAAACCGAGGTAAACACATTCTCTGTCTTGATCAAAAGGATTATATTTGTAAGATTCTTAGAAACTTTAATATGTTTGACAGCAAGCCAAATGGTCTCCCTTTATCTCCTAGTCATAAATTAGATAATAAATATGCTGATAATGATAATATATTGCATGAGATTCCTTATGCTGAAGCTGTAGGAAGTGTTATGTATGCTATGGTCTACTCAAGGCCTGATTTGGCTTATGTTGTTAGTATTTTGAGTCGTTTTATGATGACTCCAAGACAGGAACATTGGAGTGCAATGAAAGGTTTATTTCGATATCTGAAAGGTACCATGAATTATGGTCTTGTTTTTGGCAGGCATTTTGATAATGTATGAATTCATGGCTATACAGATTCTGACTTTGCTAAAGATAGCAAAAACAGGCACTCTATTTCATCCTATGTGTTCACTGTGTGTGGGAACTGCATTTCCTGGAAATCTAAATTACAATTTGATAATGTTTTATATACTATGAATCTGAATATATTGCTTTGACTGAGAGACTTAAAGAAAGTCTCTGGATTTAGGGATTATTGCAGGAAATCAGATTGCTTGGGGCCAAAGCTATCATTTATACTGATAGCCAGGGTGCCTATCACATAAGCAGGAAGCCTGTTTATCATGATAGGACTAAGCACATTGGGGTGAAATACCATTTTATCAGGCTTAATGTTTTAAATGGTGTTGTACAAGTTGAGAAAATCGGGACTGAAGTTAATCCTTCAGACATGGGAACCAAGGTAGTGACTGCAAAGAAGCTCCTGTTCTGCAGGAATTTCTTGCACAGCCGGATCTAATGCTGGGGAATAGTGGAACCTATGATGCAATTCAAGGAAATGTAGAGTGGGTACAATAATTGAAGATGATGCAAATTCCAGATCTTCTTAGCATTATGATGTAATAAGCTTCAATAGAATGTACATTAGGGGAAGTTATGTTATAATGTTCCTTCTATTGTTCTTCTTTTTGTTTTAGGTACAAATGGTAATGGGCTTTATGTTGAGCCTTTTTGTGGCTGGTTCAGGCCCACCTCTATTGCTCTCTCGGATCCGGGTTTTGACCCGTACCTTTAGCTTCACTTAATCAGCCCTTTACCTAACCTACCTATATATGCTTTGTTTTCACTCGACAGATCTCTTAGTGAGAGAAATTCGTCTCTCTTATTTTTAGTCACTTTGTTAGGGTTTGTAGAATTTGCTTGTTTGATTGCTTTGTGTGCTGAGATCCTTGAGATCCTTTGTTGTAATCTGTACTCCTTGCCGTCTGTTCCGTGGATTAGCCCATTTTTAGATGAACCACGTTACTTGTGTTTGTTGGTTTGTGTTTCTATATTTGTTTAATCTTGCTGGATTCGAGAACACCTCTATTACTATTATCAACTATCTTCATATTCAAACCATCCATCGATTCCAATCTATACCCACCAACACCACTCAGAGTGACATCACCATTTTTCTTCACTTGAAAACACGGTTTGTTGGAATTGGACTTGTAACAATCTCCTTGAAAGCCTTCCCATCTGTTCAAAACAGCAACTTTTTTAATAGTCAAAACAAATTTGCCATGTAGATTCATTAGATACACTTCTCTGCTTCGTTTGTTTTCGTAGTTGTCAATACGGTAGACTATGTCGCCGTTTTGGTTGTAGACTGTACAACCGTTTGCTTGCATCACAAGCGACTTCATCCATATTGTGAATGTTTCTCTTGTTGTCGAAATTGTTGATGAAGAAGAAGATGGTAAAGGATGGATGACGAGTGTCGAATCCGTCAGTATTAAATTAACCTGCAAATACAAATAATTGTAGCAAACATGGTCGATCCACAGAGAACGGAAATTAATAAATGTATCGTATCGACCAAATCAAAATAAATGGGGGTTTCGAGATTATGCGAATATTTAAAATAAATCTAAATCGGAGATTAAAAATCAATTATAATTAAACATCCAGCTAAGTCAATTTATTCGAATCAGGTGTTGATCATCGAAGCTAAAAATATCTATATTGTTTAATAGTCACAGTTATAGCTATTGACAACGTGCCTAATAACCAATCTTTTCCTAGATAGATTGACCGGGTACGACCCTTTGAATCAATCACTAACCTAACACGTAGATTGCATTATGAATTAGAAAAGGCCCGTGACCATAACCAATTGAATCGGTACGACCGTTCTTGAATTATGATTATACACTCTCAACACTACCTAGGTCAAATTAACTACGAGCTATTTGACATGCAATGTTAAGCCTAATTAACCAATCAATTGCGCACTTAATTAATTAATCAGAATCAACATGTGCATTTAACCATGCCCATAGAGAATGCATAAATATCAAACAATATAGCAGAATAAAACAATTCTCACAACACGGTAATTAGAATTGACTTAGCTTGATGAGGTTCGTTTAGCTCCTCATGGGCGCGGCGAACTTCATTTGCTTAATATAATTAATCGTTCCAGAGAGAATAAAAACCCCAGAGTATTTTTCTATATTTCTCGATAAAAATTCCAATCCAGAGTCGAAGAAGTTTTACAATCGTTTCCTTCCTAAAATAAATCCTCCCTAGAAAATCTAAAACGAACTCGTAAAAATCTCTAAAATCAAAATCTCAGTCGTTCAGATCACAATTTAAATTTGAGAATAACAACTCTGATAGAATTGGCTTGGTCTTGTTGACTCGTCTTTAGCAAATCCAGCTTTAAACCCCCAAAATTCTTCAATACTTCGCAATTGCCTCCAAACTGTCAACAAATACAAAAATAGAGCAATTAGATAGTATATATTCAATAAAGTCCCCGAATTGTAAGTAAAATAAGGTAGAAATGTTGTGCATTTCATGCCCAATCAAATTCCCCCACACTATCTTATACTTGCCCTCAAGTATGCCCATGACCAACGTAAAAGAAGACTCAAATAGTTCAACCAAACTGCTGCCAAAAGGAATCAACCATATTCAACCGTGCCCACAGTTAAAGTTCAAATCACTCAAAATAATGAATAATTAAAAGAAAAGGAACTGTCGTCAGATTAAGCACACATATTTAAATTTCATCTTTGAATTAAAGCAGATGTAAGGAGAACAAACAATAATTCGCGAAAGAATCCACTACACTCGTACCACAAGCAAATAAGAAAACAATCAGCTTTCTTCACAGTTTAAGCAACAGATAATAACATAAAACAAATACTAAAAGCCACTGGTCAGGTCTTTTTTTTTTATTTTTTATTGTTGACCCTAAACAACCAGCGAGACATTTCAAATCAACACTTCCAGTTATTTCTAGGTCTAAACGGCCCTCAAAAAGGTACTAAACCCTTCTCCAATCACTAGCTTCTCCATACACAAGCCACTTAAGGAGAATAAGTGCCGTGTCACCTATTCCGGCCAGCAAAGGAGAATAGAAAAACTAAAAATGCGTGACTTTGGTCGGATTGAATTCGGCCCAAAAAGGGGGCAATCCTCCTACCATCAGTGGCTCCATACATACAAAAACTTAAGGGGAATTAATGTCGATCCACTAATCCCAACTGACGATATTGAGTCACATGATCAATGCCTAATTTTATTTTTCTTTTTCTTTTTCCTCTTTTTTATTTTTTTTATTTTTATTATTATTATTTTTTTGCAACTGCGTACTAACTAACTGTCTCCTATTTTCGCAAGTATCCTAGCATTGGTGGATTCTAAATTAAATTATTATAAGCTCTAAAAACATCTGCTAGTATCTTATGCACACACAAAAATTAAGTCTCATATATTACACAGCTCCTAATTCAATATAAAAACTCATTATTAAGAGTGAATCAATCAAAAAGGCACATAAAAAAAAATTCATCCTAAAAGCAGCAGTAAAGAAGAACCAAAGACTTGGAAAATATAACTAAAAAGAAAAACTAGAATCCTAAAAGAAATAAACGAAAACAACCTAAAGAGAAAACTAAAATAAAGAGAAGTAAAATAAAGATGAGATATATAATATCCTCCCCCAGACTTAGCATTTACATTGCCCCAATGTATATGTCAGCATAACAAAACAAAAACAAAAGAAAGACAGATACTTCCCTGAAAATTGTGGAGGTAGGAAATTAACACCTCAAGCAGCATCTTCACCTTCTGAATCGCTTGGAACATCCCACTGAATGTTGAAGTGGGCGCAGAGAGCCTTCTGAGCTTGCATCATTTTATTAAATTTTCGCTTCAATTTCTGCACCTCACTTGTCAAACTTCGAATTTGCCTATATGAAGTTGTAGGCACAGCTTCCTCTTTTTCCCGAAGTTCATCTGCAGACAATAAACGCACACTTCCTTTCCCGGATTTTTCAACCAAATTCATTTTAGATAAAGAGTCAATATTTAAATCATCTAAATGAAGCCCAATGGTAAGCTTAGAAGGACATAGTATATCCAATTTAGCAGCAATGAGGGTAATGAATTAACCCAAAATCAAAGGTCTGGTCCTCTTAGTTGCTAACACAGATTGAAATTTAATGCCTAACCAATAACCCAAATTGACCCTTTTTCCAGTTTGCATGCACCATAAGAAAAACAATTCAGCTTTTGAGATAGAACCTGTATCATCAACCCTGACAGAAATAGAACTAGACAAGAACCTATGAATGTACCTTAGATGCCCATCAACAATATAAATAGACCGTGACATACTAGGAAAAATCAAATCATCTCTTTCAGTCAAAGTTCTAAGAGTAGCATTAACATTAAACTCAAGATGATAGTCACAGTAAGCACTCTTATACTCATCAGACTTTATACCATCAGTACTCACTAATCCTAGGGCAATGTTAAAATCTGTCAGAGACATAGAATATATCGTACCCAAAAGCCTAAATCTAACCACATCAGGTGCAAAAATATCAGCAGCAGCAACTTTTTTATCATACTCAAAAGTGGCATAAAACTCATAAACCAATTCATAGTATGCTGGGCAACTTAAATCAAACAAACTGGACCAACCAATGCAATTAAAAGCATGCCTAACAGAATCCAAAATCCCTAAACTTTCCATAGTTGGAACATGTAAAGATTTCAAGGGACAGAGTTTCTTACCTTTGATTTTTCCAAATTTCTGTTGATCTTTCGGGCGTTGAAACTTCAAGGTCAGATTAGGAATTGGATAGACCGGCTTCTGGACTGCTATCTTCTTCGGTTGTTCTTCTGGAGTTGGTTGCCGTAGGCATGGAGAATCATCAGATTTCTGTGTATCCGGTTCTGGGGTGTTTTCTGTACGCTTCAAAACTTTCGTCCGTGGGCGTAGCGGAAGTTTAGACGGTCTTTTTGGTACGACCGCAGGAATTTCTGGTGCTTCAATTTCTAGCTCAGAATTGTTGATGACAGGTTCTGGTTCTTCTTCAGATTCTGAGTCAGTGTCTGATATGTTAACATGACGCGGCTCTTTAGGATCGAAAGCAGCATTGTTTCGAATTCTGTTGCTCCTACGGGTAGCCTTTAATGGTAGAATGATCAATTTTCTTGGGCGAGAACGAGGTTTCTGAGCAGCTTTCGAAGCAGCTTTTGGAGTGGTTTCTAATTGAGAATTTTGAGCAGTTGATGGGACTGGACGCTTATCGCCTATTTTTACCAATTTTCGGCGTTTGGAAACTGGAGCAGAGGGAGGTGCGGAGCCTTGGTGTGTCTTTGCCATTCAGAAAAAACAAAAATTGAACCAGAATTCAGAGGTGACTAACCGGAAAAGTTGAACCAGGAGAATCTGTCGCTGCTGGAGAAGAGCGACTGACGACGAAAGAGCTGGCGTCGGAGGTTGGCGACCGCTGCCTGGAGACTGCGACCGTCGGCTCTGGTTGTGGTGACGACGGCTGGAGATCGGCAACGAGGCGGGCTGGAGACTGCGACCGTCCGCTCTGGTTGTGGTGACGACGGCTGGAGATCGGTGACGAGGCGGGCTGGAGCCTTGCCGACGGCGATGAAGGCGCGGGACCGACGTATGGCGGCTAAGACGAGTTGCGGTTGGAACTCGGATGACCGGCGACTGGAGAAGAGGGGTGATCGGAAGTTGACGACCGCTGGGTGGAGCAGGGGTTGGTGGCGGCGTGCGGCGGCTAGGGTTCAAATGATCTCTTCTTCACGGCGTGTGTTGATTTTTAATTTTTCTTTTTTTTTTTTTAATTTTTTATTTTCTTTTTTTTTATTTTATAACAATAAACCTTTTTCTTTTCTTTTTTTTTTCTGCACAACAAAGAAAACCAATTGGAATTAGAGATTCTAATAATTATATTACTGCAATTTATATTATTTTATTAATAAAAAGAAAATAAAAATAAAGAAATAGAGTAAAATAAAAATAAAATAAAATAAAACAAAAAAAGAAAGAAAAAAATGATTAAAAATAAAATAAAAATAAAAATAAGTTAAATTAAAAATTAAAAACTTTGGTTTTCTGATTTTTTTTTTCAAATCATTATTATTAAATATCTAAAATAAAATAAAATTATAAATAAATAAAAATAAAAATAAAATAAATAAAAAAAATGATTGAAAATAAAATGAAAAATTATATAAAATTAAAATTAAAATTAAAAATTAAAGAAAAATAAATAAATAGAAAAAAAAATTTGGGTTGCCTCCCAACAGCGCCTTGATTTTACGTCTCTGGCTAGACACGATAAAATTATCCAGAAGCTTGTCGTGGGCATGACAAAATTTCTTCACAGAGGTTCACTTGGAAACCCTCGTAATAGGGTTTAAGTCTATGCCCATTGACCTTGAAAATCTTGCCTGTTTCCATGCTCTCTATTTCCACTGCACCATGAGAAAATACGTTAATAACAATAAAAGGGCCAATCCATCTTGACCTCAATTTCCCAGGAAACAATTTGAGTTTTGAATGGTACAGTAAAACTTTTTGACCCACTACAAATGATTTCCTAGAGACATGAAGATCATGCTCTCTTTTCAACGTCTCCTTCTGGTGCTGAGCTCTGATGTAGGCATCATTCCTGATTTCTTCTAACTCTTGGATTTGGAGCTTTCGCTGCTCACCAGCAGCATCTGTTCGCAGGTTACATTCTTTCACGGCTCAGAATGCTTTATGTTCCAATTCAACCGGCAAATGGCACGCCTTACCATAGACAATGCGATAAGGAGACATCCCAATAGGTGACTTGTAGGCGGTTCGATACGCCCATAATGCATCTTCTAAACGCAAAGTCCTATCCTTCCTAGAGGGATTTACCGTCTTTTCAAGGATCGACTTGATCTCCCTATTCGAAACTTCAGCTTGTCCATTTGTCTGCGGATGGTAGGCGGTGGAGGTATGATGCGTCACTCCATATTTTCTAAATAAGGCTTCGATGGTCCTATTACAAAAATGGGTTCCGCGATCACTGATGATGGCTCGGGGTGTACCATACCTGCAGAAGATATTAGACCTAACAAAGTCTGCAACAACTTTAGCATCATCAGTCCGGGTGGCTTTAGCTTCCACCCATTTTGAAACATAATCAACAGCTAATAAAATATAATGAAACCCAAATGATGGTGGAAAAGGCCCCATAAAGTCAACACCCCATACATCAAAAATCTCAACTATCAAGATTGGAGTCATAGGCGTTTGATCACGACGGCCTAGACTCCCTGTTCTTTGACAGTTGTCACAAGTTTTACAAAAGATGTACGAATCATAAAATAAATTAGGCCAAAAGAATCCACAATCAAGTACCTTTTTGGCTGTCCTTCTAGGTCCAAAATGGCCTCCACATGATTCTGTATGGCATGCTTTCAAAATTGATTCAGTTTCCTCCTTAGGAATGCATCTTCTAATCATCTGGTCCGAGCAATGCTTCCATAAATAAGGATCATCTCATACGTAGTTTCGAGAATCTCTTTTGATTTTATCCTTCTCACCCCTGCTTAACTCAAAAGGTAATTTACCAGTAACGAGATAATTAACTATGTCTGCATACAAGGGATGAGTCGTGCCCATGGCGAATAGATACTCGTCAGGAAATTTATCGTTCAAAGGTTGAGTTGTCTCAAAAGTGACTAGCCGGCTCAAATGGTCTGCTACAAGATTCTCCGATCCTTTCTTGTCCTTTATCTCCAAATCAAACTGTTGAAGGAGGAGAATCCATCGTATTAACCTGGGTTTTGCATCCTTCTTTGACATCAGATATCTGAGAGCTGCATGATCTTAGAAAACAATGACTTTAGTACACAGTATATAAGAACGAAATTTCTCTAAAGCAAAAACAATTGCTAAAAGCTCCTTCTCTGTTGTAGAGTAGTTGCACTGTGCACTATCCAGCGTCCTCGAGGCGTAGTAGATCACATGAGGTTCTTTTCCCACTCTTTGCCCAAGGACTGCACCCACGGCGTAGTCACTTGCGTCACACATTATTTCGAACGGAACGTTCTAATTAGGGCTTTTCACTATGAGCGCGGTGACAAGTTTCTCTTTTAAAACGTTGAACGCTTCTTTGCATCTCTCGTCAAAATGGAAAGCGACATCCTTCTTAAGCAAATTACACAGAGGTTGGGTAATCTTGGAGAAGTCCTTGATGAACCTCCTGTAAAATCCTGCATGTCCAAGAAAGAAACGAACTTCCCGTACACATACGGGGTAAGGCAAAGACTTAATCACATTAATCTTAGCTTTATCGACCTCTATACCACGTGCAGAAACAATGTGACCGAGTATTAAACCGTGATCTACCATGAAATGGCATTTTTCATAACTTAATACTAAGTTCAAGTCTACGCATCGTTGCAAAACCTTTCCAAGATTAACTAAACAAGATTCAAAAGACTCTCCATAAACAGTGAAATCGTCCATAAATACCTCGATTATACTCTCAACATAGTCAGAAAAAATGCTGACCATACATCGTTGAAACGTTGCAGGAGCATTACATAACCCAAACGGCATCCGCCGATAGGTAAATGTATCAAACGGACATGTAAAGGTCGTCTTTTCCTGGTCTTCTGGCGCAACTGGTATCTGCCAAAAACCTAAAAGACCATCAAGGCAACAATAATGAGATTTCCCTGCTAATCTTTCTAACTTTTGATCAATAAAAGGTAAGGGAAAATGATCTTTCTTAGTCGAGGCATTCAATTTACGATAATCAATACAAACCCGCCACCCGTTTTGGACACGAGTGGGTACCAACTCACCATTATCAGTTTTGACTACCGTTATACCTGTTTTCTTGGGAACTACCTGAACTGGGCTTACCCAATTACTATCCGAGATCGGATAGATCATACCAGCATCTAGAAGCTTTGAATCTCCTTCTTCACTTTCCATCATTGGAGGATTTAGTCGTCTCTGAGGTTGTCTAATTGGTTTACAATCCTCCTCCAAAAGTATTTTGTGCATACAGGTGGACGGACTGATACCCTTTATGTCATTGATGGTCCACCCTATCGCTTTTTTGTGCTCCTTCAGGAGTTGAACGAGTTGGTCTTCCTGTTTAATGCTCAACTTGTTGGAGACGATCACCGGTAGTGTGTCCTCATTGCCTAGATAGACATATTTCAGATGACTGGGCAAAGGTTTAAGCTCCAAAATTGGTGCCTGCACAATTGAAGATAATTGAGTTTTAGTCGTGGGCATAGCGAAAATTGGATTAATACCTACCTGTGGATTTAACGTTTCCAACTCATACAGAACTTCCACCAGAAGTTTGTCGAAGGAAAAATCCTTCTTTTCATCTCCTGCCTGCAAACTGTTACACAACACCACTTCTAGTTCATCTTCCCTGCTTAATTCAAAATATTGTTGAACAAAAGGTTCTACAATATCCATACTGCAAATACTAGACAAATCGTTAGGATGTTTCATGGCATCAAAAACATTAAACTTGGCAATTTCGCCGTCAAATTCCATAGTTAGAGTACCATCCTGAACATTGATCTTAATTTTCGCAGTTCTAAGGAAAGGTCTCCCTAGTAATAAATCAGAAGGAGTAGTAGAGATATCATTACCACCCATGTCTAACACATAAAAATCTGCAGGAAAAATCAAACCCTTCACCTTAACTAGGACATCCTTTAGAACTCCCTTAGGATAAACTAGGGACCTATCGGTTAATTGAATGACTACCCCTGTTTCTTTCAAAGAACCCATTCGCAAGCATGAATAAAGAGAATACGGCATTACATTAAGTGAAGCTCCTAAATCACACATTGCTCTTTGAATTTCTATACTACCAATAGTGCAAGGGATAGCAAACAAACCTGGATCTTCTCTCTAAGGGGGTAGTTTCTTTTGTAGAACAGCTGAAACATTCTGCCCCATCAAGACCTTCTCATATCCGCTATGCTTTTTCTTATTCACACACAATTCTTTAAGGAACTTAGCATATTTAGGTATTTGTTTAATGGCATCGAGTAAAGGGATGTTTACCTCTACCTTACTGAAGGTATCGAAGATCTCTTTCTCTTCCTTGGCTCTCTTAGACTCCTCGAATCTGCCAGGAAAAGGTGGTCTGATTTCAACTGCTTTTGGCTTCTCCGGTGTTGATTGATCAGTTTTGACGTTGATTTCTTTTTCAACTTGCACCCCTTCGCTGTGGGCATGGTTCTTCCCTTGAGTTAGGGTTTCCACGTTGATTTCCTCTTTTTGCTATTCGCTATGGGCACGACTATCAGTTAGGGTTTCTTTACCATGGGCGTGACTATCTGTCAACTCCTTACCACTCCGCAAAGTCACTGCACTGACGTTCTTTGGGTTCAACTCTGTTTGCGAGGGCAGCTTCCCTTGAGATTCTAGTCTACCTACTGTAGTAGCAAGTTGACTCATTTGTTTTTCCAAGTTTTGAATGCTGGCCTTCGTCTCCTGTTGGAATTGGTTTGTGTTAGTTGCTAACTGTTTAACAATATCGGACAGAGACATACCTGGTTGTTGGTTCTGAGGAGGTGGTTGTCTTTGTTGATAATTTGTCGACCCGTATCTGAGATTAAGATGATCCCTTAATCCCGGATTATACGTGTTGGAGTAAGGGTCATACTTTCTCTGATCTCCATAATATCCTGCTGCATTAACTTCTTCAGTTACATCTTCTTGTAAGGTCGGACACGCATCGGTAGGATGTTCAGGTGAAGCACATATTCCACAACTCCTTACCTGTGGGCGCGACTGCTGTTCATTACCTGCAGCAATTTTATGAACCAAAACTGTCAGTTCCTTAATTTGATTTGACAAGGCAGAATTACTTATCTCATTAGCAGCTCTAGAAGGTTCTGGACAAGATTTATGGTTTCCGGCTGCTGCTGCCATCGTAGAAATCAAATCCCTGGCTTGTTGTGGAGTTTTATTTTCAAGGGATCCTCCACTAGCTGCGTCGATCATATGTCTCTCCATGGGCAAGAGACCATCATAAAAAGTACAGGATAAGTGCTTCTTCAGTTAATCCATGTTGTGGGCAGCTTGCACAGGGTCCTTTTGAATCTCTCCCAGTAATCATGTAGAGACTCTGAATTCTTCTGCTTACTACTGCATATCTCCCTTCTGAGTGTCGCGGCTCGCGAGGCAGGAAAGAATTTTTTCAAAAATACTCTTACCATCTGATCCTAGGATGTGATTGATCCGGATGGTAAATAAAATAACCATTCTTTAGCAGCATCGTCCAAAGAGAAAGGGAATGCGCGTAGCTTGATCTGTTCTTCAGAAACACCTTGAGGCTTCATCGTTGAGCAAGTGACATGAAATGCCTTCAAGTGTTTGTGAGGATCCTCGTTTTCGACTCCACGGAAGATAGGCAATAGATGGATCAAACCCGATTTCAGTTCAAATGTTCCTTTTGTACCAGGGTAAGTAATACAGAGTGGGGTTTGATTGGCTTGTGGTCGGCCTAGTCCCTGAGTGTACGTTGTTGTTGACCATTTACTGCCATGTCTATGGGCGCGGTAAAGGCACAACAATCACCAGAAGTTGAAACTGTAACGTGCGTTCCTTGATCTGGTGCGGTTTTGAGAATCTGCTTTCGAATTCTTGCTTCTCTTCGTAATCTACGTGCAGTCTTCTCGATTTCAGGATCGTATAGCAATTTTGCCGTACGATCAGACCTGGTCATACACAAACACAAAATTAATTAGAACCGTTCCCCGGCAACGGCGCCAAAAACTTGACGGGTGTCGAATCCGTCAGTATTAAATTAACCTGTAAATACAAATAATTGTAGCAAACAGGGTCGATCCACAGAGAACGGAAATTAATAAATATATCGTATCGACCAAATCAAAATAAATGGGGGTTTCGAGATTATGCGATTATTTAAAATAAATCTAAATCGGAGATTAAAAATCAATTATAATTAAACATCCAGCTAAGTCAATTTATTCGAATCAGGTGTTGATCATCGAAGCTAAAAATATCTATATTGTTTAATAGTCACAGTTATAGCTATTGACAACGTGCCTAATAACCAATCTTTTCCTAGATAGATTGACCGGGTACGACCCTTTGAATCAATCACTAACCTAACACGTAGATTGCATTATGAATTAGAAAAGATCCGTGACCATAACCAATTGAATCGGTACGACCGTTCTTGAATTATGATTATACACTCTCAACACTACCTAGGTCAAATTAACTACGAGCTATTTGACATGCAATGTGTTAAGCCTAATTAACCAATCAATTGCGCACTTAATTAATTAATCAGAATCAACATGTGCATTTAACCATGCCCATAGAGAATGCATAAATATCAAACAATATAGCAGAATAAAACAATTCTTACAACACGGTAATTAGAATTGACTTAGCTGGATGAGGTTCGTTTAGCTCCTCATGGGCGCGGCAAAGCTCCTCATGGGCGCGGCGAACTTCATTTGCTTAATATAATTAATCGTTCCAGAGAGAATAAAAACCCCAGAGTATTTTTCTATATTGCTCGATAAAAATTCCAATCCAGAGTCGAAGAAGTTTTACAATCGTTTCCTTCCTAAAATAAATCCTCCCTAGAAAATCTAAAACGAACTCGTAAAAATCTCTAAAATCAAAATCTCAGTCGTTCAAATCACAATTTAAATTTGAGAATAATAACTCTGATAGAATTGATTGGTCTTGTTGACTCGTCTTTAGCAAATCCAGCTTTAAACCCCCAAAATTCTTCAATACTTCGCAATTGCCTCCAAACTGTCAACAAATATAAAAATAGAGCAATTAGATAGTATATATTCAATAAAGTCCCCGAATTGTAAGTAAAATAAGGTAGAAATGTTGTGCATTTCATGCCCAATCAATGGAATCTGGACATTTTTGAATAAATTTTGGTGTGAATTGAGTTGATGAGAGAGTGAAATGGTATGGGGTTTATATAGTGGTGTTTGAAGATTCTTGAATTGAGGTGGAAAATGGAAAGTAGTTCTTTTGGTGGTTATGAATGAATAAACAATCAAATTATGGAGATTTTAAACACGTTGTATCTATATGTATATTATATTAATATATAATATTCTCTATGTGTGTAAGATGATAATGATTACTTTACATGAGTGGGAGGGATGTATTAGATAATTTTGTCAAAAATCCAAAATTCATAGGTCGAAACTTTTCATACCATATTTTTAACTTATCAATATATCTTGTATCACAAACTATCTGATTTGTTAATTATATAACCATTATCAGTGGATCGCCCTCCCTCCAAGAAGCAAATATGGTTGGTGTGAAAAACTTGGACACTCCTCTCAAGTAAATTTGATATTCACTGCACACGTAGATTGAACTGATGCTTTTAAAATTTGTCTTTAAAACACTACACATAAAAAGCTTCCTCCCTCAATTTGTAAACCAGGAACATTGAGTCTTCCTTTTCCTAAAATTTTGTTTTCTCCACTATTTTGGACGAATTAAAAAAAATTAAAAAAAATTAATCCACGTCAATTAAAACATTCTCAATTCAGTGGAGATGTTTTTATATAAAGAACCTTAGTTTAAATAAACCATGAGATGTTAGCAGTGATTTGGAACCTGATGTATACTAATTGATTTGAAACATTCTTCATTCTCATCACCGCAGAATTGTATCCAATGAAGGAGACTTCTGGTTAATATTTTCAATGATGAAACATATTCACTTCTCTATAACTAAACCAGACCATACCCTAAATTTCTTACTTGATGGGCAATATTACAATTTATTTTTATCCATATATTTTTATAAAAAATTATATTAATTCTATATACATAATTCTTACCTTTCAAAATTTAGTTATATAAAAATATACCACTTAGAATGTGAAATATATGTTAGTAATTTGATTTGGAAAAATTTTAGTATAGAAGAAATTGAGAAGGTGTGAATAACATTGTAACCTTGTCCATCTCCTTCGATTCAAGAATACTATCCAATTGTTCTTCTGTATTGTCTTCTGTTCTGCCGTGATCTCAGGTCACGTTTGCTTACATCTGCCATTGACCATAGATTCGTTTGACCAAACTCAATCAAACTTGCATCTGCCATTGACCATGGATTCGTTTGACCAAACTCAATCAAACTGATGATGTATTGATATCTGCATCTTTTATTCTTAAAAAATCCCCTTGATTCCGTCACTTCATTATTTAACCTAATGATTTCATTTTATTTATTTATTTATTAATATTCAAACATATTTGCCTTGCTAAACTAATGTAATGTTATTTTGGAAATTATGGCGTCACAGATTCATTAGGGTATATTAATATCCATTGCGTAGAATTTAACGTTTGGAGTGTTTTAGACACATATAAGGATGCTTCTAAATTTCATTCTCTTTCAAATACCTGACATGTAAGTGGACTCGAGAATGAAGTGCAAGGTGTTACAGGATTTTGTCGTTGGATGTAATCAATAGTTTATATTTATTATTCTAACTATTTTTCAATGTTAAAAAAAATAAAATAACAGTTATTATCGTTTAAAAATTTATAATAATCTCATCTTCTAATAATTTTATATTAAAAATTACATTTAATAATAATATTAATTTAAAATTTTAAAAATATGTCTACAATTTAAAAATATATATATTTAAAGATTTAGTTTATCAAATATTATATACCTAAAATATTATAATTATTTATTTAAATTAGATTATATATATATTTTATATTTTATATTTTATAAAAATAAAAGAATTAGGTTAAATTATATTTTATATTTTCAAATATATTTTTAGTATTAATATAAAATTTTTCAATTTTAATTTAATTATATTTTATATAATTCAAAATTTTAAAATGAAATCCAAATATTTGAATTCCCATTAGGCCCTTAACCACATTAGAAATAGTACATGTTCATGTAAGATGTAATTCAACTAAAATAGATTGAAATATTTATATTTAGTTAGTTATTAATTATTTAAAAAATTAAATTTATTTTTATATATAATTTTTTATCCATTATATATATATATATAATCCTTCCAAATTTTAATTATATAAAGGAACACCACTTTCAAAATATGAGTAATATTATTTGGAAGAATTTTAGTGTAGATGGGGAAGCAGATGGTTAGAAATTCTAACCATCTTCTTCTCCCTCTATACTAGAATACTATCCAATCAACAACATTCTTATTGTTCTTCTCTTCTCGCATGATCTCCCGTCACATTGCTATTAACATATTCACACCTTCAGATCAGATCATGATTCCTCTGTTCTTTCGTGAATGACCATGAATACATTGATGATGTATTCATGTTTTTGTCCTTGCTTGCATAGCTGGACTTCACTTGTCTAACCAAAGATTCCACCCTTATTTTGCAAATCATGTTATCATCTCGAGTGAATTTTCTATATTTGCGAGTCACTTTTTCATTTTTTTTAATTAAAAAAGCATAACACTTAAATATAATTATTAAAAAAAAAATTAAAACTTGATTTCTATTTTATTTTATTAAAAAAAATAAAATATCATTATATAATTACAGTATCTTTTTTTCTTTTTTATTATGTAAGATAAAAAAAAATTTAAATTTGTTATTACATATCATATGAAAATAATAATAATAATAAAAAGAAATAAATATTTATATTTGATATTTTAACAGATATTTTCCATGTGAGTATAATATTTTTTAACTTTTATTCTAAGTATTTTTTATATAGTTGAATTTAAATTGAAGATAATTTATAATTGTTCTAATCCTCATCACATAAGTAAAATGATTTATAAATTATAGGGAGAGAAAATTGTGTCAACTATTAAAAAAAATTTATTTATTTGTATATTTATTTTTATCCATAACTAATTTTTTTATCTGTTCTCTTTCTTTATCCCTAGCAAATTATATTTATTTTTATTTAAATTTTAAAAAAAAAATAATTTTTTAAGCATCCAATATTTCAATCTAGCTGATTATATAGAGAAACCTAGTTTTAAAAAAAAACAAAATTTTGCTTCCCTGTATTACATACAAGGAAGCTGGCAAAATTCAAGTCAGCTTCCCGGTGTGTAGTACCGGGAAGCTGAAATTCGCTTCCCGGTACTACACACCAGAAAGCTGGTTTGAATTTTTCCCGCTTACCGGTACTACACACCGGAAAGCTACTGGATATGTGTTTTTTCGGTATTGAAGGGTAAAATGGTCATTTTGGTCCATTTTTTGCAAAATTTTTTTCAAAAAGTTTAGTTTTGTAAAAAATTTAATGTTGGTTTAAAAATATAATTTTTTTAATAAAAAAGTCTAAAATTGCAAATTACCCTAATAATAAGAAATAAATATTTATATTTGACATGTTAAGATATATATTTTTAATTTTAATATAATATTTTTAAATTTTATTTTAATTATTTTTAATATGATCGAATTTAAATTCAAAATCAATCATAATTGCTCTAATTGCCATCATACACAATAATAAAATGGTTTATAAATTATAGTTAAAGATATAAACTTACTTCTGTATTTTAGAGATGGTACATGTAAACTTAATGGAATGTGTGACATCAATTATTTAAAAGAAAATTTTAAATTTATTTATATGTTTCAAAAGTTAGACTTAGGTGGTGTACATGTTAGTTCGACTCTTTTGACTTTAAGAGCATATGGTCGATGTAAACTTTCATGGTTCAAACTCAACATCTCGTAACCGGCCGTTGCGTCGATGGTGAGGTCGATGTGAGGCAGAGAGAATTGATCTTTCGCTTGTTGAGATCTGTGAAGTCGATTTCGACCCACCATTGTTTGTTTTTCTTTTTGACAACCACCACGTTCGCGAGCCATTCCGGGTATTTGTTAGATATCTGCTTTTAGAACTTGAATAAATCCCACATGGATTTTTTTTATTATTTATCCTTTATTGTTTCAGCTTTTGAATTAGTCAATAAGCTTGACCTATTCTTTAGAGATTGACCTATTCTTTAGGGGTTAAGCAGTTAGCAGTAGTGCATCCATATTTTTCTCTTTTTTTGGTTAAACTAGCAGCTATAAATGTAAAGGCTCATTCGTTGAATAAAACATTCCTTTATAGAGCAATTAAAATTCCTCTTTTCTTATCTGCAATCTTTCTTTTCTCAAAATATTTTTCATTATTGAAACCAACAAATTGGTATCAGAGCACTCTTCTTAAGGGACCTGTGATATGGAAGCACAAGCTAGTTTTTCTTAAATCGCTCTCCCTATCTTTGACGGAGAAAACTATAAAATGTGGGTTGTGAGAATGGAATCCCATTTGGAAGCCCTAGATGTTTGGGAAGCCATGGAAGAGGATTTTGAAGTCGCTCCGCTGCCTAACAATCCCACCGCGACTCAGAAAAAAAATCACAAGGAAAAACAAAAAAATCGATGGCCAAATCATGTCTATTTGCTGCAGTTTCAAAGACTATCTTCACAAGGATTATGTCTCGTAAGTCAGCAAACAAGATTTGGGACTATTTGAAGAAGGAATATGCTGGAGATGAGAGGCTTCGTGGAATGCAGGTTCTCAATCTGATAAAGAAATTTGAGTTGCAAAAGATTAAGGAATCAGAGACCGTCAAAGATTATTGTGACAGATTACTCGAAATCGTCAACAAGGTAAGGCTACTCGGCACTGATTTTTCTTATTCAAGGATTGTACGGAAAATCATTGTTACTGCTCCTGAAAAATACGAAGCATCAATAACTACCTTGGAAAATACGAGGGATCTATCCTCAATAACTTTGGCAGAATTACTAAACTCTCTGCAAGCTCAAGAGCACAGACGACTTATGAGACACGATAAAAGCCCTGCCAGCCAAGCATCAGGATAGCCGAGGCAAGGGCAGAAACTCAAAGGGTAATTACCCTCCTTTCAAGCACTGTGACAAATTAGGGCACCCACCTTACAAATGCTGGAGAAGACCAGATGCGAAATGCAGCAAGTGCGATCAGGTCGGGCATGAAGCCGTGATTTGCAGAAACAAGCCCCAAAAACAAGAAGCAGATGCTCAAGTGGCTGATCAAGATGAAGAAGACCAAATGTTTGTGGCAACCTGTTTCTCCACCGAAACAAACTCAGAAGTTGGTTAGTTTACAGTGGTTGTACTAACCAAATGACGTTCGACAAAACTCTCTTCAAGGATCTGGAACCCACAAAAATAGAAAAAGTCAGGATAGGCAATGGTGACTACATTTCAGCTAAAGGAAAAGGAACCATAGCAATCACAATAATCTCAGGTACGAAAACAATTTTAGATGTTCTTTATGTACCAGATATCGACCAAAATTTGTTGAGTGTGGGTCAGTTACTTGAAAAAGGATTCAAAGTGTCCTTTGAGAATTTGCTTTGTCTGGTTTACGGTGCTACTGGAGAATTGATTTTGCGAGTTAAGATGAGAGGTAAAAGCTTCTCATTCGATCCAACAGAGGAGGAGCATGCTGCTTATTTATCTGAGACCAACATCACTGAAATATGGCACAAACAACTCGGTCACTATCATATTCAGCGAATGTTAGAAATGCAGAAGAATGAGATAACAAAAGGCTTACCAATTCTAGCTGATCGATTGCCAAATTATTATGCCTGTCAATTTGGTAAACAAAATAGGTTGTCGTTCCCACAATCAACTTGGAGGGCCACACAAAACCTGCAACTCATTCACACTGATGTAGCCGGACCTCAAAGAACACGATCACTACAAGGTAGCCTCTATTATATCTTCTTCATCGATGATTTCTCAAGAATGTGTTGGATTTTTTTCTTGAAATTCAAGTCAGAGGTGGCTGAAGTTTTCTGGAAGTTCAAAAACATGGTTGAAAACCAAAGTGGCTGCAAAATTCAAGTTTTGAGATCGGACAATGGAAAAGAATACACCTAGGCGAAATTTAATTTTTTTTGTGAAGAAGCTGGAATTGAACATCAGCTTACTGCTCCCTACACTCCACAGCAAAACGGAGTTAGTGAAAGGAGAAATAGATACGTTATGGAGATGGCTCGATGCATGCATCATGAGAATGAGCTACTTAAAGAATACTGGGCCGAAGCCGCAAACACAGTAGTGTTTTTGCAAAATAGACTTCCTTGAAAGCTTTGAAAAATAAAACTCCATTTGAGGCTTGGTATGGTTTTAAACCTTCACTGAGTTTTCTTAAAGTTTTCGGATGTGTGTGCTTCTCTTATGTCCCACAGGTTAAACATGACTAACTTGACAAGAAAGCTACTCCGGGTATTTTTATAGGTTATAACACAGTCTCTAAGGCCTACAAAGTATATCATCCACAAACAAATAGAATGACTATTACTCGAGACGTTCATTTTAACGAGGATGAGAAATGGAGCTGGAATAAAAAAAGATTGGATAGCGTCTCTCAAGAACCTGCAGTTAACCTTCCGATAATATAAGAAAATGATGAGGTAGAGCAAACAAATGACGAGGCAAAGCAAACTAACGACCAATGGCTGGATGAAATGATTGATGACACTCCAGTCAGAGGAACAAGAACACTAGCAGATATCTATGCATGTGGTAATATAGTAATATGCGAACCTGCTGGTCATAAAGAAGCTCTTAAAAATCCAAAATGGAAGGAAGCAATGGAGGCTGAAATTTCAATGATTAAGAAAAACAAAACCTGGGAATTAGTAGTTAGACCTGGAGGGAGAAAAGTGATCGGAGTAAAGTGGGTGTATCGGACGAAACTCAATACAGACAGTTCCATAAACAAATACAAGGCCAGACTTGTCGTTAAGGGTTATGCTCAGATTTTTGGTGTTGATTATTCAGAAACCTTCGCTCCGGTTGCTCGATTAGACACTATCAGAATGTTACTTGCTGTTGCAGCACAGAATAATTGGAAGGTTTTTCTATTAGATGTAAAATCAGCCTTTTTAAATGGTGTTTTGCAGTAAGAAATATACGTCGAGCAGCCTGACAGATTCGTAGTTCCAGGAAAAGAAGATAAGGTGTACTTGCTAAAAAAGGCACTCTACGGATTAAAACAGGCGCCCAGAGCGTGGTACAGCAAAATAGATGATCATTTGCTGAGTTTGGGCTTTACGAAAAGTTTATCCGAGACAACTTTATATGTTAAACTAAAAGGCAGTGATGTGCTTATAGTGTCCCTATATGTCGATGATTTTCTGATAACAGGAAATAATATGGAGCTGATTGAAGAGTTTTAACAAGAAATGAAACAGGTTTTTGAAATGACCGATCTTGGTCTAATGTCCTACTTTCTTAGGATGGAAATCAAATAAAGCACTAATGAAGTTTTCTTCTGTCAAAAGAAATATGCAAAAGAAATTCTAAAGAAATTTCAGATGGCGGAATGCAAAGCTGTTAGCACACCAATGAATCAAAAGGAGAAGCTGAGTAAGGAGGATGGGGCTAATAAAGTTGATGAGGCTTATTGTAGAAGCTTGATTGGATGCTTAATGTATCTTACTGCAACAAGACCCGATATCCTATTTGCTGTAAGTCTCTTATCTCGATTTATGCATTTGCTAGCGAATTGCATTTACAAGCAGCAAAAAGAGTACTGAGATATGTCAAAGGTATAATTAATTATGGTGTCAAATTCGCAAAATGCAAAAATTTTGAGTTATGTGAATTCTCTGATAGCGACTGGGCTGGTTTTATTGATGATATGAAAAGTACTTCAGGTTATTGTTTCAGTTTAGGTTCGGGGGTTTTCTTATGGTGCTCAAAGAAGTAAGATACTGTCGCACAATCTACTGCCGATGCAGAATTTATTGCAGCTACAGCAGCAGTCAACCAAGCCTTATGGCTGAAAAAACTCATGTATGATCTGGATATGAAGCAAAAAAATGCCACATAAATTTTTGTTGATAATCAAGCACCAATTGCAATCTCTCACAATCCAGTATTCTATGGGAAGACAAAGCATTTCAATATTAAACTTTTCTTCTTGAGGGAGGTTCAAAACAATGGAGAAGTAACACTAGTTTACTGCAAATCTGAAGATCAATTGGGTGACCTGTTTATAAAGCCACTTCCACTGAACAAATTTGAAGATCTAAGGCAGAAGATTGGAGTTTGCAGTTCTTAAAGTAAGGAGGAGTGTTAGATATTTGCTTTTAGAACTTGAATAAATCCCACATGGATTTTTTTATTTATTTATCCTTTATTGTTTCAGCTTTTGAATTAGTCAATAAGCTTGACCTATTCTTTAGAGATTGACCTATTCTTTAGGGGTTAAGCAGTTAGCAATAGTGCATCCATATTTTTTTCTTTTTTTTTGGTTAAACTAGCAGCTATAAATGTAAAGGCTCATTCGTTGAATAAAACATTCCTTTACAGAGCAATTAAAATTCCTCTTTTCTTATCTGCAATCTTTCTTTTCTCAAAATATTTTTCATTATTGAAACCAACAGTATTGAACCTCTACGATGGATCCATTCGCAAGGAGTTTTTCGACCTCCTCATTGATGATCTTGTTCCTCTCAGGAGCGAATATCCTTCGTTTCAGCTTGATTGACTTCGCACTCTCTTTTATGTTCAGTTGGT